>OY759265.1:27308304-27620804 GCA_963662155.1 Lamellibrachia columna
GTCTGAAAGTCGTTTATGTCGTCACCAAAGAGTTTCGCTAAATATATTTCATCATGAATGTCAGCAGCGTTACTGAATACACTCTGTATGCATAGTGCATAGTGCATAGTTGCGTTGCAACTGAGTAGCGATCTTTGACTGGCAAATGTGTTTAAATTGGTCGAACGTATTCGGCTCCGACCGTCGAGAATAACGAACACAATTCCAGCCGGGACACGTTCCGATTAAACGAACTCGCAAGTCAGTCAACACTCCGGGCGCTTAATGAATATGGACGCAACCTGAGATGTTGATGTGTACTGATTAAATAACAGTCGTAGAAAGATGTAACGTGACTATTAACGATATAATGCATTACCACAGGCACTTGTTGTTCTAACCAAACGAAGCCATACTTGCAGTTCCGCGTGCAAGATATCTATTTGGTAGTGCGTCCTAACATAGTTCGGACTAAATTTAGTCGGCCCAATGTTGATGTGTGAATGATGAGTTTCATTAGTTCGGAAAAAGTGAGCGTTGCTGTGCTCAGCAAAATACAGACAGGAAATGTATGTATTAGTAAAGTTTAATCAATCGTGAAACAACAATATTTAGCGATCAGCAAAGAGACGTCAAACCGAACGGGGACATATCTTTTGATTCCAGTCACGATCGTAAAAGTAATATAATTATTATAACACACAAGTACACACATTTATGTAATGATGAAATGTTTTATCTGCTCAATTGTTGTTATCACAGTTGATGTTTACCTTGCTGTAGATGTTGTCGGTGGTGGTGGTAGGTGTGGTGGGTGGGGTGGGTATGGTGGGTGTGGTGGGCGTGGTGGGTCGTGGTGGTGTGGTGGGCGTGGTGGGTGGGTGTGGGTGGGGTGGGGTGGGTGTGGTGGGTGTGGTGGGTGTGGGTGTGGTGGTTTGGTGGGTGGGGTGGGTGTGATGGGTGGGGTGGGCGTGGTGGGTGTGGTGGTTGTGGTGGGTTGGGTGGGTGTGGTGGGTGTGGTGGGTGTGGTGGGCGTGGTGGGCGTGGTGGGCGTGGTGGGCGTGGTGGTGTGGTGGGTGGGGTGGTTGTGGTGGGTGTGGTGGGTGGGATGTGTGGGGTGGGTGGGGTGGGTGTGGTGGGTGGGGTGGGTGGGGTAGGTGGTGGGTGGGGTGGGTGTGGTGGGTGGGTGGGGTGGGTGGGGTGGGTGGGGTGGGTGGGGTGGGTGGGTGGGGTGGGGTGGGTGGGGTGGGTGGGGTGGGTGTAGTGGTGGAGTTACTTTTTTTGGAGAAAGGTGTTCATCGACTACTTGGTCGGGTCCTGGTTAGTCCGTCTCTGCGTAAACACGACTGACTGCAGACCACTATATTTAGTGGAAATCAGTTGATGCCAACTGTTTGAACACGGCTAAGACAAACAGCATTCCGTCGTAGTTGCATAACGTAAGTAGACACCTGGTTAAGAAGTATCAGGCAGAGCATCGTACTACGTAAGCTGAATCTACATCTGGATCAGGTTATAATGCATGTGTCGATCGGCGGCACATAATTATATACGTCTCCATGTTTGTTTTCCAGTCTAGTACGCCGTACCCAGTGCTTATCGGATGTAGGGGAGACCGGGGCTAGTTGTTACAATTTTCAGTTAAAGTCACTTTTGTGTGTGAAAAGTATGTTAGATGCATAATTTCTATCAACGTATGCTTTAAATTTATCATTTGTGATAATAAAATGTACCATGCCATTGATATTCCGTATCGTAGATAGGTAGATATGTGAAGTTTCCCAGGCGCGGTCGACTGTAACAACAAGCCCCGTAAGCGGGGGCGAGTTGTTTACATCATACGGGGCTCGTTGTTACAGCAAAGAACGTGTGGATCGCAAAGCAAGTGTCACTCGCACATGTTACTGTTATTACATTAATTGAATTACACACACTTATACATCTTATACTCAGTGTGCATTACAGTGTAGGTGTTAACACCTTCATATATGAAATTTTTAATTTTTATTTACCAAAGGGCGCTAATTCCCCGGATTCTTACATAACAATCAATTATGACTGGTGTATGAGATAGTGAATGGCAATATATGTCTTCTACTTGATTGAATGATACACACATGTACGTATGTCTTCTACTTGATTGAATGATACACACATGTACGCACTCACGCACACGCGCATGAAAATCCACCTTTCAATGTATCGTGCAATATTTATTATATGCTCAAATAGGGATGTGCCATACAATTTTACAAGATTTAACCAGATTGCCATCAAAGGCAAAACACCTAGAGGGCAAGTGGACAAGGAAGCCATTGGCTTATCGAGAGTCCAACAATCTTTCATCTATATAAACCCGCCCTTCTGAGATATTTGTTAATTGTGTTTGACGCTGCTAGCATGTACAGTACTGGCTATAAACCTGTACGCCAGGCTTCACGAGTGAAATAATGCGTTCACACGTCGTGGTTAAATAAATTGTGTTCTTTCTACCATTGTCATCACACATCTCACTGGCTGAACCATCGGTACGAGCCGCACGAGCGTTGTTACAGTTGTAACAACTTGCCCCAATACAATTGTAACAACTTGCCCCAATACAAATGTAACACATTTTGCAGTTGAACGCACGTGGACGTTAATAACTCCTGAATTTCTGTTTAGCTTCTACTTGGCAGAACCCCTTATACTATCTAGTATACATGTTTCAAGTTTCATTCACGAAACATAAAAAGTGGCTGATTGAGATATTACCTGGGCATAGCCAAAACAGTTTTAGGTGGTTAAAAAGTGTGTGTGCTGGTGGACTTCCAACCAACTACAGTCGACGGTGACACCGTGTGTGTGTGTGTGTGTGTGTGTGTGTGTGTGTGTGTGTGTGTGTGTGTGTGTGTGTGTGTGTGTGTGTGTGTGTGTGTGTGTGTGTGTGTGTGTGTGTGTGTGTGTGTGTGTGTGTGTGTGTGTGTGTGTGTGTGTGTGTGTGTGTGTGTGTGTGTGTGTGTGTGTGTGTGTGTGTGTGTGTGTGTGTGTGTGTGTGTGTGTGTGTGTGTGTGTGTGTGTGTGTGTGTGTGTGTGTGTGTGTGTGTGTGTGTGTGTGTGTGTGTGTGTGTGTGTGTGTGTGTGTGTGTGTGTGTGTGTGTGTGTGTGTGTGTGTGTGTGTGTGTGTGTGTGTGTGTGTGTGTGTGTGTGTGTGTGTGTGTGTGTGTGTGTGTGTGTGTGTGTGTGTGTGTGTGTGTGTGTGTGTGTGTGTGTGTGTGTGTGTGTGTGTGTGTGTGTGTGTGTGTGTGTGTGCTATGGTTTCGCAAGACGACTATGTAACACCTTGCCCCTGTATACAACTATCCCCGGTCTCCCCTACGTGAGTGGGCCCGGGTGACCGGAGTACACTCGAGTGCAGCGGGTGAGACGGGACGCCTGGCAGCCTTGCGAACCGGAGCACGCTCTGCCCGTGGTTAGGTGTCACGGAACCGTAGTGCCACTTGCAGCCGCGCGTGGCGCCGCGGGCGTGGGGAGGCGGTTACTCCGTGTGCTAGATGTACGTCACTTTAGTACGGCCGTTATAACGACGAATCCGTCACGACTGGAGCGTCACAATGCCGCTGACTGAGAAGCCACAGTTCCACTCCTTCAGCGGCCCGATGGAGAGCGTCAACAAGGAGGGAAAGAAAGGCTTCTTCGTGAGCCGCGTCGCCTGTCTCCTGCTTGTCGTGGGCGTGGTCTTCACCGTCGTCGTCGTCGGTCTTCTTGTTCACTTTCTCTCGCCGTCGGTGCGACCTTCCGTTGAGCGACAATGGCACCAGTGTCTGAAGCTGGCGGAGGAGAAGAACGAAAGTGAGTAGACTGTCATAGGGTCTCATCTTTAAGTGAGCGTCTCGGTAGTTGGACAGCACCTGTACAGTGCACAACCTGCCCAGATGGTTATTGTACTACTGTTTTATTGTATCACTTTGTCGTGTTCTCACACGACGTAATGGTGCTTAGCTTCGCCAAGTTTGAGCTGTTTGGCCAGATTGTTGATTTAGCGTAGGTGCGCGTCTTGCTTGTGGTCGAAGCAGAAGTGAAAGAAAACGTAAGTTGGACAATTCCACATTTAGCATAATAATAATCAAGCACATTTCCACTTCATTCACAACTATTCATTGTTGAGCTAATATTTTGCATCGCGCACATGTGTGTGTGTGTGTGTGTGTGTGTGTGTGTGTGTGCGTGCGTGCGTGCGTGCGTGCGGGCGTGCGTGCGTGCGTGCGGGCGTGCGTGCGTGCGTGTGCGTGCGTGCGTGCGTGTGCGTGCGTGCGTGATTGAGTTTGTGCATGCGTCGGTGTGCGCCTGTGTGCATGTTTGCGTTATGTGCGTGCGCGCGCGTGCATCTGTGCAATGTGCAAGTCTCGCGCAATGTATGTGTGCGCACATTGCGTTTATAAATCGAGCTGTATATTCCATTCAGCTATAGAAGTCTCCTCCGCCTGATTAAGACACATTGATTATTTCGGAGCCTGCACCAAGGACGACATATCTTATTTGCAAATGCACAGAAATCTATTGGGAGACGAGGAATCGCATTGATAACCCTCCAGCTGTCAGACGCACCTCTGATAAGATCGCGAGTGGAAACAGGACGTCGCTTTTCCACGGCGTTCGACGCGCGATTGCCGGCTGGGCAGTACTTACCCTGGAGCTGTTTGATACAGCGAAGTTGAATGAACTGGGAATGTTGTACGGCTATAACGAACATGACAGGCAGGCCAGTGCCGACTGTGTCGCCATACGGATGTCGAGACCCGTCGACGTATCTGAACTTTGACAACCGTGCGACAGTTGGCGCATTAGTCTCGTTGGTAAAGCCCCGCGCGTACCGTTTTATGTCACTCCCGCGAACTGGACATTACGCTCGATTAAGAAACTGTCATGTTTATAATTGTCACACAAAGTTGTTTATTAGCGTTGCGGTATTGTCTAACATAACTGTCTTATATCAGAAAAACGGTTAACTGATTTTCTATTGTCTCAGACCAACTGTGGGCACATGCGTGCGTGCGTGCGTGCGTGCGTGCGTGCGTGCGTGCGTGCGTGCGTGCGTGTAATGTGACATTACTTCGATGTCACACACATTGTACAATGAATTTCCAATGACCGAAGGGAATTTCACATTGTTTGCCAGCGGCGAAAATCGATTGTCGTGTGGGTTGTGATATATACCGTTCGTTAGCTCGCAGCGCCTAGTCCCCGCTCGGGTGCGCATCGCCCGCTCCGGTTACCTCTAACTACACCGTCGCTGATACCCGAAGGTGTCGTTCTGGTTCTACCTTCTGTGCACGTGTGAACGTTCTCTCCGGTTGCCAGGAACGTGGGTGTTGTATTGCACCCAGATGCCTCCGGGCCGCCCGAGGGACAATTCCTGACACCGACTGGGGGAGAACAGCTGCTCGTTCTCGTTCTCGAGAAGGTTGCCGGTGCCGTGGCACAACGTCGTGCCATTTGGGAAGAGTTGTTTGATATGTGTCGTCACGTCAGAGTTTTTACGTCCGCTACGTATAGTTCTCGTGGTTATGGGTGGTTTTTCTCGACGGATACGTGACGCACGGCGGTACGTGCAATCTCGCGGAGTTTTACACCTAAAAAACATGAATGTTTATTCCTAATGTTACTCGTGAAACCACTTCCTACGGGTTAAGTGCGAATTCGAGTTTAATGGCTGTATTAGCAGCAACCTGTTTTATGCGAGCAGTTCGTACGTTCCTTGTAGATGCCAAAACGGCGCAGTGTGAAAGAGAATCGCGGCATGTATTCCGAATATACACCACCAATTATTTCTATTTGGTCTTGTTGGACGTGTACGTTCTATTCATCGCTATAAAACCACAGAAAAAGGATTTTGAGATTATAAATTATCCGCGTAATTAAATATTAAATATGCAAAACATGCGGGAGGGAATAGATTACAGCTGTGGATGTTACAATACGAATACGAGTATTTAAGATGACGCTGCACTATGAAATTATGGTATTTACATGTATATTAAACGTTTGAAAATATGTTCAGGTTCAAGATCCTTTAATCTGAAGGTAACAGGTTAAGCCAGATTACGTAATTTTGTATATCACACATTTCTTTTAAAGAAGAATTATAATTAGAATTCATTCAGAAATACATTGAGATTGAAATAGGATTTAGCTATTTTTGGCGTGTTTCACAGACTCGTTCGTATTATTAATTTGTAGCAGTCCACCGCGATACTTCTGTCTTCGTTTATGAGACATGAATTCCCGAGATAATTATTATTATGTGTGTGTGTGTGTGTGTGTGTGTGTGTGTGTGTGTGTGTGTGTGCGTGCGTGCGTGCGTGCGTGCGAGCGTGCGAGCGTGCGTGCGAGCGTGCGTACGTGCGTGCGTGCATGTGGGCGTGTGTGCGTGCGTGCGGGCGGGTGTGCGGGCGGGCGTGCATGTATGGGAAGTGATAATAGTAATAATAATAATAGTTATTGTTGTTGTTTTTGTTGCTACTGTGTTTCTGCTGTTACGGTTAGTGTTAGTAGTTGCTTTGGAAATTAAAAATAATTAAAATAAACATGGGGCGTAGTAGCGTAGAACGTCGCACCCTCAGTCGAGAGAACCCCATTTCGAATCTTGTTGCTGCTGTTTCGAAGATTTGGCAATTTAATTCACCCTAATGGGTATATGTGCACAAATAATCTTCGCGCTATAATTATAGCGTGGCTGAATGTTTCTAATAGAAGTCCAAGTTCCAACAATCGAGATGGCGATAGACTGAACAGGTCTGCCAGGAGTAAAGTGTAAAGCGCTTTGAACAGTCCCAAGTACCCCACAACGTTCGTGTTTGCCTGCTTGTAGGTGACTGCACAAAGACAAGGAGAAAGTTGATGAGTAACCCGTTTAAATTGAACATATTGTTGGGCTTATACATTGTTGCACGTCGATGCATCATCCTTTTTCGAGATGTAAATTTAATTTAATTGACTGTTATAATTGCTAGTGTAATCATTTGGCTAATCAAGTAATTCCGAGTTGTTTGCTTTTGTGTTCCACGTCACTGAGTTTTCCACGTCACTGAGTGTTCCACGTCACTGAGTGTTCCACGTCACTGAGTGCATGGAAATGTGCACACAGTGATCCAGCAAGTGTTTGTATGTTTGTTTGTTTGTATGTGTGTGTGTGTGTGGGTGTGTGTGTGTGTGTGTGTGTGTGTGTGCGTGCGTGCGTGCGTGCGTGTGTGTGTGTGTGTGTGTGTGTGTGTGTGTGTGTGTATGTATGTGTATGTATGTATGTATGTATGTATGTATGTATGTATGTATGTATGTATGTATGTATGTATGCATGTATGCGTGTATGTATGTATGTATGTATGTATGTATGTATGTATGTATGTATGTATGTATGTATGTATGTATGTATGTATGTATGTACGTATCCACGTAGGCACGTACGTACGTACGTACGTACGTACGTACGTACGTACGTATGTATGTATGTATGTATGTATGTATGTATGTATGTATGCATGTATGGCCGTATTTTGTGGCTCAGGTCATGTGTATATCCACTATTTACAATGTGATTTAACTACTTAAAGGCACCACAACACCAGTATATATATATATATATATATATATATATATATATATATATATATATATATATATATATATGTATACCAGATATGTATGCCAGTGACAGACAAACATAGTTGGCATTAGTCGGAATGGGTAGGCACGGCTACGGGTGCAGTTAAAACTGCCGTACTTCGGGCAAGCATAGCAGTAGCCAAGTAATGTCTTCGACCCCCAAAGTGGCACCTGTCAATGTTAGGGGCGCACCCCCAAACATTCGCGTGTATATACATATTTCCGTAATGCATCGATGCAACCCTTTTACGCCGAGTCATCAGCGCGTCTGCGGACCAGGCATTAAATCTGATAGACGCAACAAACTGAACCAATCTCTGTGATGCCAGAGCGCCACATGGTACGTTGTGTCAGTCTAGGCTGCACTAAAGAGCAACTTGACAAAAGGTTTGACCTGGCATCATTCCAACGCCGTTTCCACAAGCATCTCTATCGTCCATAACAAACGCAGACAGGGTCGAGTACATAACCCGCTGAAGCATGTTTGGATGTGCAGGCTACTAATGTCTATGTTCCTCGTCGTGTTCATAAAGAAATTGTGACTGCGAAGACAAATAGCACAATCTGTTAAATCACATATCACGAGTTTTCGTCAAATACAAAAAACGAACATAATTGTTTTTCAGGGAATATTTTCTTGCAGTTACATAAACGATAAACATGTTATCGCAACCGAACAAATGCCGTCATACACGTTTCTTTGAAAACATAATGTACGTTGTAAAGCCAAACAACTTAATTAAGTACAATATCCCACGGGAGTTATATATATATATATATATATATATATATATATATATATATATATATATATATATATATATATATATATATATATATATATATATATATATATATATATATATATATATATGTGTGTGTGTGTGAACAACATGTTATCTCAGTTTTAGGCGGCTGCCTATTTTAATCTCTCTTTGCCCAGACCGACTCTAATTCTGGCAAAAGCCTCTAGGCTCTTGTCTTGATTGACACAAGGATAAATGAACGAGGCAGGGAAAGAGTGAATTAGCAAAGGGCATTTTGTCTTTCATTCCCACCTAATTCACCGCAAATTAAGACGGTTGCAATATGTGTCTCGTGAAAGTCGATGTCAACTGATAACGATAATGAACATAATATGTACAACATGTTGTGGCAGTATTAGGCCATGCAATACACAAATATGGCCGTGCGTGCGTGCGTGCGTGCGTGCGTGCGTGCGTGCACGGTCGGTCGTTCGGCCGGCCGTTCGGTCGGTCGGTCGTTCATTCGGTTGTTCGTTCGGTCGTTCGTTCGTCATACACGTCATACACATCATACACGTTCGGTCGGTCGGTCGGTCGGTCGGTCGGTCGGTCGGTCGGTCGGTCGGTCGGTCGGTCGGTCGGTCGGTCGGTCGGTCGGTCGGTCGGTCGGTCGGTCGGTCGGTCGGTCGGTCGGTCGGTCGGTCGGTCGGTCGGTCGGTCGGTCGGTCGGTCGGTCGGTCGGTCGGTCGGTCGGTCGGTCGGTCGGTCGGTCGGTCGGTCGGTCGGTCGGTCGGTCGGTCGGTCGGTCGGTCGGTCGGTCGGTCGGTCGGTCGGTCGGTCGGTCGGTCGGTCGGTCGGTCGGTCGGTCGGTCGGTCGGTCGGTCGGTCGGTCGGTCGGTCGGTCGGTCGGTCGGTCGGTCGGTCGGTCGGTCGGTCGGTCGGTCGGTCGGTCGGTCGGTCGGTCGGTCGGTCGGTCGGTCGGTCGGTCGGTCGGTCGGTCGGTCGGTCGGTCGGTCGGTCGGTCGGTCGGTCGGTCGGTCGGTCGGTCGGTCGGTCGGTCGGTCGGTCGGTCGGTCGGTCGGTCGGTCGGTCGGTCGGTCGGTCGGTCGGTCGGTCGGTCGGTCGGTCGGTCGGTCGGTCGGGTTCACCGACCGCTGGGAGAATTTACTGGTTTTGCCAATGACAAGAGATAATGTATCTGGCGTCTCCTCGGGCGAATGAAAACAACATAATTCGATTATTAATTGCGTTTGCAAACGTGGTTGTTGGTGGTCGTGCCGGCACGTGGGCGAATGCATCTAAAGCATGGGGAATCGATAGCATAGGGGATTATATATAATGCCAAAATGTTGATCACGTATAAAGGTCCTTCGTCAAATCGATTTTTTACTCGTCTAATTTCAGACTAATTAGGCGAATAATCAAACCTGTGTAGTATCCTATACGACGCACTAGCTCGTTTGTGTAGATTTGTTACTTAGTTTTGTTGAAATCATCGGAAAACTATTACAATATAATCTGTGTTGGGCTACCTCTGTTTTGGGCGACCACCTGCCTTGTGCGACCACAATCCCAGGCACCGGTTGTCTCTAATAATAATGCACCTGCAATGAGCGACCACCTGCCAAAGGTGACCAACGACCTGGCCTGGCCAACTGGTCACGTCAACGTTATTTTGACCTGTTATGAGCGACTGGATAACGATGACAGTTGAAATTTGATCAGACGAAAGAAAGACAGATTGGTCCACACATCTCTATGCACTGTCCCTGTAGCGCCCCCCCCCCCCCGTTATCCGTCATATAAAATACCTCTAATTATTCACTAATATCCTCCAATGGTTATGTTGGGAGGTACATTTCGCTAATTAGAAAGGTTTAACTAAGTTATGCTTGCATGGCTTTGTAATGTAAAATTATCATGCGAGTTGCATTTAATTGACAATTTATATTGATAGATACTTCACATAAATTGAGATATTCGTGTTTCCAATACACTTTACATATAACGAAACTCAAATGCCACTAAGATGAACACAATACAGGTGTACATATGTGTCACCATGTACGCGTGTCATACTATGACAGTCACTAGCTGTTACCCGATATAACGATCAGCGTCAATTGTTTCGATGATTTTAATCAAAGTTGCGCACTCTTTTATTAAACCGAGTGCGCATATTACTTACAATTACCGGTAAAAAGTGAGTGTGTATGACCGGTTCGTTTTTGTTGCTGCATTTTTAAAAATTCCCGTTTATGCATTTTGTGTCTTTAAATATATACTACAGCAAAAACATAAAGTATAATATTGTACATCTAGGTGTAACGTGAGATCAATAAGTATAATATTGTATATCTAGGTGTAACTTGAGATCAATAAGTATAATATTGTATATCTAGGTGTAACTTGAGATCAATAAGTATAATATTGTATATCTACGTGTAACTTGAGATCAATAAGTTTAATATTGTATATCTACGTGTAACTTGAGATCAATAAGTTTAGAGAATTTAGGGATCTTAGTTATACGAAGGATCACTTGTAACTCCCTTCGTGGTGGCCGATGCAATTCGTCGTGCTTTACCATTAATTCAAGAACACGGACGAGAATGGAATAAACACAAAGCAGCGATCTGCCAGTCGCGACAGAGTAACATGATGCCATGCTAAACGGTTACTAGAGTAGAGTTGCTAAGTAGATTAGCGCCTTGTTGAAGTTGGGTCGTGGAAGATGTTTCGACAACATGTTTATACGCCCGAGGGATTGATAGAGATAGATTACAACAAGGGCTTATCGTTCTGGTCACAACGAAGGCCAATACGCCTCAGGAGTATCATGTTACACCAGTGAACAACATAGTGCACAATATCCGGCAAATAAAACGATTGCGTGGTGCGATTTCAGCGTTCTGAAGCTTTTTGTAGCATTACCGATACATTTTCCTGGACGGCATGAATCGACATGTTACAGTAAAAAAAAGTATTTAGGCCTATGCCGCGTGGTTGTATTGCCCATACAGACATAAGTAAAACATATTAAAGACAAAAGTATTTAGGCTATGCCGCGTGGTTGTATTGCCCATACAGACATAAGTAAAACATATTAAAGACAAAAGTATTTAGGCCTATGCCGCGTGGTTGTATTGCCCATACAGACATAAGTAAAACATATTAAAGACAAAAGTCATAATCTTTATTACGGCTTCTTCCGGAGGATTGTAACTACCCGCGCAATCTGACTGTTTGTTGTTGTAATCAGTTCGTCCAGTGACAGAGGATAATATGTGGCGTTTGTGAAGGATCAGTGTAGATTGGATATCAGAAAGTACTCGTTCTCATAAAAGATAATAAATGAATGGAACAAGTTATATACAGCTTGTGTAAATGCTAGCAGCGTGAATATATTTATAAACAAAATTGAAAAATTTCTCAGAAGAACGGGTTACACACACATGAACCATTTTTGAACTCACGATAAGCCAATGGCTTCCTTGTCCACTTGCCATTTGTATGTTTTGCTATGGATGACAAATCTTGTTAAATCTTGTTAAATCATATGCCGTTTCATATCCTACTTGGAGACGTCGACATAGCTCGTAGCCAATCAGCCAACTTCCCAGTATTCAAATGGGTCCATCCTTCTACCATGACACGTTAGACACACGTTGTTTATGAAGAATGTCCAGTCTACCTCTCTACCTATTGTTTATTGATGATTTTTCCAATACATCTGGTACATTGTCATATCACCCGTGCATACTGGTAATATAACTCTGTCAAATATGTCATACAATGCGCAACTGTTTACATAGTGAACGTCGTATTAGCCCGTCTCCGATCTGTCAAATACAATGCTCTAAGTTACGTTAGTAAAGACAATTCTGGGACTTGGCGTTATTTTCTGAGGCACAGAAGGTATCTGCAAATTTTTAATTACCTTCATATAATTATTTTTTATTTTATTGTTTGGTATCGTCTTGTATTGATGTATTCAGGACGGTGACAGCGGCTGTAGAATAGCCGGTGAAAGACATCGGTTTCGTAAAAACAGGATATGCAAATTGAAGTAAAGGTTGGCGTCATGCAGGTTAATGATTTTCTTATTATGGCGCAGCAATTGTCGTTTGTTCAAACTAACCAGCAAACGACTGCATTTTGTTAATGTAGGCCTATGTGGTCCAGTGCCCGAACCGACTGTGCCAGACCCGACCAGAAAACCACTTCCGAAGGATGTCCGACTCCCTCTGAATGTCAGCCCGCTGCATTACGATGTCCACCTGAGGCCGGACATCTACGGCGACGACGCCAAAGATTTTAATTTCAGCGGCAGCGTTCGCATACACGTGAACTGTACGAGGCACACGGAGACGATTACTCTGCATACGAAACGCCTCGACATCCTCACCACGTCGATACAGATGCTGGTGGACTCCGGCGCTGCCGAGCAACAGAGCCCGAAGTGCCTCTCCTGGAGAGAGGATAAGTTGAGGGAGTTCCTCGTTCTGAGCTTCGATCGCCCACTCGAACCCGGCTTCCAGTATCGCCTGACGATCGACTTTAGGGGAAGGATCAAAACAAATTTGATAGGGATTTACTTGAGCTCATATAAGCAAGGCAACGAAACGAAGTAAGTATGTTGGAAGATGCTACGTTCTACAGACAGTACGTGTAGCGACAATGTAAAACTATCACGACGAATGGCCGTAGTTATGAGCAACGAAACGAAGTAAGTGTGCTGGAAGATGCTACGTTCTACAGACAGTACGTGTAGCGACAATGTAAAACTATCACGACGAATGGCCGTAGTTATGGGCAACGAAACGAAGTAAGTGTGCTGGAAGATGCTACGTTCTACAGACAGTACGTGTAGCGACAATGTAAAACTATCACGACGAATGGCCGTAGTTATGGGCAACGAAACGAAGTAAGTGTGCTGGAAGATGCTACGTTCTACAGACAGTACGTGTAGCGACAATGTAAAACTATCACGACGAATGGCCGTAGTTATGGGCAACGGGCCAGCAGCATGTAATTGAAGTAATCGTATCAGTCCATGTATTACAAACAGGTGTGTAGCGTTGCACGAAATTGGGTGATTGGGTGCAAGTTGCTGATTCGATTAGCACTTGGCATATAGAGAGGAAGCTGGAATTACATCTAGTTCGGGTGATACACCAACATATTCCACATAGGGACGAACGTGTTGCTAGTAACGTCAGTGAAGGAACAGTGTACACGGGATAACAGTAAAGCATTAATTCTCACATAGGATGATTAATGAATGTAACAAATTATCTACTGATTGTATAAATGCTAGCAGCGTGAATATGTTTAAGAAACTAATCCATCTGGGTTTTATGGCAATTTTGTTAAATCTTGTTAAATATATGAAATCGCGGAACGATGGGCTTTACAACCGATCAAAACGCAGGACAGCAGAAGCGACAACACGGCTCAGACAAATATGTTATGTTTGACATAACTCTATGAATGAAAGAAAACAATGCGTACATTTTATAAAAGCTGTGGTAACGTCTTACACTATTCCACTAGTGTAAAGTCAGCATTCCGCAAGTGAATAACGATTTCTTTATGTTATCCAGTAACGGTGATATGTTTCAAATATAGGTCTTAGTCATGTGTCATAATAATAAAAATTATATAATATATAAATTATATAATACATAAGTTACAGGTTATGTTTAACAGTATAAAAGTCACGAGGCACACGTAGTTAATAACATTATTTTGCTTTCGATAATTAGATAATCGTTGAATCACCATATGTTAGTAGCACACTGTCTAACAGGTGCGCTCGGTGAATTCTCATGAAGGGGCGTTATTTCGATGTAGGTGGATGGTGGCTTCGCAGATGCAGTCGACCTTCGCCAGGCGCGTGTTCCCTTGCTTTGACGAACCAGCGATTAAGGCGACATTCAACATAACGCTGGAGAGGAAGTCGCATATGAAATCACTGTCAAACATGCCCATCATTAGAAACGAGATCAGGTAATACTATTTCAATATACTCAGCGTGTAGGTTGATGGGCTCTGGACCATTCCCTTCATTGGCTTATATAATTGTAATAACCCTATAGGCCTATCGCGAGCCTTTCGCATAGTCAGGTCTCCTTTGCGTGGTCTTACATATGCAAGTAGCAATGTGTGTGGGGGTGCGTGCGTGCGTGCGTGCGTGCGTGCGTGCGTGAGTGCGTGCGTGCGTGCGTGCGTGCGTGCGTGCGTGCGTGCGTGCGTGCGTGCGTGCGTGCGTGCGTGCGTGCGTGCGTGCGTGCGTGCGTGCGTGCGTGCGTGCGTGCGTGGGAGTATGTCAGTGTGCTATTTCGTTCTTTTTAATTACAGTAGATGTCACCACCTCGTCGTCAACATCATATGCACGTATTGCATTCGTTCATCAAGTCACAGGCATAACTTGGTATTAACGGTTACCATTTTCAACTGAAACATAACATAAATCACAACGCCGCCTTGCACTCAGCTAGCATATCTCCGAATATAAAAAAATTATTTTTCGACGATTTCATTTCAGTATTGATTTGGAAACGTGGATTATATATGCAGTCAAACCCGCTGAAGCCACCACCCGTATTAAGAGACCACCTGTATAAAGATACCACTTTTCGACCATCCATTGAGCGGTCACGTAAGACAGGTTTGACAGTAGGTGTAACGACATGTATGTTCAACTTCAGAGAGGACGATTGGGTGGCTGATTACTACGATACGACGAAGAAGATGTCGACTTATCTTCTTGCGATTGTAATATGCGAATTTGATTATCGAGAAAGTAATACAAGCAACGGCAAAATACAGGTGCGTGTTTCGTCTTGATGCCCTGGCTCGAATTGCGTGAGCATTAGGCCATATTGGGGCTTTCTTCGGGCATCTCTAACCCGCGGCGTATTTAGGGGGGAGGGGGGACATTGGGTTATGATCCCACCGTGGCTTTGGAATAAGATTTTTTGTTATACTGTATTTGAATACTTCCGAGACGAACGACCTTTCACACATTTTTGCCCACCCCCCGCCCCCCGCCCCTGCGTGCGTGCTAATTCTTATGTTAATGACATGTCTCAACGTATTACTATGTACATAATAAACGAACACGTCCACTGGAATAGAGTGGGCGCCGCTTAACAGGATCAGCAGCGTAGTAACATCAAATATATTGGTTGGCACGATATTGTTCACTTTTTTCGTTGTATTAGAATGCGCAACTTAAGTGAATCTGATTGTTCTGGCCCGAAGTGGTTCTATTAAGCGAAGTCCACTGTATTACAGGTGTAACTTAATAAGACATGTATTACAGGTGTAACTTAATAAGACATTTATGTAGATAGTGAACTGGACATCGCCAAATATTTTCCTAAATTCATATTACTGTACCACGAAGTTCCTTGTAGATATGGGTTGCTAAATGCCTGTTTGGGTTACTCACGGTTACTCAATGTCTGTTTGGATTACTCACGGTTACTCAATGTCTGTTTGGATTACTCACGGTTACTAAATGCCTGTTTGGATTACTCACGGTTACTCAATGTCTGTTTGGATTATTCACGGTTACTAAATGCCTGTTTGGATTACTCACGGTTACTCAATGTCTGTTTGGATTACTCACGGTTACTCAATGTCTGTTTGGATTACTCACGGTTACTAAATGCCTGTTTGGATTACTCACGGTTACTCAATGTCTGTTTGGATTACTCACGGTTACTCAATGTCTGTTTGGATTACTCACGGTTACTAAATGCCTGTTTGGATTACTCACGGTTACTTAATGTCTGTTTGGATTATTCACGGTTACTAAATGCCTGTTTGGATTACTCACGGTTACTCAATGTCTGTTTGGATTACTCACGGTTACTCAATGTCTGTTTGGATTACTCACGGTTACTAAATGCCTGTTTGGATTACTCACGGTTACTCAATGTCTGTTTGGATTATTCACGGTTACTAAATGCCTGTTTGGATTACTCACGGTTACTCAATGTCTGTTTGGATTACTCACGGTTACTAAATGCCTGTTTGGATTACTCACGGTTACGCAATGTCTGTTTGGATTACTCACGGTTACTAAATGCCTGTTTGGATTACTCACGGTTACTCAATGTCTATTTGGATTACTCACGGTTACTAAATGCCTATTTGGATTACTCACGGTTACTCAATGTCTGTTTGGATTACTCACGGTTACTAAATGCCTGTTTGGATTACTCACTGTTACTCATTGTCTGTTTGGATTACTCACGGTTACTCAATGTCTATTAGGATTACTCACGGTTACTCAATGTCTATTTGGATTACTCACGGTTACGCAATGTCTGTTTGGATTACTCACGGTTACTCAATGTCTATTTGGATTACTCACGGTTACTCAATGCCTGTTTGTTTCCCAACGGGTAGCTGAGATTTTAAATGCCTGTTTGGATTACTCACGGTTACTCAATGTCTGTTTGGATTACTCACGGTTACTCAATGTCTATTTGGATTACTTTCGGTTACTCAATGTCTATTTGGATTACTCACGGTTACGCAATGTCTGTTTGGATTACTCACGGTTACTCAATGTCTATTTGGATTACTCACGGTTACTCAATGCCTGTTTGGATTACTCACGGTTACTCAATGTCTATTTGGATTACTCTCGGTTACTCAATGTCTATTTGGATTACTCACGGTTACTCAATGCCTGTTTGGATTACTCACGGTTACTCAATGTCTATTTGGATTACTCACGGTTACTCAATACCTGTTTGTTTCCCAACGGGTAACTGAGATTTTAGATCCATTCGTTGCTTTACAAATTATCAAGTTAGAGTAAACGTAATATGACATTTTTTATGCGTGCCTCTCCGGTAAACGCGCGAAAGAGACACAGAAACAATATCAACGTCGATTTTGCGAGTAATACGTAACTATAATACTACTGTAATACTTGAACGAACCGCCGATGGAGTAATAGTATGTGATGCTTCTATCGAATCCATATTCTCTTCGCCTATTAACTACATGCGTTATCTTGAGGAAAACATACTCTAGATAACGCATGTAATTAAACATAGGGCCGATTACATGAATGATTGATGCCGCGTTGTTCTAGTTTCGTGTCTGGGCAAGACCTGACGCCATCGACCAAGTGAACTACGCCCTACAAACTGGAGTTAAGATCCTCGAGTTCTTTGAGAAATATTTTGACATTCCGTTCCCGTTGCCAAAACAGGGTAAGTTTCACCTATGCTTTAAAGCTGTATGTATACGCACAAGGAACACTCCTGGAGTTATTCTAGAGTTTCTGAACTAACCAAGAAAATGACCACTCTTCGGGCTCAAACATATTTAATTAAACACCAGCGCTTAGCGGAGATAAATAATAAACATTATATATATATATATATATATATATATATATATATATATATATATATATATATATATATATATATATATATATATATATATATATATATATATATATATATATATATATATATATATATATATATATATATAATGGTAGGCCGACTAGGCGATGTGGTGAGTTGGTAATGGTAATGGGCCGACTTGGCGTGAGTGGGACGATATAGTAAATCGACTTGTCCATGGCGAGTTGGCAGAGGGACGAGTTGGTAGAGGGACGAGTTGGTAGAGGGACGAGTTGGTAGAGGGACGAGTTGGTAGAGGGACGAGTTGACGGTGAACCGAAGTCATAAGAAGCAATCTCGTATAGACTTAGTTCTGTAACATAACGCTACAGATAAACTCTGCTTTGCATTAATGTGCTGAATAAGTGTAGTATTTTCAATCTTCCAACGTGTGTACACTGCAAGCTATTTGTTGTATGTCATTCACCGACCTTCTTCCACACAGTAGGCTGTACATCTTTCCATATTCTGTACCCAACGAGAATGAAATGAACGTCAACTACCATGCTGTTTCGGCTACAACACACTGTTAGATTTAGTCTTAGTAAAAGTCTCTCCTCCCTTGTATGACATTAACTTTTGTTTTCACACGGAAAATATATTGTCATCACTTAGTTTTCCCGTTGACTCAAAATTAATATATTTTGGTGTCTGTATTGAATATTCTGTGTCTTTGGGACAATTAAATATTTCCTGTTCCGGCCATAGCCTCTCGAATGTTATTTATTTAAAAATATTCCCGCGCTGGATATTCTGTTTTAACTGCGTAATGCAAGCATGAATAATTATATCCATATGCAATTCCGTATTACTCTCGCAAACATCATGTCGTCGTCTTCTTCTTCTGTGCTCTTGCCTCGAAGGTGACGCATAAGTAGGACACAATCTCACGCCATCTTCCTCAGTCCTAAGCCACAGCAGCCATTTTATCTATCGTTTCGATATTTACGACTTTTCCCTCCCTTGAAGAAGTTTAACATTTTCTTTCGGCCTTCCAATTTTTATTTTTCCAGTTGGATTCATTTTCTTCCCATCACTAAATCCACTAAATCGAGTGCATGCGAGACGAGGCTTACTGTAGATTTCGTGACTGACAGATATGATCGCTGTGCCGGACTTTGACGCCGGCGCCATGGAGAACTGGGGTTTGATTCTGTACCGCGAGACGGCGCTACTATTTGAGGATGGCGTCTCGTCCGAGTCCAACAGGCAGAGAGTTGCTGTAGTCGTGTCGCACGAGTTAGCACACCAGGTAAACCTATGCCTAACGAAACCACCTGTTTTGCTTCGAGTCTAGCTGCACCATGTGAATAGCAGCACTGTACGTACATCGCAGATGTGAATAGTAGCACTGTACGTACATCAATGGTGTGAATAGTAGCACTGTACGTACATCGCAGATGTGAATAGTAGCACTGTTCGTACATCGCAGATGTGAATAGCAGCACTGTACGTACATCGCAGATGTGAATAGTAGCACTGTACGTACATCGCTGATGTTTGACCGTTGAGTACCAATTCGCATTTTAAATCGCGATTTCCATCCTTAGCTCCGTACCATTTCCATCCATCTGTTGACAACATTACATTTCAATGATTTGGCCACATCACCCACACAACACCATTTAAAAAACATCCCGCTAATCACCCTGCAGGACAAGGAAAGATGGAGCCAACAGGAATAAAAACATCCCGCTAATCACCCTGCAGGACAAGGATGGAGCCAACAGGAATAAAAACATCCCGCTAATCACCCTGCAGGACAAGGATGGAGCCAACAGGAATAACTTGCTGGATAATATACAGAAACTGGTCAGCCAAAACAATGTTGTTTCCGAGTTCGGGATTTAGACTTGATTGACGTTTTCATATACTATTGTTATTAATTGTGTATGTGTTTCATTTGACGTAGCTTGCTCTGGTTATGTTTTAGTGGTTTGGAAACCTTGTGACGTTGGCGTGGTGGGACGACCTCTGGCTGAACGAGGGATTCGCCTCCTATATGGAGTACGTCGGGGTGAATCATGTTCACCCCGATTGGAAGATGGTGAAGTTTTGCACTTTTTCGTATATTAGTCATGCATTATTAATGTTACGTCTTACGTTTCTCACATTTTTTGGCAGCAACACAACAATTCCCAAATATGGAGAACACTTATATGTAAATAAACATATTCACAGTTTGTTTAAATATGCAATTATATTCAAGCGGTGTTACTAGTATATGTTTGGAACTGACGGTACACACATATCAATAAAGGAACTAAGCATGCGTGCGTGCATGCGTACGCACGTGCGTGCGTGCGCGAGTTCCTAAGTACGTATGTATGGACGTACATACGTGCATGCACCTACACAATCATATGCAAACAAGCAGAGGCCTACATCTAAAAAATCAGCTAGATGTGAAAATTAATATATGTTTACTGTCAGATCCAAACTATTGTGTGCGTTAGACACAATCTTTGCCAAGTCAGTCCGCCGACCGCCGAGTAAGTTGGCCGAAATCTTCGGAGATTGCCGCCAAGTTTCTTTAGCGTTAAACACCATGTCTAATGCAACAATCCAAGAAACTGAAATGAAAATGCCTACTGAAGTATTACACAATACATGTTGAATATCAGCAAACACTGGCAGGCTTGGGTTATAATCTTAAATTCGCCATGCTCGTTTTGGTATTATATATTCCATGAGTGACCGCCCCGAAGTCAGCTTTGCCGCCATTTTTACGGAAAACTTGAGTTACGAATTCGTAAGTCTTTCGCGAATACGGACCCTGTGCGTCAAGTGTGTAACGATGTCCCCGCTGCTGCTGCTGCTGCTGCCGCCGCCGCCGCCGCCGCCGCCGCCGCCACCACCACTACTACCACCACCACCACTACTACTACTACTACTACTACTACTACTCCCACTACTATATTTATTTGGTTGCAAAGTGATATTGGTAAGTGGTCCACCCACCTCACAGTCCACTGGTACACTGCATAACACTATAATTGTGCAGATGGAACAGTTCGTGATGATCGACTGATGATTCAATTCTGCAGATGGAACAGTTCGTGGTAATCGACTTGTTCGACGTTCTCAATATAGACAGTCTGTCTTCGTCGCATCCAATCTACGTCCCAGTAGACCACCCAGAAGAGATCGACCAGATCTTCGACAGTATTTCTTACGGAAAGGTAAATACAGCCGTTGGCGTTGTGTGGCCGATTGCAGACGGCCAAATAAAAAAAACGTTAGCAAGAATTGGTTTACGTCGATTCCAAACAATCGTGTCGTGCGTCAGTTGTAGCTACGGACGGCGAACCCGTTGATTGACGAGTGTGTCAGGCCGAACCAGTCGCCCAGTAAACGAACGTCGGCGAGCAGTAATGGTCGCTAACCGTTTCGCTACTGTCGTAAGTGGTCTGGAAATAAATAATTGCGCGTGTTGTTTATGTTGATCGCCAGGGTGCTTCCGTTATCAGAATGATGTACAACTATCTCGGCGAGGACACCTTCAAGAAAGGACTCAGCGTAAGTAGACACGCATTGTGTGTAACTGGGCTAACTCTTACGTTGGTAAGCAGACATTAACTAATCAATTAGTTAAGTAATTAGCCAATTATAATCAATAACGTATGACCCATTTATTTTGCGTTTCTGCGTAAATATTTAAACAAAGATTTGTTGAGGTGCATTGAAAGAAACTCCTGCTGGCCTGTGCCCATTCTGGGTTACCTTTCATGATCTGTGACAAATCGTTATTGGTCATTCCAGTAATGCTGCTATTGTCACCATTTATCATATTCAATTTCCTGGCTAGTCTATGAGATATTCGTGTGACCAACCTTTAATTGTATTACGTGTACGTTGACGCTAGATAGTGTCAATACCAATGCATTTGAGGTTTCCAATGGTTAGTTTATGGTCAATTAAGCCGCAATTATTGAGGAGTTGAAAAGTAGGACATTACATATTTCGCACACTATTTGTATTACGTTACATTATGCTTTTATCGTAATTTTAGTGGCTGATTTGTATCGTGTCTTGCAGAATTACCTTAAGAAGCACCAGTTCGGTATCGCCACACATAAAGATCTCTGGGACGCTCTCATTCAGGTAAGCCAACACTTCCTTATGATTCATTACGTAGTGGAATAACGGTGGAAGATGCAACAATACCAGACACACATGTTGAGTGGACTATTAATATTTACGCGATACAGTAGATGTTGCACTGCCAAACTGAGACCTAAAAGTTAATATTGGCATATAGATTCGTTTTAGCGAAATGGTGTTTTCTTCTTGACAAACCACCCTTTTTAGATCACCCCCCCCCCCAGAGCATCCTGCATTCTTAGGAAACAACAGGTGATCGAAGTTCAACTAACTGATGCTGCTGAAACTGTTCCAGCAAGCGAAAGCTGACGGCAAACCCGTAAATGTGGCAGAGATAATGGATACGTGGATCCTGCAGATGGGGTATCCGGTTGTGACTGTGACACGAAGCTTAGACGGTGCAACAGCTAACGTCACGCAGTCACGCTTCCTGCGGGACCCATTACAGAACCCAAGCACAAAGTACACGTCGCCTTTTGGGTATGCCTTTCCGTCTGTAGGAAAAAGTTGTCCAAAAGCAGTTTACCGTTTCTTCATACCGCAGTGGTTGCGGTTTGATTTTAACCAGATTTAATAAGTTCTTACCGGAAGATGTGGCAACATTTGTATCTAATGAAGTGGCAACTGACAACGAAACTAATCTGAAACTAATCTACTAGAATCCACAATGTTCAGCTAACTTGTTCAATTGAATTACCGAAAACCGAACAAACCCATGTGTTTTGTTTCAGTTATAAGTGGATGGTACCATTTACATACACCCTCAGTTCTTCGCCAAACTGGAACGACCCGCCAGCTGTTCTCATGAATATGACGGATAGTAAGTAATAGCGCGGAGTGTAGGCATCGTGTCAGCTTCTGTTGTTATTGTTAATTTGAGTATTGATATTGATATTGCTATCTATGCTGTATATTGATATATGTATATATTGCAATATACAGTACCAATGCCCAACGCTGAAAATCTTTAATGAAAAGATATATGTTAGTTAAGTGAAGATGTTCATCAGACTGGATGGTTCAAATGAGTAATATTTTTACTTATTTCACGTGTCACTCTGGTGTGTGCCCCCCCCCCGCGGCCGTCCCCTGGGTGGCCCTTAAGGAGATCACTGTAGATGTGTGAGAGTCGGTATCGGGCGTCATCTCAATTCATGCTGCCTTTGGTTTTTCTTATCCATATCGCTTCTTTGATGTCACTTGTTCTCCAGTCCGATTCTCTGTCTACAAATTTGGCCCCTCCCAGTCTACCACGTGATTCTGTTGAGTCATGTGATCTGTGATCGCTGATTTATGCATATCTTTTTGTTGCTTCGGGAGTAGGGTCTGCTAGCCGATGCTTTCTCAGCGTCTTCTTTGTGTTCTTTGATGCGGGTTCCTAGGGTACGTTTTGTTTCTCCGATGTATGTGGCATTACAGTTCTTACACGTTATGGAATTACGCCCATTCGCACATCTTTTGTGGTTCGACTTTGTCCTTTGGTCTTACTTAATCCATGATGTGGTTTTGGATAATCCTTGGACATATGGAAGTACCACCATACCTTTGCCCTTGTCTTTTTTCACTGTCTTTTTCATGATATGATCTTCCTTCTTTGTTTTCATCTTTCTGTGTACTATTGATATGGTACATTGTGGATACCCGCATCTCATTAGAGCTTCCTTGATACGTCTGCGTAGAATGACTACCGTGTTGCCATCTAGCGGTAGTGGTCTGAACAAGATTGCTGATAGCAGTCAAAACGTCACGAGAAGAAAAAGGTAAAGTGACTGTGAAATAAGTAAAACTATTACTCATATGTGTTAGTTGTCTGAAACAATATTTAACAAGAGTGCCATTCAAAGCAACAAACCGCAGATGGCAGACATGGAAGTTATTTACTTATCAAACGTCCAACAGTTTTCATGTACCAGTGGACCGCCTTTGCCAGACATACTATATATGTGATATATAACATAAATAAGTGATATATTACATATATAAGTGATATATATTATATATAAGTGATATATATATATATATATATATATATATATATATATAATTATATATATATATATATATATATATATATATATATATATATATATATATATATATATATATATATATATATATATATATATATATATATATATATATATAGTGATATATAATATATTGTAAGTGATATATAACATATATAAGTGATATATAACATATATAAGTGATATATAACATATATAAGTGAATACTTCTAGTTGCCTGCAGTATCTCTAACAGCTGATACGCTCTGTTTTTCAAGCATGCCCTACTTTAGAGCTTATTAAATTTTCCTTCACGTGGAGAGAAGATGGTGGACATACGGGATAGATACAAATAGAATAATCAACGGCGAGGTGAACCAAAACCCTTATTATCGCGTATGCGTTCCAACTCAAAATGTTAACGGTGTTTTCACATTGAGCAGTCCGATGGTCGCCTGTGCAAAACAAAAGCTATATGCTCGCAGGGGAGATCTGAGAGGCAAATAGACTGACATTAACGCCACTGTTGGTGATCTTTGCAGTTGTCCTGACCGGTCTACCAAAGGCCGACTGGATCATAGGAAATGTAGGGCAAAGCGGCGTATTCCGAGTCAATTATGACAGTGCCAATTGGGAGAAACTCATAAATCAGCTGAACACGAAACACACGGTAAGCGTCAAAAAGTTAATCAAACATCCATAATTGCTGAAATGACTGTTGTGTCGTTATAAGATGTACACTGCACTGTTGTGTCGTTATAAGATGTACACTGCACTGTTGTGTCGTTATAAGATGTACACTGCACTGTTGTGTCGTTATAAGATGTACACTGCACTGTTGTGTCGTTATAAGATGTACACTGCACTGTTGTGTCGTTATAAGATGTACACTGCACTGTTGTGTCGTTATAAGATGTACACTGCACTGTTGTGTCGTTATAAGATGTACACTGCACTGTTGTGTCGTTATAAGATGTACACTGCACTGTTGTGTCGTTATAAGATGTACACTGCACTGTTGTGTCGTTATAAGATGTACACTGCACTGTTGTGTCGTTATAAGATGTACACTGCACTGTTGTGTCGTTATAAGATGTACACTGCACTGTTGTGTCGTTATAAGATGTACACTGCACTGTTGTACTTAAGTATTTGTAGTGATTTATTCGAGCTGGTTTGAACCATACCGATGCGTGTACTGCACTTAATATGTTTGCTGTACGTATGTTTACTGTACGTATGTGTTGTACGTGTGTGTAATATAATGTACTTGTATCATTTTCTAGGTCATTACTGAGAATAATCGAGCACAGATAATTGATGATGCTTTTAACCTGGGAAGGTACGTCAGAACTTATATTAACACAACTGTGTATTTAATTTATCCACACGTCTACTGCATCTGACGAAGAGGATGTCGTTATTATCTCTCATAGATGTTGTTCATTATTAGTCCATGGTGGCATATTGTTTGGTTTGACCACCAGACTGACAGACAGAAAGGCTCAGTTAACCTGGCTTAACCGCAGGCGTTCAACAGTTATACACTGAGCCAATTTTGAGCCAAATATGGCACTGTGTAGAATTTTCCTTGGGGATTTTATGACTCCCCATAATGGATACTGCATTACGAAAGACATTAGGCCCTTCCTGTGCTTAAGCGGTTATGTTATCGGGTATGATCATAAACCAAGAATAGAAACAAAGCACTGTGACTGCGGAACTGCGTTCAATCAGTTCTTTGAAAACCATAAACACAGATGATATACAAGTGCAAAACCATAAATGCCATACCGTTGATGGGTATAGGATGCCAGAAGTGGAAATAAAAGTTGAATGTCTATGTTAGATCGGACGAACAGCGCTAACAACGCTTGCGCTACTGAATTTCGCTGTTCTGTTCTGTTCTGTTTATATCTTGAAACCGTACTCATTAGAAAGTATCAACTAGAAGTTAAAGCAGAATTATGTGTTCTCCGCTGTTCAGTGTTAAAGGTACACCGTCTGATCGTTTAGTCGTAAACTCATGTTGTAAAATATAATCTATATATATATTCTCACAACTTGATCCACCATTTTAAAATATACTATATATTGACCGTTATATGTTCAGCGTGCAATAATATGATATCGAGTCGAACTATTCAAATTCAACAGATACCGGTACAATTATATTACAGAAGTGTAGTTCATTGTAACATTTGAACAGTTGATATGTTAGTATCATGTTAGTTAGTTTGTACCATGTAAACCGATGGCTAGTTCATCGCATGGGCGCCAAACCCAGCAATTCTCATGCAGCGAGTTACGTAACATTTTCGCGGTGATACCTTCTTGCCACTCAAATAGTTTGATTGCCGTGATGTTGTAGGTCCGGGTTGATTGATCAGCTGATCGGGTTGAAGGTCACCGCCTACTTGAAGGACGAGGTCGAGTTTTCACCGTGGCGGACTGCCAGTAGCAATCTGGGCTACATTGACCTGATGCTCTCCAGAACAGCCTCGTTGGGCCTCTACGAAGTAAGAACGATACCCCGTGACAGGAGTAGGCAAATGCGTAATGCGCAAGCGCGAGCAAGCGCAGTAAACGACGTGACCTGTTGTGACCCCATTAATTGTGATGATACTCAATTTATGTTTAAACTACGTATTCTAGCAATTATAACGTTATACTTAGATGTATTATTGACGCAAACTACTTTAGTAGCGGCGCCTACTCCTGACTCGGGATACTTTCCGCCCGTGAAACCGGACTTGCAGGCGTGCAACGTTTGTCACAATATAAATGATTGAAATGTCGCGTTTTCGGGCAAGGTCGGTGAACTGAAATCAATACGGTTCTGGGCTTTTACGTGTTTGCAGGATCGTCGTAAATTTCAGTCTTATCCCGACGATAAGTGAGTTGTAAAATGTCAACTAAGATAATTCTTTTGATGTGGACCATAAATCCCGTAGCTCGTAAAATCTCTCTCTATATATCCTATATATGCATATTCGTTGTAAGTATCTTTAGATCTATGATATATTGTAACTGGATTTGGCCAATATTAACATTAATAATAATTATAATAATAATTATTATTTAACGAAATACAAATCATATTATACCACTACATAAATAAATTGACGGTGGATCATTAGAATATGTCATTATTTTTGTACGTAGTGACCCAAAATATTTACAATAACTCGAGTCAGCGTGTTCTTTAACAAAATCAATTAATCGTGCACCGATTTCACACTTTTCATTTAGGCCTCAACCATCCACTGCAGGCTCTGTCCACCGCAGGCTCTGTCCACTGCAGGCTCTGTCCACTGCAGGCTCTGTCCACTACAGGCTCTGTCCACCGCAGGCTCTGTCCACCACCGGACTGTTCCTCCTTCGTGTGTCGTTGACCTCTCTTCTCTTCGTTTTCTGTTCTGGGTGGCTATTCAGTTGTTCTGATGGTTCACCTGTCGTCGTTTCTTTCTGATGACACCACGTGATATTGTATTGCATAGTTTGATGTTTAAAATTTTTCTTTCCGTAGCCCGTTGGTGTGATTTTATTTTCGTCATATTTTCAACTGTTTCATCATTGACTGTGTTTGGCATTCATTCGTATGTTATAATTGGTAAAATGCATTGACTAAAAGTTTTAATGTTGAGGCATATTGGACGTTTCTCGTCCTGGAATATTTCGTGGTATCTTCTAAAACAACTCAAGCGTGTTTTATCCCTATCATGATTTCCTCTTTTAGTGTGTTTTTCATCCTTATTTCCTGTCCACGGTATTCATCAGATTCAACTTCTAGTCTTTGACCCCTATTTTTATTACCTGTTTATCTATAGTGCACCGATTTACCTTCAAGCAATTGTTCAAATGTCATGACGACACGGAAAGGTGCACTATATAACGCGACAGTTGGTTTGCGGTTCCGTTTATGGTTATTGATTTTGTTCATCAGGTCATAATGTATTTGCGTCTTGCAGAAATACGTGTTGCAAACGATAGACCCTATATACAGAACTATGACGTGGAACGAACCTACTACAGAGACGCACCTTCATAAGTAAGTAGCATGAATAGCCGATGCTTTTGTCACTTAAATGTTTACGTAACAGGCCCGTCTTAAGGGGTTTGAAAATGGCGTTCGAGCATAATAATAATAAATAATAATAAATTTCTTATATTCGTTCGTTCGAATCCCCCAAAACCCCCTGAAGATGCTATTTTCAAGAAAGGCATAATCTGCAATTGTAGTGGCGCCACCTGTTGGATTTGCGATTACATTATTAGAACATGAGTGGATCGCCATCGCTGATAATAGGTACATACTTGCCAATCTTATAGCGCATAGAAATGTGTCTTTTCATGGGGACGAGTATGGTAATTTGAGCGATAATTAATTTACCAACGAGCTGCGGCTTCCTTAAATGACATGAAAGTGTTTAAAATGCATCAAGCCTATTTCTATTGGTAGGGTAAGATTCTAATTTCTATGACCAATTTCCTTACGTCACTGTTGAGCAGAAAACTGACAATAAAATATTATGATGTGTCACAGAACGTAGTAACCGATGTATTGCACCGTTTCCTTTCTGCAAATCAAAGCATTAGCAGTCCAAACCCTAAACTTTCCTAAAACCACGTTAGTAGGTGGGTAGCCATCTACATCAAATGCTTAGGTAAGTTTCTCTAAATATTCTGGCGGCTATTAGATCCAAAATGCCATCGATACGTCCATTATGGCGAGTCAATACGTCTGTTAACGGCGGGAAATCACGTGGTGCCATCTGTCAATGACCCCAAAAACCTTGACACATGACAGTGATACAGGGTTTGTAAAGTTACGTAATCAAGCGGATCAACTGTAATTTTGTAATAAGGAGAGTCGCGTGAGACTCAAAGTTTCCAAATAGAATTAACAGAGGAACAACGGAGAAAATGGGCCCTCTTACCAAAACGAGACCCGACTATTTGGCCTTGTTGTATTAGATACAGTGAAATCGATGGTGTCACTGCAAAGTAACTCAAAAGGGGGCACCATTGAACGTTGCCCAGAAGCGCGAATCGCAAATTCAAACTGATTAGCTCAAAAAGATTGTTTTCTACCTTTTTCTTAAAACATTAGCACTGTTTTCCAAATGCCTCATTTCAATTAAGTAAACATGTTCGATTGAAAGGGCACATGTTTTATTCGAAAACGGGCGAAAAACAAAAAGCTGTTGTGCTGCCAAAACGCTTTGGTCGGCATGCTGTTTGAGTAGCCCACCCCAGTAATTGCACTGTAGAGTGTGTATAATAACTAAAATAAAGAGTGTGTGTAATAACTAAAATAAATTATAATACGGCCATGATATGAACGGCACGACTCGTTTCTATGCTGTTAGTGGAATATGTTGGAAGTTGTCGTCAACGTCAGTCGAGCGTAGGGATCGTTAACAGAAACTCGTCCAAAAGTTATAATGTAAAACAGGTATTCCATTCCTAAGCAAATTAATACAAGACTTTGTGTTAAAACCGTTTATAAGCACCTGTAGACGTATGACATAATGTAAACAATAATTTAATAAAATAATCAAATAATTAGTCCGATGATTTTACGGAAACTACAGAGGTACAAGTTTAAGTTCAATAGTCGCCAAACTATACAACATAATTATTCCCAATAGAATACACCCTGTAATTGACCCACATCTACGCGTCAACCAATGTGGTTTCCGTCAGAATAAGACCACTGTTACACAAGTTCTGAGTCTACGCAGAATCATCGAAGGGGCAAGGAAGAGAAATCTTCCAGCAGTGTTTACGTTTATCGACTTTAGGAAGGCATTCGACTCCATCCATCGAGGAAATATGTTCAAAATTATATCTGCATATGGCATTTCGGAAAGGCTAGAACTGTCAATCAAACGCATGCACACCAACACGAAGGCCAAATTGTTGTCACCAGATGGCGAGACAGCTATGCTTGATATAATCTCGGGAGTGCTTCAGGGAGATACTTTGGTTCTATTTATTATTATTGTACTCGATTACGCGATGAGGCAGGCCATTGATGGCCGAGAGGAGGAACTAGGTTTACTCTAAAAAAACAGGAGGAGCAGAATAGTTAAACCAGAGATGATAACAGACCTTGACTTTGCGGAAGACATCGCCTGACTGTCTGACCACATAAAGCAAGCCCAGGAGTTACTGAACCGAGTGGAAAAGGAATGTCAAAAAGTCGGCCTGGGCATTAATACCAAGAAGAGTTAGAGCTGAAACTGTTGATGGCACAAAGCTGAATGAGGTGAGTGATTTCAAATAAATAGGTTCATGGGTAGATTCCACTGAGGAGGACATACGAATCAGAAAAAGCCTTGTTGGGTTACCGCAAACAGGATGAAGAAAATATGGAAATCAAATATCTCAAGGAACCTCGAGGAACGTTTCTTCGTGGCAACTTGTGGAATCAGTACTCCTGTATGGATCAGAAGCCTGCACATTGACCAAATTTCTGGAAAAGCAGTTGAATGGCTGCTACACTAAACTACTGCGAATGGTGTACAATGTTCACTGGAAAGAGCACGTGTGAAATGAAGAGCTGTATGGAACAATGATGAGGGTAACAAACAAGATTCAGGAGCGCAGGATGCGGTTGGCTGGGCACAACATAAGGCAAGCGGGGACACCTTTGTCAAAACTAATACTCTGGGAGGCGACGCAAGGACGCGCTTCAAGGGGCAGGCCCGCTTCAAGGGGACGGCCCGCTCTTAACTACGTCGAGGTCCTAAAATCGGATGCTGTTGTGACCGATACAGAGGAGTTAACTGCATGTATGAAGGAGAGAGCTGAATGGCGAGCCATCAAATTCCGAAGCCTTTCGACCAGATGATGATGGTAGTATACAACTGTAGTCAATAGTAAATAGGTTCGCTGTGGAGCGCACGAGCATATAAACAGAAACAACTTCGTGGTGACAACACAAATATTGTTTTGCCTGTTTAAATTCATCATGATATGAGCGGAACAGATAAAACATAAATTAAACTGTACACCGACCGACTTTTCCTCATGTTAAGTGCCTTTAGAAGAATTAATTAATTCCTTGTTTGGCCATATCGATGGCAACTGCATGCCAGACGTAATTGTTATCTGACGAGTGTATAGGTCTGCCTTGTTGCATGGTTATAACCCATGGTTGTCTAAACACAGAAACCTACGCAAGTGGATTATGAGCTTAGCGTGCGGGCACGGAGAACCAGATTGTGTCAACAACGCTACAGCCTTGTTTCACAAATGGATGAGCAATCCTAAAGTCAACAGGTGGGTAATCGGTGCTGTGTTTGCGTGCGTGCGTGCGTGCGTGCGTGCGCGTGCGTGTGTGTGTGCGTGAGTGCTTGTGTGTGAATTAAGAGTATCGATAGGTAGGTTAGAAAACACCGCTTTGTTCTGACAATGACATGTGTGTAGAAACGTATCGATGCACTCTAGTTGTTGCTGTAGTATTCCGGCGGACATAAAGCAGATGGTGTATTGCACTGCGGTGAAGCACGGAGGAACTGATGAATGGAACTTCGCCTTTCAACAGTACAAGATCGCGAACGTGGCCGTGGAGAAGCACAAACTGTTACGATCTCTGTCGTTCTCCACCACCCCCTGGGTGCTGAACAGGTGATGTGTGTGTGTGTGTGTGTGTGTGTGTGTGTGTGTGTGTGTGTGTGTGCGTGCGTGCGTGCGTGCGTGCGTGCGTGCGTGCGTGCGTGCGTGCGTGCGTGCGTGCGTGCGTGCGTGCGTGCGTGCGTGCGTGCGTGCGTGCGTGCGTGCGTGCGTGCGTGCGTGCGTGCGTGCGTGCGTGCGTGCGTGCGTGCGTGCGTGCGTGCGTGCGTGCGTGTATAGGAAGTGATAATAGTAATAATAATAATAGTTGTTGTTGCTTTTGTTGCTACTGTGTTTCTGCTGTTACTGTTAGTGTTAATAGTTGCTTTGGAAATTAAAAATAACTAAAATAAACATGGGGCATGGTAGCCTAGAACGTCGCACCCTCAGTCGAGAGAACCCCATTTCGAATATTGTTGCTGCTGTTTCGAAGATTTGGCAATTTAATTCACCCTAATGGTGTATATGTGCACGAATCGTCTTCGCGCTATAATTACAGCGTGGCTGAACGTTTCTAATAGAAGTCCAAGTTCCAATAGTCGAGATGGCGATGCACTGAACAGGTCTGCCAGGAATAAAGTGTAAAGCGCTTTGAACAGTCCCAAGTACCCCACAACGTTCGTGTTTGCCTGCTTGTAGGTGATTGCACAAAGACAAGGAGAAAGTTGATGAGTAACCCGTTTAAATTGAACATGTTGTTGGGCTTATGCGTTGTTGCACGTCGATGTACGTATCTGTTTCAGCCTATTGTTACGTACACTAAACGGAAGTGAAATACGTAAACAAGACATCGTAAGCCTAATCGCCAGCGTAAGCAGAAACCCCGTCGGACGATATATTGTCTGGGACTTCGTCAAGACCAACTGGGACGCTCTAAGCGGGTACGAACACTCGCCTTATTTGTTCTAAAAACGAAACGTGGCACCATATTTCAGAATACATTCAATAAACCTTTTTTATAGATATTTTACATATTGCAATTAATGCTTCTGATATTTACAAATCGGCTCTCAGAATGCGATTTGCAGGTGCTACGGAATGATCTAGTCATTGTGTAGAGTGCATAAATAAGATGATTCATGTGCGTATTCGATTGCAACATTTAAGTTAACAAGAAGGAGAATGTAAGCCCAGACCAAGTATAACACTAGGCTATGGTTTTGTCTTGCAGATCACTTCAGGGTATATTTGGCATCCGTCGACTAATGGGTTTTATAGCACATGGATTCAACACGCAGCAGCAACTAGAAGAGGTTAGTGTCTGAGGAGCAATTCAGTGAATGGATGTTTAAGTGTGGACGGACTGACTGACCAATTGACTGATAGGAAAGTCAATCATCTAATGCATGAATACATCAACTAGTTGATTAAAGGCCGAGAGAACAAACGAAGGAACGAATAAAATGATGATGTAGATGTCATTGCTGATGGATATCCTTGCTCACACTGTTACGGTTCTGTCGTGAATTGTCGTGATTAGTACGTAACTCAGATTCATACGTACTTATATAGATAGAGTACTTATAAAAATAAACATAATAAAAAAATCATAACGTCAGGGAGACTCCCATTAAGACAATAAATGTCGTTACCATGGGAGCCACCATATTAGACAAATTAAAATTAATCAACTGTAATTAATTATTACGTGGCAATCTTAATTATAATTCAGTGTGATTAATTACTAACAGCTGACACACTAATGCTAGTGTGGCATATCGCTGAATTCTGAAGTACTGTTTACGACTTCCGGCTACTTGGTGCAGCGACTTGAATTTGGTGTAGATCATTTACAGAAAAACGCGGTATATCAAATAGAATAAGTATTACTATTGAATATATATTATACACAAACGTATTGTAGACATATATTAGAAAACAGGTTTTGTTAATCATTAGTCAGAGGGAGTATTTTAGAGTAAGTTAGTTTCGGATTCTGTCAGGGAATTCAGCGAGCGTTAATAGGGTTGTTTACTATTCGAAAATTGAGATAGCATAGTGAATAGTCAGTAACATTGGAATAAGTATTAGTATTATACATATATTGTTCACCAACTTCTTGTAGACATATATTAAGAAACCGTTTTTGTTAACAGAGGTAGTATTTTTTCCCGGATTCAAACTCAACGAGCGATAAAAGGGAGTTTGTTTACAGGTCGTAAATTCAACCCGTGCATCGAGCTATCGTTTACATTGGCTAATATATATATATAAGATAAAGTGATTTATTTACTTAAATTACATACATAAGGTAATATCTGACATAGTGGTAGTAAACGTTTTCGGTAAAAAGGAATTAACAGCAGGATTTTAGCGTAAATTAGTACACACTGACTTCGTTGTTTTGTTACACAGTGTTCTCCGTATTCGCTAGGTGGCAGGTTTTTTTTTTCTCATGCGAAGTTAATAGAAGACACAGTTAGCAAGTATATTAGACTAAAGTGTTCTTTTGATCACAAAAACAGCCTTATTCAAGGCTAACGTAGCAAACTAATTAAAACTAAATTGTATGATGGCGCCGTGCAAACGGCAGTTAAAGGCCACAAGGCACTTAATTTGTGGCAGTTGCAGTAACTGGGTGGACTTCGTCAAGTCTGGGTGCGAGAAGTCCTGGGCTGAGGTCCAGGCAGATAGTTTTAGTTTTGAGTGTAGGGGATGTACGAAGATGAAGGAACTAGAGGTGGAGTTGGAAGAGCTGAGGCTGCTCGTTGTGGCAATGGTGGGAAGGGAACAGGGGGGTTGTGCCAGTAGTTCCGGTGGGGGAACAGTAGATGATAAAGTGGGGAAAGATACAAGATATGCTAGGGAGAGCTCACCGCAGCCTGGGAGGAAGCTGAGAGGAGGTAAGGTGACAGGTCGTAGGGAGACAGGACGTAAGGAGACTGGAAGGAAAGGAACGGGAGGGAAGACAACCGGAGTGAAGGAGAGGGGAGTAGGGGAGACAGGAGGGAAGGAGAAGGGAGTGGGGGAGACGGGAGGGAAAACAACCGAAGTGAAGGAGAGGGGAGTGGGAGAGACAAGAGCAAAGGAGTGGGAAGTGGGGGAGACAGGAGCGAAGGAGACAGGAGGGAAGGGGTCAGGACAGAATGTGATGGAGGGGATCGAACGGAAGAGTTATTCTGCAGCAGTGATAGAGGGGGTGAGGAAGAGAGCAAGGGTGTTTGTGGGGGATTCGATAGTTAGGAAGACCGACAGAGTCTTAAACAAGGGAGATGATGTGGTGGTCTGCTTGCCTGGAGCCAAAATAGAGGCGATAACTGAGAGGGTAAAAAACATCGTAGGCTCGGGTAAGGGTGGATCTGTTTTAGTACACGTAGGGACAAATAACGTAGAGAGGGAGGGTACAACTGCCATAGTTAGGAAATATAGGCAGTTGGTCAGAACACTAAAACAGACGCGGGTTGAGCAGGTAATACTGTCAGGGATTTTACCTGTAATGGGCAGGAGGGGTCACAAATATCGAAATTGTCGGGGAATGGCAATTAACATGTTAGTCCAGAAGCTATGTAGGGAAGAGGAAGTTGGATTTATGGGGAAGTTTTGTTGGGAGGGCTGATATGTACATGAAGGATGGGCTTCATTTAAGTGGAAAGGGGGCGGCAGTATTCGCGGACAAACTTTCAGCAGCAGTAGATAGTGACTTGGGTACAATGACAAATATTTTTGGAAGTAAACATTCTTTAAACTAGAAGTGCAGGGGGGTTACCTAAAGGTGTCTCAAGCAGAACAAGAGGCCACTAGCACAGATAAACCAATATCAAATCATCCGAAAAACATCTCTGAAAAAGGTTATAGATGCGTATGTTTAAATACAAGGAGCATAGTAAATAAGAAAAACGAATTAAACATAATGGTAGAAGATATTGACCCTCACATAATTGGTATAACTGAATCATGGGCCAACATAGATATAACATATGCTGAATTAGGACTGACAGGATATGTAATGTTTAGGAAAGATCGAATATGAAGAAGGGGCGGGGGAGTTATTTTATATGTTAAAGAATCTATTCAGGCTTATGAAATAAAACTAGAAAGGGAAGCAGATTGCGATGAAGCTGTTTGGTGCAAAATTGTTTCAGGAAATTCAAAATTAACTATTGGATTAGTTTACCGAAGTCCAAACATAAACGAAGAGGACAACACAAAAATAAAAAACGCTATAAAGGAAGTTAGTAAAGGGGAATGTATCATAATGGGAGATTTTAACTATGGACACATACAATGGAATTCTCTAGAGAGCACAGGGATTGAGGACCAACAATTTCTATTTTTAATCCAGGATAGCTTTCTTACTCAGCACGTACTAGAACCAACCAGGGGAGAAAATGTATTAGATATAGTTTTGTCATCACAAAAAGAATTAGTGGACAATGTAAAAATATTTGAACCATTGGGTAATAGTGACCATAATCAAATACATTTTGACATCAATGTAAAATCAGAAAGTAAAAATAAGAAAACGTACAAGAGAAACTTCCACAAAGGTAACTACAAAGATATGAGAAAATACTTAGCAAAGCTAGATTGGAATAACATGCTGATGAATAAGACCGCAATTGAATGTTGGAATATTCTAAAATATGAAATTGAGAGTATCATCGATAAATTTGTTCCCTTCCAAAAACAAGGAAAACGGTGTAGAAAGAAACACTTGTCAAAAGAGGCTATTAGAAAAATAATGCTAAAACAAACTATGTGGAGGGTTTATAGGCATACCAGAAAGGACGAAGACTATGCAAAATACAAAGAGGCACTTAATGCAGCTACAACTGAAATCAGACAATCTAAAAGAAGCTATGAGCAAAAACTAGCATGTAACATAAAAAATTACAGCAAGAGTTTTTATGCATATGTCAGGAGTAAACAAAACGTACAAGACAAGGTTGGACCTCTAGAAGACAGTGCTGGAAATATAATATCACAGGGGTTTTTAATGGCGGAAGACCTAAATGGTTACTTCAGTTCAGTGTTTACCAAAGAAGATATTAGTTCATTACCAGTTGCTGATGCTAAATTTCAGGGGGCTAAATCTGACTATTTAGGTCCGTTAGTTGTAACTCCAGAATTGGTAGCTAAGAAAATAAAGGCAATGAAGGATAACAAATCACCGGGAGTGGATGGGATTCCTCCAAAATTACTAATGGAAACAGTAGAACAAATCAGTATACCACTTGCAAGAGTATTCAACTTGTCATTAAAAGAGGGAGTTGTTCCGTTTGAATGGAAAGAAGCAAACATCATACCATTATTTAAAAAGGGTTCGAGAAATAAGTCAGAGAATTACAGACCAGTGAGTTTAACGTCAGTGATTTGAAAATTATTAGAAAGGTTAATTAAAGACCATATGGTGGACTTCCTCGTTAAGCATAAATTATTAAATTCATCTCAACATGGATTCCTTAAAGCGAGGTCATGCTTAACAAATATGTTATGTTTTTTGGAAGAAATCACTAAGTGGATAGACGTGGGATCGCCAGTAGATATTATCTACTTAGATTTTCAGAAAGCTTTTGACAAAGTGCCACATCAAAGATTACTACTTAAATTAAAAGCCCATGGTATCGGGGATAGCATAACTGACTGGATAGAACAATGGCTGACTGACAGAAGACAACGAGTTGTAGTAGATAGAGAAGTTTCAAATTGGAAATCGGTTTTGAGTGGGGTACCTCAAGAATCAGTATTAGGACCTATATTATTCTTAATTTATATCAATGACTTGGACGACAGTATAACAAGTAACGTACTGAAATTTGCGGATGACACAAAACTGTTTAGAAAGGTTAATACTGATGGTGATAAACAACATTTACAAAACGATCTAGACAGATTAGTGAAATGGACTGAGAAATGGCAGATGTTGTTCAATTTTGGGAAATGTAAATGCCTACATACAGAACATAGGAACTTGAATGTAAACTATAAAATGGGAGATACTGTTCTGGGTACTACTGTAAAAGAAAAGGACTTAGGAGTTACAATAAGCGCTGATATGAAAGTTTCAGAGCAGTGTGGTATTGCAGCTTCAAAGGGTAATCAAATTCTTGGATTGATTAGAAGAAACATAACATACAAGGGAAAAAAGTTAATTATACCTCTTTATAAAGCAATATTTAGACCTCATTTAGAATACTGTATACAAGCATGGAGACCATATCGTAAGAAGGATATAGATACGCTTGAACGCATACAAAGGAGAGCAACTAAAATGATTCCAGAACTGAGAGACCTTAGTTATGAAGAACGCCTGAAAGAATGTGGTTTAACAACTCTAGAGACAAGGAGGTTAAGAGGAGATCAGATTGAAGTTTTTAAGATATTGAATGGGTATGAAAATATTGATAGAAATATGTTTTTCTCACTCAAGAAGGATAGCAGAACTAGAGGACATGAGGTAAAATTAGTAAAGGATCAATGTAGATTGGACATCAGGAAGCACTCGTTCTCACAGAGGACAATAAATGAATGGAACAAATTGTCTACAGATTGTGTAACTGCTAGCAGCGTGAATATGTTTAAAAACAAGGTTGACACATATCTCAGGAGGGCGGGCTATAAGTAGATGAACATTGTTGGACTCTCGATAAGCCAATGGCTTCCTTGTCCACTTGCCATCTGGGCCTTTGGCTTGGATGGCAAATCTTGTTAAATCTTGTTATAAAAACACTGTATGTCTATGCTTAGCTAAATGATACCCTTATGAGCAGAAACTTTAATTCCTCGCAGTATTTTACTGTGTTAGGTGTGAAAATATGTGCTATTGCGATAGATACACATAAACACAAACACACAGACACACATACACACATACACACAGACACACATACACACATACATGCAGACACACATACACACATACACGCATACACGCATACACACATACACACATACACGCAGACACGCAGACACGCATACACACAGACACGCAGACACACATACACGCAGACACAAGACACACATACACACAGACACGCATACACACAGACACACATACACGCAGACACACATACACGCAGACACACATACACACATACACGCAGACACGCATACACACAGACACGCAGGCACGCATACACATACACGCAGACACAAGACACACAGACACGCAGACACACAATTACGCAGACACGCAGACACGCAGACACGCAGACACACATACACGCAGACACGCATACACGCAGACACGCATACACGCAGACACTCATACACGCAGACACACATACACGCAGACACGCAGACACGCATACACGCAGACACGCATACACGCAGACACTCATACACACAGACACGCAGACACGCAGACACACGCACACAGAAACACGCACGCACATACACACCGGACTCAATCGTGAGCAAGAAACAAATCAGTCGATTGGGATTTGTGTGAATTACACATGAAATCGAGCTGGGTAAATTACATATATCGCCCACCCACAGCCCCAAAGACAGTTCACTGACTGTGTACCATCCTGCTGTGATTCGCTGTTTTCAGCTGGACGAGTTTGGCAGAAAGCACCCTGCGGTGGGCGTCTCGTCTACAGTATTCAAGCAGCGGCGAGAAAAGACACTGGCCAACATCCGCTGGATGGCTGTCAACCAACGCAAGATCCACGAGTGGCTAGCGAACACTGTACGATAGCGCCATCTATGTTACATCGTATGTAATTCGATTATGTATAATAGAATAGTTCCTTTTATTGATCGATTGTAGAGTGCGCTACCATGTTCACACACCATTGTTATTATGAGTTTTAGAAACTGATTCTACAGGTATAAATGTGTATACGTGCCGCTAAGATTGATAATTTATTATTACGATTGTTATGAAGACCAAGTAATATATGACAAAATCACATCGCTGGTTATAGTATAGGCAGATGAAAAGAAACACCAACATGTGGCTGAGAAAAGGATGCGGCGAAAACAAAAAGCAGCACTACCACCACTGTCATCCTGTTTCGACTGCTTTGGCATATATATATATATATATATATATATATATATATATATATATATATATATATATATATATATATATATATATATATATATATATATATATATATATATATATATATATATATTGATAAAGACAGTTGCTAGTATATTGGAACATTTACGCTGTTAGTCAATTATTATAGCAATCATCATTTGTATAGTATACCTTTGTAAATGGTTACACAATAAATTTTCAATTACAATAATTTTTAATCGTTAAGAGTATAATTATAAATATTATATTGTGCACATCCCATTGGTTGTGCGCGTGCTTCTAACTGCTAACAGGGCCGAGCGCGACACTGAACCCGTTATATATGTCAACAAGTTTACACGTGTCGTTGCAGCCATTTGATGACATTCGCTTCGTTCTTGCTACGCCATGCAATGTTGGTTCGTGTATTTCCCGCTGCTCGTCTCAGAGCGCTGCGGGCTATGCTGTCATCTTTGGTAGTCTCGGCGAAAGATTCCAGCTGCAAATGAACGATCGTGTGTTGTAACTCAATATACAGATAAGACGCCAATCCAGCTGAGACAAAACATTAAGTTATTCGTGTACAAACAGCATTTACAAGCCAGCGCTGTCGTTCTGTCGGAAATCGTAAAATCGTGTTATCAAATAATATGAAATAAAAGAAACTGCAAAGCAGATAGCTCCCATCATCACCCAAATTTTCCAACAATCATACAACACAGGTAAACTTCCTAATGACTGGCTACAAGCATTAGTAACTCCTATACACAAAAAGAGCCATAAATCTGACCCAGCTAACTACAGACCCATATCACTAACCTGCATCCTCTGTAAAGTAATGGAACATATCATCCTAAGCAACATGTGGAAACACCTGCACAAGCATAACATCATTCTCCACTTCCAACACGGATTCCATTCGGGACTGTCTTGTGAATCTCAACTCATTGAGACAGTCCACGACTGGATGACTGCTATGGACAACAAGACCCAAATTGACGCAATCCTGCTTGACTTTGCCAAAGCCTTCGACAAAGTGCCTCACCTACGTCTTCTATCAAAATTGACCTCCTACGGAATCACTGGAAACACTCAAAATTGGATCAAATCTTTTCTATCCAACCGCAAACAGAGAGTTTCAGTTAACGGTGCCCTGTCGGACATCACATATGTCACGTCTGGTGTCCCACAGGGTTCAGTTCTAGGACCTGTCCTCTTCTTACTCTACATAAATGACATAAATGGGAACATCAAATCTTCTATACGCCTTTTTGCAGATGATAGTATTATATATCGTAAAATTTCTTCCAAAACCGACCACGAAATTCTCCAAACTGACCTAAGCCAACTCCAAACATGGTCAGACAAATGGCAAATGGAATTTAATGTATCTAAATGCGTCCACCTTCCAATAACAAACAAAACTAAACCCAGCACACACAAGTACTCGCTTTCTGGCCAGCCATTATCCACCGTATCCAGCCACTCATACCTCGGAGTAAAATTGGATTCCAAATTAACCTGGACAAATCACGTCACTGACATAACTTCAAAATCTTCGAAATGTTTAGGCATGATTAAACGAACTCTTGGCCCATGTAAACCCGAAGTTAAGCAAACAGCGTACAACATGCTAATCCGGCCAAAACTTGAGTACTCTTCACCCATATGGAATCCCCACACCTTTTCACAAGTTAAAAGCCTTGAAAGAGTGCAACACTCTGCTGCCAGATTTGTTAAAAATGATTACAGACGGAACACAAATCCAGCAGATCTAATTACTGCCCTTGGATGGCCAACCCTCGAACGAAGGCGCATTATCAAACAAGCCACTACCTTCTACAAAATTCTAAACAACATTATTGAGATCACCCCCCCCCCCTCCAGGCCTACTAACTCGAACCCGTGGACAATACATAGCCCCCAAGTGTCGTATAAATGCAATGGTCTTTTCATTTTATCCCAGAGCCATTCGCATATGGAATATGATTCCATAAAAAAATACCAACATAAAAAACCCAAAATCATTTCAAGAAGCTATTATGGAACTCCCTTTCACCACACCTCCTCACCTAAACTGCCTCTAAAACACAGTGCTCAGCGTAAACTTATCCATGGTGTGGGTATGGAGACTGTCTATGTGTGCATGTGGCAAGGCAGCGACAGTATCCATACACACAACCAACCTATTAAAATTTTTCGTTAAACATCCTATACATAAAATCAATAAAACTATCAGATAAAAACCATTTCAGCAACATTAATGATACTAGTCTTCTAATCGAATGTACCACCCACAGCGCATGCGCACAGTCCACCACAAACTCCTGCGTTAGCCCAAGTTTGGGCTGTTTGGAGTAAACCACTTGAGACTTGAGATATGTTTATCCTGAAAATAAATCCACGGATCTTCCATGTTGTCACAAACAAATAGCGGGAGATCTCCGCCATTGGAATATCATGGGAGAAATGTTTTCAATGCGGTTCAGCCATGTGCTATATGTTTGGTGGCGTCACCTACAGAATATCTTTAACCTGACTTACTCAAGAGCTATGATCTGTTTTACGACAAAACTGAGCATTGGCAAGTGAAGCGATTTACAGGTTTTGGCTTTATCGAGTTTATTTATATCCAATCATAACACATTAAATTGTATCATACAACGTAAATAAACTTAATAAAGCCCAACATTTGATAATCAACGGGGGAATCGCAACATCAAATACGACAAATGAGGAATTTATTTGAAAATAGAGTGATGAGGATGATGTTTGATAAATGACCAGTTCTCCAGCCATGTCGGGAGACCTTGAAGATTGGAATAATCCAACATCGCCGCATAAACTACGGCCGTACCGTGCAATGTATAACTACGAAACATTCACTGCTGCGTAACTGGTGCATAGAAAATTAAACAAAATAAAATGAACCCTCTACCTTCTTCAGTTGTTTCTCTGTAGAAAACGACTGCGTAATTGAAGATATTATGTACGACAACTTGAATGCCGCTTCTCCAAATCTGTCCAAAAAAAATTAAATCAACGGTACAGTAAAGCACATTTTGGACAATTTAGAAGTATACGATTAACAAATAAGTTTTAGTAGTTCAACTCTTATCATCAGCACGAACATATACAATAAACTACTGATTACTGTAAAAAAAAATGCGTTCCGATGGTCTGAGGGTGAACGACATGGAAAAAGATATTAACTAACAAGTTCATATACCTTCGTGTTAAGAACTTATGTATGAATCGTGTATGAATATGTACGAATTAACACCTCTCTTCGATGGTCGGCCAGTTTTCGACGAAAAAATCCCATGTTAGCTGTTGACCATTCGGGTTGTTGGCAACGCTGGCAAACACCGTCCACAAATCTTGCCTGCGGATATGAACCTCGTCTATCGCCATCTGTAGGTAACTAGCAGACAATAAAAAAGATCAATAAATATATATATATATATATATATATGTATATATATATATATATATATATATATATATATATATATATATATATATATATATATATATATATATATATATATATATATATTATATGTATGTAATTATAACGGTGTCTGCACGAAATGAAGATCATATTTTGATAATTTAATACATTTTAGTGAATGCATTTTAAATATGTATACATTGCATTTTATATATTAGTTGTAATGGACGTGCAGTAACAAATTACAAATAGAATACAAATAATGATATTATCTGGTAAAATATATTAGTGTATAATCATATCGGCCCATGCCTTCGTAATTTCATTTTAATATTACGAAATCATTGCAGCAAAGTATGCCCACATACATTGGCTTAGCATTCATTCAAGCGTATCACTCATGGAATTCGCAAGAACGTTTACTGGTGTTATAAAACACATTAATTGCTGCTGCTTGAATGACCAGAATGTGGCGTTCGGGACACACCTTCTCAGTCGCCAAACGTCTTTGGAGCAGGCCAGCGCACTCATGAGGTTCTGTGTATCTAACCCGACGTCCGGGTCCTTATACCTATCGAATGCAAACTGCCACTCTGCGCTGTCGCCGTTCCTGATGGCGCCACAGTATACGGCGCTGCGGATATCTGGGTCGATGCTACAACATGGCCGTTGTGAAAGGTTGGCAACTGGAATCGTTGTCAGCGACTTGCTGACACAAACGGCGTATGTGAAGACCATTGAGGACGCTGTAATGTATTAATCGATTCAGCCTCTGGTCAGTGAAACGTGTTTAAAATGTACTGTACTGGTGGTGGTGTTGGTGGTGGTGATGTGTGTGCGTGCGTGCGTGCGTGCGTGCGTGCATGCGTGCTTGTGTGCCTGCTTATGTGCGTGCGTGCGTGCGTGCGTGCGTGCGTGCGTGCGTGCGTGCGTGCATGTCGCTCACGGGTTGGAGTCATCTGGCTGAGTCGGATCGTCGGTACTGGTGTCGTATGGCTGAGATGTCACGGCATCCACAGTAAACACAGTATGGTCAGTAGTGACGGACGACTGGGGTGAGGAGTCCGGCTGAGATGAGGAGTCCGGCTGGGATGAGGAGTCCGGCTGGGATGAGGTGTCCAGCTTGGTAATGTTTTGTTGGGAATGTGCATCCATCCATGCGCGAAACAGATGGGTAGAGTTGTCAAGGCAACGTCTGAGCCCGGATGAACACGCCGTGTTGAAGATAACCGACCGCAATTGTCTGAATTCAATACAGCATCATTTTTAAACTGTTTACTAAATCAGTAAGTCAATCAATCAGTCAATCAATCAATAAGTCAATCAATCAATAAATCAATCACTCTATAATAGGATGCAACACAATTTGCATGAAGTAAAAATCAGATATAATTACACAATGGTGTGCTGGAAAGGAAGAGAAGAAGTGTAATACACCAGCCAGCTGGTATGTGAACACAGTATCCTACACACGAACGGTTTTACGTTGCAATGCCTTACTAAATGTATACACTAATTTCAGTTAATATCAAGCACATCCGGCACCCTGAGTAATATAACCCAATTTAGTAAGACCAAAGAATTTAGTAAATATATGTGTGTGCGTGTGCGTGTGCGTGTGCGTGTGCGTGTGTGTGTGTGTACGAGCGTGTGTGTATATGTGTGTATACGCGGTTGTGCGTGCCTCACCGCTGAATGTGTGAAACATCCTGCGATCGTTGAATGATATCAAACATAGGTCCGGTTTGTAGCTGCACGTATTTCTACAAAAGATCAGAGCACAAAAATATAATATATTTTTTAAGGGAAACAAACGTCATCGTTTTGGGCCTATGCACCTATAAGAGTTTCTAAAACATGACCATTTGCAACTACAGTTAACAATATCACGCTAGTGGTTTACTAAGAAAACCTTGTTGAACACACAACATCTTAATTTCATGGGCCGTGCCATACTGTTATAACCCTGCATCACGAGTGTCAAAATCTAGCAAAATACGCTCACCAAATGAAAATATATTTGTATTAGGGCCTACATCTATTCCTACATTATAATACGATATGGCTATGCTGTTTCCATCCAAGCTCAACTTGTGTGACATATTTTGGCGTTTGTTTACTAAATTAGTCCTTTTTCTGGCAAAATAACACGTTTGTTTGAGACTTTGCGTTGGTTCTGTGTATGCCGGCCTCCCTTAATACGTCACAATAGTCTAGGTTACCCGATTTTCATAGAACTGCGCATGCGCTTATCGGTCTCGCTTGTTAACATGTCAGCGCTTATCTGGAGAAATGAATCTCCCACTTTTAGAACACATTCTGAGTAAATCAGTGGTGTGATATTCTTGATTTTAGTTACATGTGATTATTTTTTATTATCTCTTTTAGGTTAATAGCCCCAAAACCACGACTTTCGCTTTAAACATCTGCACAAAATACTAAAGTTGAAATGACTTACACTGTTGTTTACGTTTATGACGCCACTTACTAGAAAGTACTGGTAGTCATTCGTGTAGGATAGGAGCCGGTCCATATAGACTATGTTCTTCTGCCAAGTGACCCACGGGATTAAACCTCGCTCCTTGTTAATGTACAGCGATATATCCAGCGCTAATCTCTGGTCTTCTTCGCCCGCCCTGTGTGCAAAGGTAGGACATGCAAAATGCGTTCATGTGTTCCATTAACATGCAAAATGCGTTCATGTGTTCCATTAACATGCAAAATGCGTTCATGTGTTCCATTTCAACAATACTTAATCACAATAGCAAATGGCAGGCCCGTAGCCAATACGGGACTGAAGGGGTTGTCCGACCGCCCTCCGTGGCCTTCCGTCGGGCCAAACGGCAACGTCAGCTTGGGAGCATAACACGTTCTTATAGAACCTTACACATTGTCTTATACACGGCCCCCGCTGGGAGTCCGGACTATGACCGTGAATGGTTAATCAGATTAGTGGTTGTTGGCTCGTACAAACCGTCCGTGAATGGTTAATGAGATTAGTGGTTGTTGGCTCGTACAAACCGACCGTGAATGGTTAATGAGATTAGTGGTTGTTGGCTCGTACAAACCGTCCGAGTTGGAAGACGTCATCAATGATCTGGGCTCTGTTGCGAATATGTATTTTCTGAAACCAGAGAAAGTATATAATTAATCAATGTATTTGGTACATGTATGTATAACATAGCATGTGTGTGTGTGTGTGTGTGTGTGTGTGTGTGTGTGTGTGTGTGTGTGTGTGTGTGTGTGTGTGTGTGTGTGGGTGTGTGTGTGTGTGTGGGTGTGTGTGTGTGTGTGGGTGTGTGTGTGTGTGTGTGTGGGTGTGTGTGTGTGTGTGTGTGTGTGTGTGTGTGTGTGTGTGTGTGTGTGTGTGTGTGTGTGTGTGTGTGTGTGTGTGTGTGTGTGTGTGTGTGTGTGTGTGTGTGTGTGTGTGTGTGTGTAAGAATGATTTAGATAGGTAAACACAAACAACACTTATTTAAATCCAGTGAAAACTACAAATCAATAGTTTATCATTTAAGACACTGATACCACGTCGGTATTGTCCTTGAATAATCTGAAGAGTGACAACCTCGTGGTCGGTAGACAACTGATGAATTAAGGCTTGCCACGTGTCCTCGTTGTACGTCACGCGGTACGGGTACTGAAGCTGCACATTGCCGATTATCCATTTTGCATTCTTTGGCACGGAAATCACCCCTGTTGATCAAATAAACACATTAAATTAAAATAACAAATCGATCATCTTGTACGTTCTTCTACCGAGCTTAGATGCGCTATTGGAGCTACGAACGGTGGTATGTCTACGTAAAAAGCAGACATACCCCTATATGTCAAATATATAGGACAATCAATATTACAACTTTTTGCCAAATTGCTCATAGCCCAATGCCAAATATATGTCCTGTGTCCGTGATCATCTATATGCAGTAAGCTATGTCGCAACGGCTCTCAGTGATATTTATTTCATAGGGTCTGGTTCCTCAAGTTAGTAACACCACACTAGTTAGCAACACCACACTAGTTATTAACACCACACTAGTTAGTAACACCACACTAGTTAGTAAAACCACACTAGTTAGTAACACCACACTAGTTAGTAACACCCCACTAGTAATTCAGTATAAATAGGGAGTTAGTTTGGTTCATTTGCGCAGGATGTTTCTTTCTAATTAAATTAAGATGACGAGACACCAGTGTAAGGACGAGTAATGCTGTTTCCCCCTCACCAGTGGAAGATTCTAACCACTCAACGGTTGGGTTCTCGTCACTGCCGGAAGTGTCTGTGGTATATGTGACCGGCACCATCCACGTGTAGCTGAAGCAGTTATGTGGAACACACTGCATGTTATTTGATGGTGCATCAAACGTTGAACAGTAAACACAACGGGCTACTATCCACGTACAAGGGAATGGTGGTATGTGGGAAGTATAAGCTAGTCCAACAAATAAGTGGGAGGTGGAAGGTGGGAGGTTGACCCCACAATTGATTCTAAGTGGGAGGTATAAGTTAGTCCTAAAATAAGTGGGACATGGGAGGATGACCTCACAATTGGTTGGAAATGGGAGGTTGGCCCACAAATTGGGAGGTTGAGACACCTGCCACACATCTCACTTATCAGAATGGAACCCTTGTGCACAAAACATTCAATATTTCTTATTAAATATGTTGAAAAGAAACGTAGTATAACCTACTTGAAAGGAGACGATCTCGTAACGTTGGCGTTCTCGTCCAACAAGAAATGCTTCTGAGATAAGTGTAATTCGCCAGAGGTAGGTCTGTAGTCGAAGCGCACGATAGGATACCCCATTTGCAGAATCCACGTATCAATAAATTTCTGAACGTCTAGGAATTTTCCGTCTAATTTGCTTTGCTGAAATGTTAAAGAAACATTTTAAAAAGCAGGCATGATTTCGTAATTATGCTGCAGTCGTACGTCTAATAAGTCACCTAATCGACACAGTGGCAACGTTTGTACTTACTTCGGTAAATGCACGGTAGAGGTCGGCATGAGTAGCTGATTTGTATGCTCTGTCGGCCAAGTATCTCTGCGATTAGAAAGAACAGCACAGTCTGTTTAGCATCCAATACAGTTTGATATTGAGTCATATAAAACCAACGTCGCAGTTTTATAAGGCTAAAACAGCTCAAATGATTTTAATGGTTTAATGTAATAGAATGGAGGCGGTAAGGTTATGAACTTATACCTTGACTTGTAGCAACACATACCACACGCGCACGCCCACGCAGACACACAAACAAACACATACCACACGCGCACGCCCACGCAGACACACAAACAAACACATACCACACGCGCACGCCCACGCAGACACACAAACAAACACATACCACACGCGCACGCCCACGCAGACACACAAACAAACACATACCACACGCGCACGCCCACGCAGACACACAAAACAAACACATACCACACGCGCACGCCCACGCAGACACACAAACAAACACATACCACACGCGCACGCCCACGCAGACACACAAACAAACACATACCACACGCGCACGCCCACGCAGACACACAAACAAACACATACCACACGCGCACGCCCACGCAGACACACAAACAAACACGCAGACACACAAACAACAGAACAAACAAAATGACACACAATTATATTTTTTCTATATCTAAACATTGCGGAGAGAGTAAAATTATATGTTTCTTGATCTTACCGAAAGTGCAGCCCGAAATGTATTTTCTCCGAGCAAATATTTCAGCATACGAAGGATCGTTCCGCCCTATAGGTGGGACAAGAAAAATAATAAAAAATTAAGATTGTATGGATGTGTATATACAGGTGTATGTGTGTGCTTGCGTGCATGTGTGTATGTGTGCATGTATTTACGCGTGTATGTATATATATATATATATATATATATATATATATATATATATATATATATATATACATGCACATACATACACATACATACATACATACATACATACATACATACATACATACATACATACATACATACATACATACATACATATATATGTATGTGCATGTATGTGTGTATTTATGTACGTGCGCGTCTGTGTGTGCGTACGTGGTATGTGTTTGTGTGTTTGTGTTTGCATGCGTATGTGCGGGCGTGCGTATGTGTACATGTGTACATTCAAACATATGAGGAACGTTAATAATATTCATCGATAACAGTCAGTGTAGACAGGTTGAGTGATGTAACAGGCTTATGACCTTGTTGTAGATGACGGCATCAAACATCTGCTTTATCTCTGTCGGTGTGTTCACGTCCTGCACAATGGGATGCGAGCTGGTGCTCGAGTCAAACGACAGCGCTCTCTGCAATGTGCCGGTAATAAATCGGTCCTCCTGTCACAGAACCGAATGATGCGTGATGATTCGTCGAAACTGTGTTATTCGTCAACAATTAATGCTATCCCGAAGGAAAGTGTTGCTATTTTGACATGTAGCGACGTCATCGGTTTGGGCTGGGCTTCTACCGAGGACTCCATCTCTGCTGGACGTCGTACAAAATTATGACAATTTAGACGTGCACAAACTGTGTGCTGCGTTATGAAAACTAGCAAAATTATAACTTGGCCGTTCGTAGGTGACTGTCACGATAACACTATTACTATTAAAAAAGGGTATCACAGAAATATACACATACATACATACATACATACATACATACATACATACATATATACACACATACACACACGCACGTACGCACGCACGCACGCACGCACGCACACACACATACATACAAACAAACATACAAACACTTGCTGGATCGTTGTGTGCACATTTCCGTGCACTCATTGACGTGGTACACTCAGTGACGTGGAACACGAAAGCAAACATCTCGGAATTACTTGATTAGTCAAATGATTACACTAGCAATTATAACAGTCAATGAAATTATATTTACGTTTTGAAAAAGGATGATGCATGTTTCTGTTCAGCACAACCTGAATATATGACTCACCATCTGCCAGTCCGGGAAACTGCTATTAACTGGAGGGCCTTGAAAATAGGTTGCAAAGGCTTCATTCAACCAAATGTCGTTCCACCATTCCATTGTTACCAGGTTGCCAAACCACTGCAAACCAGCACTATTCCGCGTCAAAAGTACAACGACAAATATCTTCTGACAATAAATAATATATAGGTATCCAATTCGATGTTAGCATCCATTTTTAAATTGTCAGATACATACCAGAATTTCTTATACTTAAATGTATGTGTGTGTATATATATACATATATATATATATATATATATATATATATATATATATATATATATATATATATATCCGCAATATATATATATATATATATATATATATATATACATATATATATATATACATATATATATATATATATATATATATATATATATATATATATATATATATATATGTATATGTATATATATATATATATATGTATATATATATATATATATATATACACTGGATTACAAACTGTATCCAAACAGTCATCTTATATGTGATGTTGGTAAACTGCATGGAAGTCCAGTTGTCCACATTTATAAAGACCTGTCTATGCATCTGCTGATGTCGACAGTGTCTTTCCTAGCATCTCTGAACGTTGTAATGGTGGTCAACTGCTATGAATATTGTGTACCTTTTATACTGTTGCGATAATAACCAAAATTGTCGAATACGAAGAATGTCCTCCTCGAAATCCGCCGATGATGAATTTACGCCCAGCACGGTTTGTTCCCTCTTTTTATATATGTATATGTCACTTGACGCATATTGGTTAAAGGACAAGATATTTACTAGTCAGAGGATTGATAATAGAGCGCACCTGGTGAGCAAGTTCGTGTGCAATTACTTCGGCCACATGTTGCTTGGTCGTCGCCGTCCCTGTGCTCGGGTCAAAGAGCAATGTCCTCTCGGCATAAAGGATCAGTCCCCAGTTCTCCATTGCTCCACTACCGAAATCGGGCACCGCAAGATGCACTGCAACATCACGCGACATTGATATAGAAAACGACCAAGCACGGTTCTAGTTTCTAGGACCTGGATTGCGTCGATGAAGAGTCAGTACTATGAAAGTTTGGTTAGTATGAGAACCAAACATCAAACAGATTTATTCTAGGTATACAGGGTGCACAGGAGCGCCGTCCAGTGCACTGAATCTTATTTTAGGTATACAGGGTGCACAGGTGTGCCGTCCAGAGCACTGAATCTTATTTTAGGTATACAGGGTGCACAGGTGTGCCATCCAGAACACTGAATCTTATTCTAGGTACACTGGGTGTACAGGAGCGCCATCCAGAGCACTGAATCTTATTCTAGGTATACAGGGTGCACAGGTGTGCCATCCAGAGCTCTGAATCTTATTCTAGGTACACAGGGTGCACAGGTGTGCCATCCAAAGCACTGAATCTTATTCTAGGTACACTGGGTGTACAGGAGCGCCGTCCAGTGCACTGAATCTTATTTTAGGTATACAGGGTGTACAGGTGTGCCATCCAGAGCACTGAATCTTATTCTAGGTATACAGGGTGTACAGGAGCGCCATCCAGAGCACTGAATCTTATTCTAGGTATACTGGGTGCACAGGAGCGCCATCCAGAGCACTGACTCTTATTCTTTATCAAAGCTTTATAGGCATTCATAATTTTCATTGTGCATAGTAACAGCTTTTGTATTGTACTACTCTAATATGCTGTGCTAACTACGATTGTCAAATACGATCTTATCGTGACCTTTACCGGCGTAATTGCATTGCAGTTAAATTCTTTATCACTCATTTGTTATCCGTTTCGTCAATACGAAATGGAAATTCAAAATGTCGTTGACGTTCAGCCTGCGCAATTTGGATAACTGTTTATCCTTTGTTTGGCCAACGATAACTTACCCATCTTAGGCAGCTGATAAGATGAGTTCAAGTAGCTCTCAAACCACTCCTGCATATCGCCCGCTACGCTGACGGCCAGGTCCATTTCCCTCATTGCATTTGGTCGAGCACATATTTCAACCTTGACGGAAAAAAATTCATAGCGGATGCGAGTTTAAAAAAAATTCTGCATTATAGTTCCAAATGTTGACTTCAGCATGCGTTAATTATGTCTCGTAGTTGTGTATGTTGTAAATCGTATGTGCTCAACAACGAAAATAAACGACTGATAGAATTAGCCCAACAACCTGATAGCTTCAGCCCAACATCCTCATAGCTTCAGCTAACAACTTCATAGCTTCAGCCCAACAATCCCATGTCATTGTTCAAACAACCTGATGGCTTTATCTCAAACATTTCGTAGTATTAGCCCAACAACCTGATATCATTAGTAGCCCGACAATTTGATAGCATATTAGCCTAACAACTTCATAGCTATAGCCCAACAATCTGATGGCCTTAGCCCAACAACCGGGCAGCTTTAGTCTAACAAACGTTAACAAGATTACCACACATTTTGCCAAACAACCTGATAATTTTTAGTCAAACAGCTTGATAGCTTTAGCCCAACGACTTGATATATTTGTCCTAGCAACATGGTAGTCTTAGCCCAAAAACCTTATAGCTTTAGCCCAATAACCTGATAGCTTTAGCCCAACAACCTAATAGCTTTAGCCCAACAACCTGATAGCGTTAGCCCAACAACCTGATAGATTTAGGCCAACAAGCTGATGGCTTTAGCCCAACAACCTAATAGATTTAGGCCAACAAGCTGATGGCTTTAGCCCAACAACCTGATAGATTTAGCCCAATAAAATGTCCGGCGTACCGAGCTTCCTTTGGCGGTTGTCGCATTTCGACACTTGAAATCGGCGACGACGAAGGCGAGGATGTAGGTGGACATCACTGGAGTCTGGCTGTAGTGGTCGGCTGCCCAACCTCCGTTTCTGAAGAGAACGCAAGTGTGTAAACATCACAACATGCACCGAAAGGTGCTCTTATTCAACATGGGAAGTCGACACAACACATGCGCACACACGAACATGAACGCAAAACAACATATTTAAGGAAAACGAGAATGTTGTGTCTTCCTTTTGAATTTATATTTAGTGATGCTAGCACAAACTCAAATTCATTCGGAGACATAATCGTGATGTTTGTATGCGTTCTGTTCGAAGCGTGGAGTTTACATAATCCACCAGGCATTGAGATTATAATTATGTGCACATGCAAGTGGAGAACATTTGTTCTATGTTGCGATGTCCTGGAATAGGCCTAGTACATGACTAGGTCACACCCAGTTTTATATAATCATGCTCACACGAAACAGCAACAAAAATACCATAATGATCTAAGTAGTGAGTCAACACTACAGCTATGACTGTGTATGTGGTCTACGCCTCTAACTACTTCATAGTTAAGTACGTGAGATCACGTTGTCGTTTAAAACTCTGTCCAGTGCATCCAAGAATGTTGAGCATGTACAAACACTTTACCTGACTTCTGAGTGATGCAGCACAGCGTTGGACCACGAAGTCATATTAGCTGGCCTCTCCACTGTTACGTTAAAAGTCGCCTTGAATCTCGGTTCGTCCAGGCAGGGGAAGACTTTCCGGGCATCCGTCGGTTCCAAATGACTAGCCACGAGATACCTGGAGAAGCAAGCACAACGGACCGGTTATCAGTGTTATGAGTAATACCACCTGTACACATGGCAGATAGCATCAACCCGGGAGGAACAGAACACCAAGGAATATGTTTATAACAGCTGGTGAAACAGTGACCTCCTAGGAAGGCACCCTTCGCCGACGAGAGAGATGAAGACAGAAATATATAGATGGAGAGAGTGGGGAGAGAACTATAGAGATATAGTTAGTGAGAAAGAGAGAGATGGGAGAGAGAGAGAGGGGAGGGATGGAGGGAGAGAGAGGGGAAGGGAGAGAGAGAGAGATGAAGTGGAGGGAGGGAGAGGTGGAGGGAGGGAGGGCGAGAGAGGGAGGTAGGGAGAGTACGGGAAAGGGGGTAGGTAGGGAGGGAGGGAAGGAGGGAGGGAGGGAGGGAGGGAGGGAGAATGAGAGACAGAGAGAGGGGGAGGGAGAGAGGAAGAGGGTGATAATGCTGTAATATATAGGCATATATCAAGAAAGAAAACAGTACATATTTGAGATGTGCATATATATTATACAGTGCCTGTGTTGAATTAAGTAAATAACTAAGTACTTTATTGTGTCAGGCTAGAGTAAATAATATATTAAAGGTTAGGATAAATCACTGATAACGAACACGTTTGCGTAAATAAAACGTTACTGATTATTGATAACTTACATGATTTCAGTTAGTCGTGGGTCGAACCATTGCGGCTTATTTTTGCACTTGAAAACGGTGAATGAAGTTAACAAAGCAAGTTTAGACAAAGTTAGAATTAGTTGGTTCACTTGTTTCATGGATGGTTTTATACCAAATGATGTTTATGTTTAATATTGATTTGTTAACTTCAGGCACAATTGTTGTAGTTGTTATGATGTGCAAAGAAAATTTTTTCGGATGGAAAACATGTACGCCGATAAAAGTTAAATAATTCAGTCGACAATAGTTCTTCCTTTCGAAACTGACCTTGTTTCTCCTTCCGTCTTATACGAACTGTAATACAGTCCTTTTAATCCCCCTGTGATTGGTCCGCTAAAGCTTAACGCAACGACATACTGTCGTCCCAAGTCCAAGGACTTTGTTAAAGAAATGTTAAGAAACTCGCGCTCGGAATCGTATTCGATGTTGAAAATTCTTATCGATTCCAGTAAATCGGCTGATTTCACCCAGACGCTGGTGTTGTTTACAGTTAGGTTGCGCGCGTGTAACACAACCACGTCCGTAGTGTTGGCAACACTGAAGAACACTTCCACATGGCCATCGAAACTGAAAGTTGACAAGTTCCCTGTGTAGATGTCTGGGCGTAATCGTAGGTTGTAATGGTATGGTACAATGGTGCCAGGCAGACGAAGGTTAATATTCTCATTGGATGGTGGTTCCGTTGTCGGTGCGAGTGATGTTGTAGGTGTTGTTGGTGCGGGAGTCGTTAGGCATGGAACGCCAGGCAAACCTATAGAATATGACAAAGAATTCCTAAGTTAAACACGAACATATAGCATGCACAGAGAAAACAGCACGTAAAGATGGTCGAACCAGAAGAAAATCGGTTTGTACACGAAATAGTGTTTTACATATATTCGTAAGAAATTAGTGACCTTGTGAGCTTGTTGAAGAGGACATACGACATGTCTAAAGGCGTCGGTCCCTTCAGCATTCGACGTCTGTGTCATGGATGTCGCATAACCGTGTTGTGTAGCTGACGTTACAACTGTTCTTATTTCCTTGTTCTGCTGCTATATTCTTAATTTGCATATTACAATTATTATTCAAAATGTTCATGAAGACTATTTATTTCCTTTTCCCTGTTTGTAATTCCCAGTCTACTCGGCTACTCGGTATTCATTAATCGATCTCTCCATACTACAGGTGCAATCTAATTAGTTCTTCCTCTAAAGGTATTCGCCGTGTTTACTTAGCTTAATGCTGTAGGCAAACAGTAAATAATATTGACTTCCACTGTGTAAGTAGCACAGTGTGACTAACATGAATAACAGCGTATTGTGATTTCGTTGTCGGCATACTATGTATGTACGTACATGTATGTATGTATGTATGTATGTATGTATGTATGTATGTATGTATGCATGTATGTATGTATATATATATACATGTATATATATATATATATATACATGTATATATATATATATATATATATATATATATATATACATATATATATATATATACATGTATATATATATATATATATATATATATATATGTATATATATATATATATATATTTATATATATATGTATATATATATATATCTAAATATATATATATATATATATATATATATATATATATATATATATATATATATATATATATATATATATATATATATATTGATGCTCTAATTTGTCTTCTTACATGTGAACATTGTCGTACTGGTTGGCTAATGGCACGGAATTGCCGTAGTTTAGCCAATGTTAAAGCAGGCGTTCTGGAGAACAGAGGGTGCTTAGTGCAATATATGCAACAGGCGTTTGTTCATAAACACAGTTATCGCAGTTATAGCTGAGAACATTTCATTTCCGATACTTTTTTCAATCGTTTCCTTGCGAGGTAGTTAGCAGAATTGTGCCGCGTCATCGACGCTTCTGCACTTGTTCATGAGAGATGGAGTCCACAGCAGGTTACACATTTACCGCCTGTGTGGGATATTTTGCTTCCCCTGGCATATACACCAGATATAATGCATCAACGGCTTTTGTTGGCTTTTCCGAAAGACACAGGCAAAGTGGGGTGAACGATATTGCCTAAGTTTCGAAACGGCATTATGTGGTTTCGAACCCCGGTCCCTTCGACCGAAAATCCGACGCTCTACCAAATAGACCACCGCATCCCTTTCCGATACTGATTAGGTATCAGTACATGGGAACGTGTTGGCGGGACCGTTTTCTCGCTGTAGATTACCTAGTAGTGACGGAAATGTCAGAGTGAAGAGCAAACAGACTGGTTATGTGTTACCTAAATGCTAAAGTTGCAGTAATGCCTTAACTTTAGCAACGGCCTAAAACACTTACATTCTTTCCTGGCGGCGGACAGATTGAGACAAACTTTCCAGATATGTTCTGGGTCGACCGTAGTTGTTGCTGTCGGTTGCATGGTGCTGGTTCTTGGCAGAGACGTCGTTCTGCACCCCCGGTCAGCCAGCTGTCGGGCAGGATGCGCGAAGTAGACGGCAACGCCGACAGCAGCGGTGATCGCCACGGCTCCTACGGCGAAAAGGACAGCTACAGTTTTGCTGACAAACCACCCCTTCCTTGGCGGAACTCTCACGAATTCGTCAACCGGTTCTATTGCGTTTGACCGGGTCGCCATCGTTTCGCCTTGCGTCTTTCACCGACAAGCCCAACCACGTCTTCACTGGTGCGTTGATGACAGCACTATTCGCAATGATGTCCTCAACAAATATGGTTGTCATTTGTGTTTTCGTCGATGGTCAGGCACTTGAGAGCACACGACAAGACACGGACTTTGGTATATGCCAAGTGCTAATGAATATTCATAGGCGTTCTGTATTGAACTGTCATGCATTTGTCATTGAAATCAGTATCAGAACACGATTCCTTTGCATTTGTGTCTCATTCAAATTACAATGAAAACTTCACTCAAAGCCGAGGCTGACTGAATTGTTGATGAACTATTGACTAAATAGATAACTTAGTGTAAATGCATGAACTTTACTAGTTCAAAATCATGTGTTCGTGTATTTAGATAAAACAGAAACAAAGCTGCACATGTTCTGCATGAAAAGCTAAGAAGTCTACAAAATAACAGACGTTTATTTATGCAACGCCTAAAATATATCGGTGCAAGGACGCATTAATAATTTGACTCTATCAATGATCATACAACTTACCTTTGCAGGCTAATAACCAAACAAAAAACTGTTCACAATTAATTATATGTGACTGTCGACTCTTTGCGATGTGGAACAGATAACGTTGCCTCATGTTCAGTAAACTTTTAGTTTAGGTCATGTGGTCGTATGCAGCAATGTCGTACTAATTTCAAAGTGAATAAAATTAAAATATATCACATATAGGGTTTACCTACCCGATTGTCGGACCTAAAGAAAACCATATTAAGTTAATTAATACAAGTACGTGGCCACTTTTGTTGGTCACTCGTTCTCCTTCTCACCTTACCGGCCTTCTCAGCAAACAATGCCTTGGGTGAACTGTTTCTCGTTCTTTCGAACCCCCGAACCCCCGCCCACCCCCCCCCCACCCCCTACATCTAAAACATAAAACCCTCTTGTCGGCAATACGAAAGTTCTCAGTTAATTGTTAGACCCGTTTTTCACAAAACACACCTCTTTTCGGATTTCTAGGACACTCTTTTAAAGGTCAATTGTTAATTTGATTTTTTTCGTCTCATTTCAAATTCATTTTCGAAAAATCAAACGTACACAGTATCCGCTGCACCATTCTAGCGTGTTTGTGCCAATTTTGTTGTAGTTTCATGAAATTTTCATATAAACCGTTAAATTATTTAATGTTTGACGAAACATTAATTGAAAATTAATTGAAAATGGAAAGGCTGAAAACTTCACGAATTTCACCCTTGGTGGAATGTTGTAACTTTGTCATGTGACCAGCGAGAGGATGGAAGTCATGCCCGTTATAGGCATTGCCCAGCAAAGCGTTTACCATTTTGGATATCCACAATTTTGAGAATCACCAGATCTAATGATTAAAGTAAATTCTTTCTATGATTTTAATAGCAATATGCTGTTTTGTTAAATCGACTGCGGACGTTACTTTTCGCACACTACATATTTGGACATCAGCGAACCGGATTCGTGATATGATAGGCTAAATCAGTTGAGGATGTAATTTTAATTCGTTCTTCGAATGCATGCACTCGGTCCTTTCCCTCTCTTTGTTACTGCACATGCGTTCTCTTAGTCTACAGCGTAGCACCAGGGGTAGGAGTCATATCAACAGTTTTAGAGTCATATCGCACGTTTTCGGAGGAATAATTCGGCGTATCCTTTAAATACTGCGTGTGTAGTGTGCCCCACAGCTAATGATAATGACCCCCCCCCCCGCCCCCCACCCTCACCCCCGGTACCACACAGAAAACACCGCTTTTCGGGGGTCCTGATACGTGCCCCCCCTTCCATCCATTCCTCGTTTTGTTTACCGAGCATGCGTGTCCATATGTTCCCCAGGCGGGCCTGTAAACCCAGACAAGACCACATAGCCGTATGATATTGTTTATCTTGCTTCAAGCATCCATCGCGATGTATAAAAAGTAACTGGCATCACGAAATTGCAAGTAACTGGCATCACGAAATTGCAAGTAACAGGCATCACGAAATTGCAAGTAACTGGCATCACGAAGTTGCAAGTAACTGGCATCACGAAATTGCAAGTAACTGGCATCACGAAATTGCAAGTAACTGGCATCACGAAGTTGCAAGTAACTGGCATCACGAAATTGCAAGTAACTGGCATCACGAAATTGCAAGTAACTGGCATCACGAAATTGCAAGTAACTGGCATCACGAAGTTGCAAGTAACTGGCATCACGAAATTGCAAGTAACTGGCATCACGAAATTGCAAGTAACTGGCATCACGAAATTGCAAGTAACAGGCATCACGAAGTTGCAAGTAACTGGCATCACGAAATTGCAAGTAACTGGCATCACGAAATTGCAAGTAACTGGCATCACGAAATTGCAAGTAACTGGCATCACGAAATTGCAAGTAACAGGCATCACGAAATTGGACAGGATATTCCTTTACGAAACACAAGGGATTCCACTTAACAGAATCACTTCGGGCAAGATCAGTGTGATTCTATTAATTAAGCGGCTGATTCACTTAAGCGACGTGATACATCAGACCAGGGAATGATTCCGTCACATCCAATATATTTGATTCTACTAAACGATCGATTGTTCAATTCCTCGTCGTTGCGGATGGCGAGCTGCAGGTGACGGTGGATGACCCTCGACTTCTTATTGTCACGACTAACCACCTGGTTGCGAAATAGCAGTTCGAAATCTTTGTTCTGGTATCGGCTACCTTGTTTGTTTACGTTTCTGCCTGTTGTGCGAAGAATGTTGATCGGCTACCTTGTTTGTTTACGTTTCTGCCTGTTGTGCGAAGAATGTTGATCGGCTACCTTGTTTGTTTACGTTTCTGCCTGTTGTGCGAAGAATGTTGAACGAGCTTTTCTTTACACGTCTACATCGCAAGAATATTTCCGTTCTCCACGGAATGCTGCCATTCTCACAATGGCGAATTGCCACCATATATTTTACGGAATGGCCGGATAAATTTTGCCACGTAGCCCCAAATGGTGCAATGGTGTAGCCGTGAAATTGTTTAATATTTCGGTTGTAATACGTGATTGTTATGGTGCAGGGATTTTTGAAAACCGATAGCTTCTCACAATTGCTGGCACATACAACGTTTTACATGTATATCGCGAATGTAACAACACTATAGCAACATATCTCGAGTGGTCGCATGGAAACAGTACTGGCCAAATTCATGTTTGTCAAACGTGCACTTTGCTATGAACACTTGTCACTTACACCGAGCACGCCAAGCGCAAGACTGTCACAGCCATGGACGTCGTCTACGCCCTGAAGCGACAGGGCCGCACCCTGTACGGTTTCGGAGGTTAGATTGTCACTGCTGGCGGCACCGATCGCAACAAACGGCTCTTTTCAGAGCCACCCACATTTTCACAAAAGAGAATTGCTTTCATCGCATTTATTTCTTCACTGCGCATCCCATTCTTCAGTCGCATCCTTCGGCGATCTTTTACTTTCTGACCTAACCATGAAAATGACCAACTAGAGAACCCAAACTTCTCATATATCTACTATACATATGCACATGTCACGTGGCCAAAAAAGTGCATTTACCTTCTCAAAACGATAAAAATTTACAAAATAATTAAACCAAAATATCGCCCTCTCCTACGGCGCCTACGCTTAGCGCCAAGGCTACCGTAAAATCGATGCATATGACAAGGCGTCGTTCAGTTTCACCGAAACTCTGTGCGGGGGCGCTGCTGATTGAAATCAAACAGTACAATTATATATTTCTGTTTTAATTGTGCGTACGTGCTTCATTGCGTGTGGTTATGTATGCCTCGGTATGATTTGTATTTTTGTATTTGTATTTTATATGTGACATGTCATGTTCTTAGATAATTAATTTTATTCATATTATCATCAGATTGTGTTATATTTTTATATGTATTTTAAGTATCTCTGAATGGACTTTGTCCATATTTACGGCGCCATTTTAATACCAATTGCGTTTTTAAATACAGTAAGTACGTTGGCACCAGTACTAACGCATAATTTAAAGCGTACTGTCGAATCTAATACAAATGACCTCAATAAAAATATTATTATTACTTTGTCACAAAATGTGTTACTAGTATGTATCTGTTGATACCACTCATTTCCTTAGAGATCAGCGGTTGTTACCTCCCATAATCAATATGAAGTTAATCACTAAATAAGACAAATGCGCTTAGATTGCAGCATATAACGCATTCTTCAGGAAAAGTAGCGTGTTTTTATTCAGCATGTAGATGTTTTATACATCAAAAATAGATTATTAAAACCGCATAATACCCATACATCACTCAATATTAATATATGTAATCATCACTATTTATGTAATTTACAATAACTTAAACTTATAGCATTTTACTAGTTGCAGTACACACACACGCACGTACGCACACATATAATAATAATAATATGACGCATGTGGATATACATGTATGTAATATATATATATATATATATATATATATATATATATATATATATATATATATATATGTGTATATATGTGTGTATATATATAAATATATATACATACATATATACATACATATATACATATATATATATATATATATATATATATATATATATATATATATATATATATATATATATATATATATATATATATATATATATATATATATATATATATATATATATATATATATTACATACATATATATGATGATAATATGAATAAAACTAATTATCCAAAAATATGACATGTCATATATATAGCACACAGAAAAAATACAGGTAATACTGAAACATAACATCTACATAATTACACGCGATGACGCACGCACGCAAGCACGCACGCACGCACAATTAAAACACAGAAATACATAATTGTAATAGCAACGCTGCTGCACGGAGTTTCGATGAAACTGAACGACGCCTTGTCATATGCATCGATTTTACGGTAACATTGGCGCTACGCGTATGCGCCGTAGGAGATGGCGATGTTTTAGTTTAATTCTTTTGTAAATTTTGATCGTTTTGAGAAAGTAAATGTACTTTTTTGACCACGTGATATGTTTATAGGTATAGTAGATATATGAGAAGTTTGGGTGCTCTAGGTGGTCGTTTTCATGGTTAGGTCAGAAAGTAAAAGATCATCCATCCTTCTATTAGTCCTCGCGCCCTCCGACAAACATTCGTCCAATACGACAATGCGTTTCCGCTATTTCGCAACTCTACACACACGCACGCACGCACGCACGCACGCACGCACGCACGCACGCACGCACGCACGCACGCACGCACGCACGCACACAACACACACGCACGCACGCACGCACGCACGCACGCACTTCTACTTGTAACGAAGTAGAATTACGTGTTACTTTTGTAAATGTAACGAAGTACCGACACCGGGCGTTTTATTTTTTCCGCTGCATAATTATTCCGCTGTATACAGAAACGGCAGGATCACCACGCGTGAATCCGTAATCTGTCTTCTGATTCGCTAATTCAAAATTAACTGCGGAGCAGGATCATTGATTGATTGATTGATTGAAGCTGCAATACCACACTGCTCTGAACCTTTCATATCAGCACTTATTGTAACTCCTGCGTCCTTTTCTTTTACAGTAGAACCCAGAACAGTATCTCCCATTTTAGTTTACATCCAAGTTCCCGTGTCCTGTATGTACGCATTTACATTTCCCAAAATTTAATAACATCTACCATTTCTCAGACCATTTAACTAATTTGTCTAGATCGTTTTGTAAATGTTTATCACGAACATTGTTAAACCTTCTAAACACTTTTGTGTCATCCACAAATTTCAATACGTTGCTTCGTCCAAGTCATTGTCATATAATATTTAGAATAATAAAGGCCCTAATACTGATCCTTGTGGTACCCCACTCAAAACTTATTTCCAGTTTGAAACCTCCCCATCTACTACAACACGCCGTCTTCTGTCAGTCAGCCATTGTTCTATCCAGTCAATTATGCCATCCCCGATACCATGGGCTTTTAATTTAAGTAGTAATCTTTGATGTGGCACTTTATCAAAAACGTTCTGAAAATCTAAGTATATACTATCTACTGGTGATCCCTCGTCTATCCACTTCGTGATTTCTTCAAAAAAGCATAACATATTTGTTAATCATGACCTCGCTTTTAGATGTTGAGATGGATTTAATAATTTATGCTTAACAAGGAAGTCCATCATGTGTTCTTTAATTAACCTTTCTAATAATTTACAAATCACTGATGTTAAACTCACTGGTCTGTAATTCTCTGACTGATTTCTCGAACCCTTTTTAAATAATGGTATGATGTTTGCTTTCATATATTAGAATGTTCCAACACCCAATTGCGGTCTTATTCCTCAGCATGTTATTCCAATCTAGCTTTGTGGAAGTTTCTCCAGTACGTTTTTTTTACTTTCTGATTTGACGTTGATGTCAAAATGTATTTGATTATGATCACTGTTACCCAATGGTTCGTGTATTTTTACATTGTCCACTAGTTGTAATGACAAAACTATATCTAATTCATTTTCTCCCTTACTTGGTTCTAGCACGTTGAGTAAAGAAGCTAACCTGAATTAAAAGTAGAACATCTTAGTCCTCACCCCGTACTCTCTGAGATTTCCATTGTATGTGTCCATGAATCTGCCATTATGATACATTCACCGTTACTCATTTCATTTATAGCGTTTTGTATTTCTCTGTTATCCTCTTCGTTAATGTGTGGAATTCTGTAAAATAATCCAATAGTAAATGTTGTCCTGTAAATATATTGCACCAAACAGCTTCATCGCAATTTACTTCCCTTTCTAATTTGATTTCGTAAGCCTGAATAGATTATATTTTGCCCCTGGAAAGCAAACCACCACGTCGTCCACCTTGTTTAGCGTTCCGGTGTGTCTTCTTGACTATCGAATACCCCACAAACACCCTCGCTCTCCTCCTTTATCACTACATCAGAATAGCTCTTGCGTCGGATTTCTTCCGTACATTCTGACCCACAGTCGTGGCACCCGGCAGCATATTGTCCATCTCCCTCTCGCCCATCAACTTGTCACCTTTCCCTCCCGTCTCCTGTCTATCTTGCGTTCCTGGTGTTTTCGCTTCTGGTACCTTCGTTCCCGTAGCCTTCCCTCCTGTCGCCTTCGCTCACGTCTCCTTCACCCCCGTCTCCTTACGTCCAGTCTCCTTCCGTCCTGTCTCCTTTTGTCATGTCACCTTACCTCCTCTCAGCCTCCTCCCAGGCTCCTCATCACCTTCCTCCACTTTATCATCCACTGTCCCCCCCCACCGGAACCACTGGCACAACCCACCTCTTCCCTTCCCACCAATGCAACCTCGAGCTGCCTCAGCCGTTCCATCTCTACCTCTAGTTCTCTTCATCTTCGCACATCCCTACACTCAAAACAAAAACTATCCGCCTGAACCTCAGACCAAGACTTCTCACACCCAGACTTGACGAATGAATGGTGGCCTTTACCTGCCATTTCGACAGCGCCCTCGCATAATTTAGATTGTGTTTATGGTGTTTTCACCTTGCTACGTTAGCCTTGAATAAGGCTGTGTTTGTGTTCAAAAGAACACTTTATTATTAAATAACTGGATTATTTAAGTTTTAATTAATTGCTTACAATAATATACTTGCTAGCTGGGTTCTATCTACTAAGCTCGCATGAGCCAAAGAAAGCCTGCCACCTAGCGAATACGTAGAACACCGTGTAAACAAAACAATAGGACTCGGTGTATGCCAACTTACGCAAAAATCCTGATGTTAGTTCCTTTTTACCGAAAACATTTACCACAACTATGTCAGATATTTGTGTAATTTATGCAAATTCATCACTTTATCTCATATATATTCAATAATGTAAACGATAGTCTAATACACCAATTTAATTCACGAACTGTAAACAAACCTCTTTTAACGATCGTTGAATTTGAGTCCAGGAATTGCTACCTCAAAAATGCTGCCTCAGACTCTGACATAATGTTAACAAAAACGGTTTCTTAATATATGTCTATAACATCCTAGATACTATTGCGCACGTCTACATTGAACCAAGGGAAGACAGTTTGTAGCTACTTATCACATGCCTAAAACGACAACATGTATAATATTGGTGTTATTGTTCAACAGCAAAATAATAATTTGTACCAATTTGTGGAAAGTGAAAGGCAGGCGATGTTAAAACGTTTTGGTGGCGCCACCTGACGACTCATAAATGTACATTTGTGGCGACGCCTGGTGTGTTTATGTAGGTACTGACGCCACCCAGGGAAAGAGGCGAATTAAGTTGCATTCTATTGGGTTAAATTATTATACGTCTTCTAATGTTCATACGATATCTAAACTCGTTAGTGCATGTGTGCAGTAGCTCTGCACTAAATATATTATGTTATCTTTCCACGTGAAATTGTATATTTTTGGTAATCATAGCTAGGCTTGCATATTAGAAGGCACATTTAGACTTCTACTTTTTAGACGTCAGTCGCCAGTGACAGTAATGGCGCTCATTCCATTCGCGGGAAAATGCAACAAGTCCTGTTTCTGTGAAAATGTGCGTACCACGGGTATGTATTTATAAGTTCATGATGCCATCGTGTTTATCGTTGTTCATGCAACACTTTTGTTAACTTTTTACTCTGGGGAATTGGAAATACTAGAATTTGCTTCAAATTAGAAGCGTGCAGACGACATTCGCGTTCGCAACTCGGCCAACTGCCTAATCACTCTCTGTGCTTGTGGTTTGTGATGTTACAAATCCACATTGGTAACTAACTATTTTAGTATTTAAACTATGAGGAAAGTCATTATTTTCACATCCGATTATATAATCCACCAATTCTGTTTTCCAATAATCGTGCCTAAAACAATAGGTTTCCTACGGCTACGTTCTCACCGAAAACTGGCGTCACTCGGTCTCAGACTCAGTGTCACTCTCACTGACATCAAGTTACACAAGTACCTCGCTATTTTAAAGCGTTGCTTCCGTCTCGACAAACAATCAGAACGCTTCTGAAATGTGCTCATAGTCATACTCGTCGGCGTCAAATTCAACCAACTTAACAGAATATGCTGTTTTCAGATTTTGTGGCTTGTGCAAGATATCTAAATACCAATTCGCTAACAGTTACTTCATCAATTCAGTAAAAAAAATTATTAGAAACGTTGTTTTGGATGAAAAATTTACAAATATTGAACATCCAAACCATGTCGCACGAGTCGCTATATCTATGACAAGCCGTACTGACAATAAATGAAATAAATGCATAAACATCACTCGGCCATCTGTTGATTGTGGCATAACTTTCCAATTATTTAAATTTTTGCAACAAGTCAGGCTTGTCATAACTTTTCCACATGCTTTATAAAACACATACACAAACACTTGTAGTGAATATATAACGCTAATGTAGTTAATGTTTTTCTCGAATATTTAACTCGTTTTAATTATTCCTACTTTTACGACAAGATTGGCTTATCATACATCTTCCATGAAAGGGCAATTATTATCACGTGGCCAAGAACGAGACACGCACCAGCAGATGCTCAATAATAATATATGGTAAGCATGCAAAGTCGTTTTTTATCTGGGTATGAATATCATAAAAGTATGACTATCATAAACAGGGTAAAAATGTATAAAATGTATGAACAATATCAACGACAAATAAAAAACATCAAAAACAAACAGTTTTGAAACATTTATTTTTAAGGCAGGTTCAGTAGAATGTGATATACTGAATAAAATACAGTATACAATTATACACAGGTTGTTTTTCTTTCATAGGATGGTACATCAACAGTCTTCGCGAAAAGTCTCCAAGCGTTACAGGACATAAGGTCCTGTGAACTGAACTGTTTTGCTGATTTTTACGGGACCTGATTTTACCCTAGCCTAGAGAAACTTTAACCGGTCTCCCGATTAATTCATCAGAAGCGCTCCGTGCACCATGGAGATAATTAAATCTAACTATAATCGAGATAGCGTATATTTTTATGTATGTACGTTTATATTTGGTTATAAATAAACACATTCACGTTTTTTTTCTAGACGGCTTGCACCTCGGGCGCCAGGGATTGATCTACGACCCCACTAATGAAACGTAACGCCCTTATTAGTAGAAAGCAGATATTCTACTATTCATCAACCAACACAACTCACAAGTATCCACGCGATCTATATTTTGAACATTCAACGAGTATTGCATCACGTGTGTGACGCGGTTGTTTCGGTAATACGTTCGAGCGTATATGGCATATTGCCTGAGGCATTTGGTAAACATTGCTATCATGACTGTCACGTATAAACTAACACGTAATCCCGTCCTGGGGACGGGCATTTTTCTTGTATATATAAAAGTGGCGCCACGCGGCACCAAGACTATTAACATGACCGGTTATTATTTCAATGTAGAATGACCGTTCAGTTACACGTTGAGCGTCGATGTGGTTGATTAAAAATACAATGAATGCTCCCTATTGATATCGCTTCGGCTACGGTTTGGCAACATTTCTTGCAATGTCAAACGTGTCACAAATACATGATTTATGGTTAACATATATCCAGGACTACACTTCTGAGATGTTTATTGACATTCCGTTTATTTTTACTGGGTCTAAAATATTGCAGCTCCGTAAATATTTCGAGTCGCCATCCGGGCTACTGTAGTCAAAAATTGAAGTCGCCTGAAGCCAGTTTTGGGCGCCATTGGCGACCGCTAAATCTTACCCCTGCATAAAAGTATTTAGTGTATAGTCACCGGCGTAGTCTCGCTGGATCTCACATTAGATATGTCATTGATCTAATATAAATCATACATCGAGTATAAACGTCTGACAAAGTTAACTTTTTAAAAGAAAAATTATGCAGTTAAACAGGGTTTTGCTTGAATACGGCAACTTAGCTTGGTAGTGGCCCGGTTGGATGGGTAATGATGAGTATTTCAGGGGAACGCTCTTTGAAGTTTGGGCATGTTCCCAGAAACACATCGACATAGACAGGACATGGGACGAAGTACAAATGATTCAGCATGCATCCGCACTTGACGTGCGATAAAGTAGCAAATCTACATTTCAACAGGTCAGTCTGCTAAGGGTAATGTAGTACTGCTACCACCCCTGACTACTGGAGTTGCCTTGGGAGTTCTTTTCTGTATTGATACATTCATGACATTAAAAGACACATACTTCTGCTTATATGCCTATTAACCCATTAGACCCCACACATTGAATTAAGCGTGTACTGCTTTTCCCTGGGAAACTGAGGCAGATTTTGAAAATTACGAGTGCTTGTAGCTTTAAAAGTATTGATATCTTATAATTGCAAGTTATGTTTATTTTGAAGCAAATTTAATTATTTATGCAATGGTGTAACTGTGGTGTATATAAGCTTGTTATATGTTGTCAATCTGAGGTGTGGAACTTCACAAAAAATTTGTTTAACAAATATTGAGTGAAGTTTGACATGATAGTCATATTTTATTACAACAACATCACCAACTGCTGGCTCCACACAAGGAAATGTTCTTCCTGTGCATGGTACTGCATATAGAATCCAATTTTGCACAAATGCACATTGCATGTCAGACATCCAAATCATGTCTCAATTGCACGTCCAGATGGCCGTTTCACTCCGTTTTCGCGACAACTGACAAGCTCATTTTGATGACAATGAGTTGTTGGAGTTCTTATCAGGGATGTCATCACTACTATTACTTGCCACCTGAAACAAACAAACAGCTACAGTAATGAAAACAGAATAAGAATAAAAATGTTTATGAATTTGTCGCGTCATATCCAACACAACAATGTCAAATTATCGTTTTTACAAGCAGCCAATAATGACATGACTTTTTTAAAGTTTACTAATATCTGAAATATAATTAATTACAAAGACCACCGACACCGTCAATATAATAACATTGTCAACAATGTCCAAAGGCAAAGCAACAACACGACCCATCCAGGCACCGCCCAGCCCAGGGCTTGACTGTTTACATGCTTATCGGGCCAGATTTTTCTGTTTTAATTACTCATTTGCTTTATAATTCATTATATAACAACATGCACAACTAACCATGTAATCTAAGCTGAGTAAATGGCATAAAACACACAATTTCAGCGTTGAAATAGTCGATAAGCAGAATAAGACAGGCTAATCTTGGACGAAGAAAACCAACCGACACCATCTTCAGTTTATCGCTCACTCAGTCAAAGATCGAGCCACATATAAATCTTACCTCCACATCCATCTCAGAAGCACTTTCATCCCAAGATTCATCCCTAAAATCGCGCAAACTTCTGCAGTGAACGTATCTGTTCTACGAGAAATGGCCATTTTTAAAGCCCACCAGTGCTCGACTTCAAACGCGATTATCTTCTAAACTTTCAATACGACCATATGTTAATTTTACCCACAATTCATAGCTAAGATATGTAGAATTCTGCTAGTTTTAGTTTCATATCAATCCACCTGATGACGCCACTTCCACAGCCTTTTTCCCCAGCGGACGCTTGCGGGCGCTGTGGGGAAAACAAGGTCGGACGCTTTTGGGCGCACGTGGTCTAATATACAATATACATCTTCCAAGGATTCATGGTGCTGCCTAAGTGGATTACTGCTGTCCCAGACACCAGTGCTATATTTGAAATGGGGGAGTACTTTGTCTGTCCTCAAAAGCCAATCCAATTCAACGTAAATATTGGGTCATGAACAAGTTCTTAGTGCAGTGTTTCCTCTAATTAAAATCATGTATGGGGTGGTGGGGTGGACAGCGCGAGCGTCATAGGTGCAAGGCAACAATAGAGGTGTCCAGAGGCATTCCCCTGTAGTTTTTCTAAATATTAGCTTCAAAATGGTGCGTTCTGAAGGGTGTTGCAACATTTTCCCTCGAAGGTGGAAAGAATTAAAACTACAAGTTAGCATGCGGAAGTTTTTAATACAATACTGAAAGTCATTAATTTGAGAACAAGACTACAAGGATCGTTTGAGAACAAGATTACCAGGACCGCCTGAGAACAACAAGACTACCGGTCTAAGACTAAGATCACATGAGAACAAAAAGGCTATCAGAACAATAGAATTTTAAACATTGCAGAAACAACTTCTCTCCTCCGCAGATGCCACAGCTGGACCAGGTGCACTTGATGTGTTGGTTGGGATTGCGCAGGTAGATTTCCTGCACCAGGTCCCTGAAGTTCGTGTACCTTGGCCCTGGGGCTGAGCTGAACCCCGACCGACATGCAGATACAGCTAGGCTAAGTCTAAGGCCGCGCCTCTAGCCTGCTCTGAAAAATGGTACTGGAGCTGGCCAAAGATAACAGAACCATAATATTATAATTTTACTATATCATATCAATATTAAAATGTTTGGCAAAATACACCTTAGGTCGGTGACCTTTTTGTTTTTTGTCTGTCTTCCACATTTCCACCAAACACAGTCAGTGCTTGGAAGCCATCTTGGATGTATATTCTTGTTTGCCCACACTCGTCCAGTGGCAGCATTGTCGACAAAACGGGAATATCTGCAGTGTTGAAGAATGGCATGATTGGTAAGAGGTCATTCCTAAGCAGTTATCCACAAAGCTTAAGGACAAAACAATATCACTATATATTTGAGAAATTTTTGTTATTTTATGGCTGTATTAGACGCTGCTCATCGACGCAGAATACATGATAACTAAAAATTGGGCACAAGAAATAGCTACAATGCGTCAATTTCTGCAAATATTGGGCAAGACGGATGGAAAAATCGAGGCGGCCCACCTCGTTTGTCGTATACCAGGGAGAACACTGCATAGAATGTGTGCAATGTGTTGCAGTAGTTTCTTGTATGTAGGGCCTATATGTAAATTTAGCTAATTCTTCTAGCCTTATGTTCATCGAAAACTTAGTGCAGGAATTATACACCTATATTGCTTTATGTTGCGATGCATACACGATACAAAATATCAGCATTGGTCATTGCAAAAACGCCTACGATACACAAACACGATATAGACACAAATAAATGAAATGGGGACAAGTCTTGTCAGCTGCCATGTTGGTTCTATGCAAATTTTTCCATTAATGCTCACTTCCGGCCCCCAACAACACACTACCGCATTTCTCACAAACACATTTGGAACAGAACAAACAATAACACATTTACTTCTATTATTTATTAAAACAACTAGCATTAAAATTTGATGATAGAAATACCAATGGTATATTTTTTAATGACTTAGGCACATTTAACATGTTATGGTGTGCACAACTTTGGGGCCGGAAGTGCGTCGACTATCGCCTCGAAATGAGAATCACTTGTGTCCCGTAAATTGCAACATCATTATGAAGAATTAGAGTGTTAATGTAAACAATTTGCTGTGTATCAGTACGAATTTAAATAAATGAAATACAGCGAATTACAATATTTGACTTAATAAGCGTACAATCCGCTACAGTACGCAAATGAAAAGTGGTGCCAACTTCTTAACACCAGATGGTGATATTTTTCTGTTGTTCCACACTAGTCAAATTACAATAATTATGGATCCTGCTGATTAAAACGGGGGTTATGCTAATTAGGGCATGTAGGCTTAATGCTAATAGGTCCGATATGGTAAATGAAATATAACAAATACAATATTAACCCCCAATCATTGCAAAATTTATTTGTATGCAATTGCCAGTGCAAAGTTTGGACCAAATGTAACGTCTTGTCTTATGTTGCGTTCCCGTGGACACCGACCTGCTCCCATTGTCTAATTAATTTTCAAGTAAGCTGCACGTTTGCTTCCGTGAGTGGAGTCAAGTGGTTTATTTATTATCATTTTAATGATCGTTGTTTTTCAAACACTTCTTAAACACATCGCCATAAACTAACCTGTTAGTTTTCTTTCAGTTGTTTCACTAACCCAGATTTATTCTGTATAGCGAGCAGTAGTGACCCGTAGTGAGATGCTGGGTACTAGTCGTCGTTTTCTGGAGGTGTTTCGCCAGTCAGCAAATTATGTTAATGAACTACAATATTAAGTAGTGCAATCTCGGCTAAAAACATTACAGCTACAGAAGGCATAGCCAGCATTGGCATGACAAACAAAACTGAACTGGACATTTGTGCTGTTGCTAGTGATCTGCATGAGCATTGCTTATTAACTGTCTAAGTCAAAATTGTAGGCGTGGAACCCTCTGTCACATCAAGGGGAAGTTTGACCACTTGTCAAATGGAACATGGTAGCAGAAATTATTTGAAACAGCGGAGGCCATTCGGGCTACGAAAATATAAAAACTTGTGGCCCAAACTGGCCCGACAGCCTTAAAAAGGGCAGTGGCCAGTGTTAATGTTGAGGCCTGTCTTGCCAGAGTGCAATGATCTTGGGTTGTTTCCCAAAAATGTTGAATCGGTTATTGCCGTTAGCAACATTAGCGGTAGTGTCGACAACAATATATTATTTTTATATCTTTTCAAGTGAATGGGACCATTTAGTAGTCCAAATGTTTAGTGACAAAAAATATGGACCACAGTTAAAATATGTTGTAAATATGATCAGGTAAATTTTTAGATGGTCAGTTGTATAATGTAGGTTTGCCACTGAACTGTCTGTACAAACAGGCAGGTAGTTACAGGTATCATTTTACTTGTGTCATTGTTGCAGAGTCCTTAAGATGGCTCCTGGACAAGTTCTGGCACCAGTTTGAATTTCACAAAGTTGTCATTTGTTCTTGTATGGTGTAATTGGGTGGTGCATCAGAATGCTTATTAACAGGCAAAGCAGCTTATGGAAGAGGGGATAATAATATGTGCTTAATTAGTTTATTGTACTCTTGCTAGTGCCTTGAGAGCCTTGCACTGGAATCAGATTGCCCAGGGGCACCAGGTGGGAAGTAATCTATACACATTGTTGTTCCGCAAGACTGCCTTGCCTCTCTTGAGTTCCCACAACAGCCCTGTAATCACCAGTCTGCCTGCATTCACCAATCTTCTTTATAACTTGTGTTTCCTGCTCAGGTGCTACAGAGGGACTGATTTCTGACTGGAGCAGCACTGCTGGGCCACTCCGCATTGTATAGCCACAGCATTCAGAGCATGACAACTCCTGGCATGGCCATGTGGAGCCATGCATACTCGAGCAGGAAACATGCCATGGCACATGTGCCACTGCGGCCATGTTCCTCAATGAAGTGAAGGAGACAGCCACCCTACGGAACGCTTACATTCAGGTGCAAGTAGTCAGCTATTTCATGCTAGTGTTTGATTTATGCAGCGACTATTTGTAGAACAAAAGTTACGCCAACTGTGGCCTAACGGCTTGGCATGAATAATACATTGGCAAGGTCCAATCCTTAGTTACTGTTGGTGGCAGTGAGTTGTAATGCTACTCAGTTTCAAAAAATGCTTTGGTTCAACTTGTGACTGTTGTTACAAGTTAAGAAAGTTGCTCCATGAATGTCATTTTAGTTTGTTCTAGATTAAGAGTGCTGAAAGGTAAGCCCATGTAAGTATCCTACTATTGTAAATTTCTTGTACAGGAGTATGCAAGTTTAACTCCAATGGATGTTACCTGAGCTGTATTCATTTTGGTTTGTAGAGTTATAGGTTTAGGTTGGGCTTAGACCAAGTTATTGGTCTGTGTGATCACTGTCGTACTGCCCTCTACCTCACCGTCATTCCTTAATGGCCACATGACTGGCTGCACACTTATGTAATGTTTAGTCTGCCATGTGGCCTCTAGAAAACGGTTCAAGTCTGTGCATGTTTTGCACGGATAACATTGATTAACAGTAAACTTTGCAATTCAATTTCTAGATGAGATGAATGCATATGCAATAATATATATATATATATATATATAATATATATATATATATATGAATTAAACTTACCCTCGTTTTTTCATATATTAGGTTAGGAAGGATTTCACTAGCTATATTATATATATTCAGGTACATACTAGAGTAAGGTCAACATGGGATGATTGCACATGAATTAATATTTGCATTCATCTTATTATAAACGATGCAGTTGAGTGTGTTTTATTGTCAGTGTTGTATGTAAAATCATAAATATTTCTGCACATGTATCTTGAAGTTAATTCATTTGTATATTCACCTTATTTTTTTTTACATAAATCAGTGTTTCCCCTAATGTATATCGTCCTTCTCCCTATATCTTATTTCCCTTCTAGAATTTGATGGATTTCATCCCATTGGTTATACTCAGTGGTTCATACTGTAGATGCATATATAATTAAACTTTCATTGTCTCCCAAAAAAGATATTCAAAGAGAAATGCTGCATGAATATGTAAGAGGGATAATTAATTCAAACCATTGAATTAATCCAGGGCATTTATAGCACACCTTTCTCTTGTTATGTTTTTTTTTGCATGAAATGTGTCTGTGAACTATGAAAGGCCCAGGACACTTGTGGCTATGGGAATCCTGATTAATGCAGCATAATATTGGTATAATGTTGTTTGATAGCTGCATACAGTATTCAAGCTCAGCACACCAGCTGGCATTTATATACAATTTCATTGACTATATTATGGTAATTATTCCTAATTCTCATACACAATGAGTTGTCTGTTTTTAATTTAAACCCCTGAGTAGATTTGGCTGCCGTTTATTTAATAAATTGCACTCTGCTTTGGTATGATTTACAGCAGGTTTGAGATAATTGTCAACAAAAGAAATGCAGTTGTTTTTATGAATTTATTCTTTTTGTATGCAGCTGTAGTGTGATTATCTGAAAGCAGTAGTCTGGTTTTGGTTAGTGCCTGTGTAGTTTGCTCACTGTCTTCATTGCAGTCTAGATGAACAATGTGTCTGTCTCAATATGCTAAAATAATTCTGATGTTCCTAGACAGTATTATAGTATGTCTTTATATGCTTGGCTACTCAGTACAAAAGTGTTTACTGCAAGTCACTTATTGGACTATTGTCTGTCTGTGCAGGTACGGACTGGTATAATGGTTGCACATGCACACGCACACGTAGTGCACGAGAACGAGAATGGACTACTCAGAGACGACTGGCCGTGTGTGTTTGATTGGAACATTACCTGCATTAAACCGTGCATATGAAGGTAAACAGTCACAGGTTAACATTCCCCCTTAATTACCATTTATGCCAAACCAATTAAGTTATATAGTTAATATGACTTTGGTAATTAATATCCCCAGAATTATATATAGCTACTCTTTGCAGGAGAAACTGGGTAGGTAGATATACATCCAGTATTGTTTCTTGTTTATGAAGATTGAATGTAAGTTTGCCATGAAAATGTGTAAATCATGTTTAGCACTGCCTGTTTGTCTGAACAAGGTTTAACCAGTGGCTAAAGTTACATGTTTATCCATTTCTGCCCACCATTTTACAATTTTTTAATTGTAATGCAATTCAGGAAGTTGTGTAGGGTTCAGGTTACCATGTTCTGACGTAATCTCTTGGCATATTTTACCTTCAATGAATATGTTTACTAGGTGTGGATGACTAAAACCTTGTATACTTTGCACATGTACGTAGCTATAAGGTAAAGGTCCCACCTCAATGTTTAGCCAGTTTTGTCTCAGACTCATTCTGTGACATGTTGAACCTGTCTATGATCCGTCATGTTGATTCTTTCTATGATTTTAACAAAAAGCATGCACTCTTTAAACCAACTGTGCATATTACAAACACATATTCACATACTACAAATTTGAACATCAACGAACCTGATTCACAGTGGGCTAAATCAATTGAGGAGGCACTTTTAGGTATGACAAATGTCTGCAAATACCACAAAGTGGACCTGTTCCAGTTCACAAACATACATCTTCTTGGCATGACCACTTGATGGGCAGCTTTTATTCTATCCTGATGCATGACATGCAAGAGGTAAACATTGAAGTACACTTGGTCAAAGCTAACAAGGGCGTCTGGCAGTTCAGAATAATGAATTGCACTCTGCTCATTGGCTTGCGATTTAGATATATAATGGTCTGGTAATTACTGGTGGGCCCTACAGGGGTAACAGGATGCACTGGGGCATGCCAGTTATCTTGAAGTGCTCTGGCACACATCAGTAGGATAACAGAAAGCTTCAATGAATTTTTATGAACCTTACAATACATTAATCTTGATTTATGTGCGGTAATGTGCAGCTATGACGGTTTTTTTTGCCTTAACATTATGGAATCTGCTTGTTGGATGTAGTAAATGTTATATATTCACTTATATTGCTAATAATAGCAACATATTTATTGCAGGAAATATGCCGGTATAATTTAAGAAATTTTAAAATGACAAGTGAAATAGTTGAACACTTCAATGAGAAACCTTACTACAGGGCTGAACTTTTGTGAATTACTGTAAAATACAAGAAAAAGAATTAATACATTGAAACCACCAGTCTGATGAATCTCTTCACAATTAGAGTATGACTTTTACTTTGTGAAGAGATTCATTCATATTAATATGCTAATTAAAAAATTATGAACTAGTATAATATGTTTGTTTGTCAATTTTTAATTAGCATATTAATATGATCCCAGCAGTTATCGTAAATGTAATTGTGTTAAGAACAGATATCTGCCATTTTTAATGTACACTTGTAAAATGTTTTTATCTTAAAATTTACTAATAGGTGTTATTGGGTTGTTTGCCCAAACAGCAAATACATAGCTTTGGGCTTGTTTGCTTCATTTCGAACTTGCACGACTATTAACACCACGTGTAATCTCCTGCAATATTTGCACTGTATGCACCGCCATATTTATTCGTCATTAAATCGTCACCTATTCTCCATAACGAAGCTGCTGTGTGCACAAGTTTTCTGCTTGCTTTGTGCCTAAGTGAGCCGTGTTTACCAGCAGCAAGCATACCTTAAATCCCAGTATAAATGAATTATATCAGACCATTGTGTGTTCAAATGGTGCAAATGCAATGGAGTGGAGCCGATATGAATAAACCAAGAGTACATCTGCTTAAGTAATGTCCAATTAGCAAGAAATTTCTGTGTACTTTGTTGCTAGGTAATGTTTGCCTGGCGAAAAACGTGGTTATGATATCTGAGAGATGGCCTATACCTATAAAATGGCAGGCACATGCACTTGCTCATGCACAAACCCATTCTAATGACCTACGTGTCACCACTGGTATTTCATAATGGCATACATTTTAGAACTTTTATTTATTACCGAAGATTTGGCTAGTCTCCTGTATCTTTCTGATATTACTAGGCAGCTAAGATCATCAATTTCACAACAACTTATTGTGCCTAAAACAAAACTTAACTTGGGTAAACATGCTTTCTCTGTCGCTGCACCTAGGGTTTGGAATTAACTCCTTATCACTTTGAAAACATCTGAAACTATTGGTATTTTCTGAAAAAAACTACATCTATTCCAAATTGCATTTCCACCATAAATGTTCGGTTGTCCCCCATTCTGATACTGACTTGCACATCCCTGTTCACGATTATGCTTAATGATTCTGTTTTGTTGCACCTCTGAGCTCAAGTTCCTGAGGATATAGGCGCCATAGAAGTTAATTATTATTATAGAGGAATTATGGATGTTGTGGCTTTTAAAGATTAGAATCTAGCACAGGTATTTCACGTGGTAGGTTTACATGTTTTAAAAGATTGCTGATGGTGTGAGGCTCAGTCTTGTTCATACAGTAATCCACATGTATTTGTGAGAACAATCTCGACAGATTTAGATTACTCCATCTTTCTGTGATTCAATAATTCACACGCATTGCTAATCCATCCAAAATTGGGAACCAAAGTCTGGATAAACAAGACTTAATCCCATGTTTGTCAGAGTTTTCAAAAACTCCACTACATTTTTCATTATAATATTGTGCTCCCTCATCGATGTTTAATGACTTCAATGCTTCATGTTTTCATAGGAATTTAGAGACACTTCACAAATTATGGCGACCGGATTTTCATGACAATACGCTGATAGATACAGAAACATCATTTCAGTTGTATTAATCGATATAAGTAGTCAGTCATTGCCCTCGAAAGCAATACTAAGGAACACAATCGTTTATGTATGAATAAAGTGCAGTTGAAAGTCTACAAGCGACACGTGAGGTGTTTGTGAGTCATAATGGAACAGGCGAGGATTTTCCGGTGTTTATAAGTTTCTTTTATGCCCCACTGCTTTAGTATCATGATATGCTAATTAAGATATGTGTTGTGTGCTGTAGCGTTGCCTTATAAGTAAGGCCATAGTATGGAATCTTAGTAAAGTTTCATTCTTGCTTCTAAAACCACCTGACAATGGAGCATGGAAATGAGTACAACTCAGAAGTGTATGTTGCTCTCTTGAGCAATGGTTGTAGCCTGGATTAGCTGACATGTTGCCTGATCTCTAAGCTGCGGGATCTAGAATCAGAGAGAGAGTCGGAGGGACGGAGAGAGAGAGACGGATAGATGGAAGGAGAGAGGGGAGGGAGGAGAGAGAGAGAGACCGCCACTCTGAGTCCACGTTAAGTTATACATTTACCTCCTGCGAGGGATGTTTTACAATTACCCTGTCATAAACAGCATGTAGAAGGGGCCAACAGCTTTTAGTGTAACTTTCGAAAGAAACGGGCAATGTGGGATGAACAAAATTGTCCAAGTTTCAAAACGGCTGTAGGTGGACTTGAAACCCTGTCCTCTCAATCAACAATCTGGCATCCTAACTGCCAGACCCACACTCTAGCCGCCAGACCACCGCCCTAGCTGCCAGACCACCACCCAAGCCACCATACCACCGCTCTAGCCGCCAGACCACCGCCCCAGCCACCATACCACCGCTTTAGCCGCCATACCACCGCCCTAGCCACCATACCACCGCCCTAGCCACCATACCACTGTTGTAGCCGCCAGACCATAATGCCCCACTGTAGCCATGACATCTACCACATGTGGTTCGTCCACTCAATACAAAACAGAGACACATTGAAAGACAGTTGTGACACCAGGAAGGATGTATGCTCTTTTTTGTGAAGTACTCCTTACTTCCTGGCTGTGGATAATTAATCTTTAAAATCATTCTGGAATGCATTTCCACTGTGTTAATTTTAGATGAATACTGGCAGTAGGAGACGATGCTTAGCCACAACATCTACCATATTCTACCTAATAAGCACACAGTTCACTTGACAAAAATTGGGCCATGGAAAAATGTCAAAGAACCTGTTCTTATAAGTGTACATCGAAATTTTTTTCTCCAGACAATAAGGTAACTTTTAACACTAGTGGTGTCATTTGGTGACTAGTGTAGAACAACTGAAAAGTGGTGCCAACTGTTTAACACCAGATGGCAACACTTCAGTTGTTCCACACTAGTCAAATTACAATTATTATGGATCCTGTTAATTAAAAAAGGGGTGTACACTAATTAGGGCGTGTACGCTTAATAGGTTGAATACAGTAAGTCTTTAGTAATATGGTAACTTTGGGGATGATCTGGCAGTATCTCCTCCTAGGCGACAAGGTCCACTTGCTTCTTTGGTCTCCTTGGATCATTGGCCTCTGCTCTGTCAATTGGCAATGTATTTAAACAAACCATAAAAGTAGTTATTTAGGGTTAATTACGTACATGTTTGCTGCTCCGCCGATATGCTGTTCTACCTGTTGAGGAAAGGTGGAAATTGGGCAGATTGAGTGGTGAGCCACTCTCCAGAGGGCATCACAGTGGCTTCTTTACGGAAAATATAGGGTGTAAGCTAGTATCTAATCGTACCACAAGTCATACAACTACCTTCTTTAGAGAAATATTTTATTGAAGATTTTAACCAAGTTTTTTTGCTCCATGTGACATTTACATTTACTTTGTCAGCATAGGTGCTTGACAATGTTATTATTTCTTATTGATAAATAAAATAGATATATTGATGATAAACTCACTGGGAATGCTTTTGATTTGACTATAGCTTACTACAGTCGCGCCTCGTTATAACGCGCCCCGTTATTACGCGGATTCGGATATAACGCGGTCGGTCGTGGACCCCGAATTTCTGCCGCCAGGGGAAAATGTCAAATGGGCCCGCTTAAACCTACTTAGAATTGCTTTGACAATTCTCAAGAAACATTAGGTGAACAATGTCAATGAACGAGTATCAACGTGTTGTTTGTTTTGCGCTGCCGCCGACATCAATCGCTGTCGCTGGCTTCGCTGGCTTCGCTTCGACGGTTTGTAAATTGCAATCGAGATTCACAAATATGCCTGGCGTAAGAATCAGATCAACCGTTTTAAATGCATTTAACAAGCAGTACCAATATAACATTTAGGTGAAATTACATGCTTCCGTTACATTGTAAATTTAACCGTTTTCGCGGCGCGAAACCAACATGCCAAATTCCTAACCCAAGGCGCTACCGGTGGCGAAAATACGAATTCGTCATCTGCATATGAAATGATGAATCGATGTTAAGTGGTGCGTAATAAATTTATGCTTCGGTCGAGATCGGTTGAAAGACGAAGTGAAACAATTATTAATTCTACCTATTGTCTTTTTCTGTGTTTTATCAGCTTGCATACTACGTTTGTCAAATCATATACGTTTTCGGCTGCTCTGGTCCAGGTTATTATTTTCGATTCGTAGGCCTGTTGGTCCAGTACGTCATCATCGTAGTAGATCTATTCCATAACGGTATACGTACATGTGTTTTATTCAGTTCAAGAGTCAAGAGGGTGTGACATTTAAAAATAATACACGTTGATGCTAGTATACGCGTTTAATAAGTTCCATAAACTGCATATTGCCGTATAAGACAATGCTGCAAGCACACGGGGCTTCGACAGGGTTCATGGACTTGGTGCAGCGGGCGGCGGTCGCTGTTGTTTAGTAGCTCCCTGGTGGCAGATATGAGAACACCTAACGCGCCTCGCTTACAACGCGGTCCGAAGTCGTGGACCCCGACTACCGCGTTATAACGAGGCGCGACTGTAGTAACAGTCATTATGCATAGAGTTGACATGCTGGAATATAATAAATGCCCCACGAAGACTGTGTATCCCTGTACACTAAGTAAGGGACTACGAATGACAATTTGTGACGTGCCTATTCAGGTATACTTGTTGTGTGTGTGTAATACTGTGTATGTGTGTGAATATCAAATATCCACACTCTTCAGAACAGAAAGGCCAAACTTTTAGGTAACGTTTCGACAGAATTTGTGGTTTGAAGTTTGGACTGTCACTGCTGATAAATCACTCCAGCCAGCACACAAGCAACATGCACTAGGCAATGCATTTACTATTAGTAGAGGTATTCAGACAAACTGAAGGCCCCTTTATCATCGGCTCTCGTTACTACCTCATGTTTTAAATTACGTAGCTAGCACGTGTATCATGCAAAAACACATCTGGTAACTTCAGCTTGGTGAATAACCACATTCACTGGTTCTGAGTGTAAAGGCATAAAAACTAATTGAATACTGTAAGAAAGCAACGTTAACTTTGAGGTTATGAATAGTACTGCTAATATTCTCCATATGAGAGTATAATCCACTGTGTTTTATTTTCCCAAAAATTCTCCAGTTGTCATGATATCTGACAGAACTACTTCACAATAAATAAAATATGGTTGCAGTATGGAAATATTTTCAATTTCTGTCACATAGAAAATATCATACATGTCCAGGCAAAGCAATGACTGAGCACTGATTGGTCTGCTAGAAAATCACATTGTTGAAAAGGAATAGAGTAACATGATATGGCAGGCAACAATTAGTCCTTCCATGTAGAATTATTCTAGAAATTGTGACACCAAAAAGATGCCAGAACTGACAATTGATTACTTCAAGAGATTACTAAGTAGTGTGAAATACATTGTCGTAAGTATCAAGAAAGTCAGTTATAATTTTTTTCACATTTATTATTAGTTATCATTTATATTATCAAGAAAACAAATGTACAGACTAATACAGAAACACATATAAATCTGTGTCCATAAGCTGCTGTAATAAACAGTTTCAGCCATAAGTTTTTGACTCGACATATGGTTAGTTATGTTAGGTACTGATGTTAGCTGAATTTGCCTATCATATATTCTCCGTAAGTTTCATGCCGAGATACGCATACATAAATATGCAACTGAGCAGTTTTTACACGTTATTTCTAAGAAAACATGCTTGAGTTATATATGCGATGTAATCTAAACATCGAAGAACATTTATAAATTAACAGGACATGGAAGACACTAGTAATTTTATTGTAATTATACATTTAAGAACAAGTCGACACCCCCACTAGTGGAAAATCACTCAGATGTGGCATGGCTGAAGGCCAATAAATACACTAGTGCTTAGTGAACAATTTCACTGCTTCAGACTTTTTGCTGAAACTGCATTATGAGATAAGTTGAACTGATAGACTATACTATACGTTAAGTGTTGAGACACGTTTGGATCATTGAATGTATGACTGAAACTGTATAATATATGGATCTGTTGTAGTTAGTATATACATTTCTCCATGAACATCCTCAACTTCCACTGCTGTGAGTGATTGTGGCTGATGCCAAGGTTGGGACAGGGGACAATATTGTCACTTCCACTAGTATTGCACTTGTCCCGGCCTTTGCAACAGCGTACAACAACTAACTCAACACAGTTGGATGTGTCAAGAAGGTGGTATGACAGTTGTATCCCACGCCAATGGTCTCTCAAGTCTCGAGATAGGTGATCTCCAAAGAGAGGTCAGTCAAGACATGTGGTCTGTGATGATGGTTGTCACAAGAAAGATGGTCTGTGATTATGGTGGTGAGCCAAGAAAGGTGGTCTATGATTATGGTGGTGAGTCAAGAAAGGTGGTCTGTGATTTTGGTGGTCAGCCAAGACAGGTGGTTTTCAAGACAGGTGGTATGTGATTATGGTAGTCTCTCAAGAAAGGAGGTCTGTGATTATGGTGGTCATCTGTAATAAAAGTGGTCTTTCAAGACAGGTGGTCTCTCTAGAGTCTAGACAGGTTATCTCTGATGACAGTGGCCTCTGAAGTCAGGTGGTCTGGGATGACGGCTGTCTCAAGACATGTGGTATGTCATGACAGTGACCTCTGGATAGGTGGTCTTTGATGGAGGGGTTTACATAAGACAGGTAGATTTCATGATAGTGGTCTCTCAAGACAGGTGGTCTCTCATGATTGTGGTCATTCAAGACAGGTGGTATGTGGTGATGGTGGTCACTCAAGAAAGGTGGTCCCTAAAACAACACAAGTCTTGCAACACAAAAAGACCATTGAGACATGTTTTGAACAATACTGTTTATTCGAGTTTGACAGTGGTAGTCTTTCGAAAATGTCCTGTTTGAAAAAGTTGTCATTTTGCTCTGCATTCTGGTTGCTGGGTAATCAGACATGTGTAGTTGGAACGTAGATTCCTCAGTCTTGCAGAACCTGGGTTGTGTGTTCACAAATAATTGTGTAGCTTCATGTACTAGACAGTTACAGTGCAAGGTTTACTCTTGAGTGTGGCAAAGAAATATCTACTAAAACGTAACAAAGACAAGAGTGCAATTAGACAGAATGTCGACTCATCTCGTTAACTTATCCATGCCTACAATTACTGTCTAAAAATAGACACTGTTTTAACTCTATAGCAGTAGGCTGGTTGGATGTTAAGTTGTTACAAATCAATGAATTCAGATGAAAGATGAATGAACTTGTGGGTACTTTGGGCTTTACAGTAGGCCATAGTTCGTCTCTGACAATCTCAGTCAGACTTCATGCAGGTGCGAACTGCAGTGGTATTTTTTTTTAATAGCTATATGCAGTGCACACAACAAATCCATAGATACATACACATTCTATGTTCAGAGTTGTGCGATTGTCATTTGAGAACTTAAGTTTTTGTGACATTGTAAATCACTTCTGAATGCTTTGTGCTTTGGCAGTGTGTGTTTCATACAGGCTTTGAGACATAAGCCTGATTCAAGCCACATTGCTTGAGTGTGACAGCATTAAATCTGCCTGAGTTGCAGGACCGGGAAGGCTGGTCTGTAATCACTGCCAGCTGACTGGTGGCAAACAATGCCAGTCACGGTATTGTTGTGTTACCAGCCATTATTTTATTGGGGAACATCTGGCCAAATGTCCTCAATAGGAAAACTGCATGAAGTTGGCCAGGCGTTGTCACGGATGACTCACCCGTACAAGGTGTACAGACACACGTGATCTTAGGGCAGTGTATGTGCTGTCGAGCTTGGAGCAGCTCGCTATAGAAATGGGTGAATGGCAGGTGAATGAGGCTGTTTCCCGCCAAATCTGGACCACCAAGTGCTAATTAACCTGACATCTGTGAACACTAGAGGTGGGGTTTTCACCGCCATGCTGCCCAGACAAAGAGAATGCTAGTTGATTGTTGAAGAGTAGAGCAGTCATTGAGTAGCTGTGTGTGTGTTTGCATGTTCACTACTACGCTGTGTCCCCCTGCACAAGTATGCTGGCAGTGCCTGTGTGGCTCACTATGTTACTGCCACACTACACACTGGATATGAAAGCGTGGAGGTCTGCCGCGTGTGTGCCAACAATACAGATCAGCATAATGGGGATTGGGCACCAAGGTAACAGTTGAATGCATGCTGGAATAGCAAGGTGCAGTGACACACTACAATTGAAGTCTACTGGTAGCCAACGGCGTTATCGCTGTTGCTTCACCACATGCTGCTGTAGAGAGGTAGGTAGGTAGGCAGGCTGTATGAAGTCTTGATCATTATTACTGTGTGGTACTTATTTAGTGGGTTGGATCCATACATTTTGTTGGTAGGATATAAATTCAGAAAGTGCAGTTTGATCCTCTACCTGATAAAAGTATTTGGATGATCATAGCATGGTTGGTTTCCAATGTACTGTGTTCACCTCGTGACCAGGGAGTGCTTACTTGATTACCTAAGTACAGTCTCTTTCAGACAGTGCTCCTTATGATACTCCCTGAATGGCTGATCACAACTAAACTGGGATGCAGTGAGTTTTAGACAGAGATCACCAGCTAGTCAGTTCATGACAGGTTACGCATTTGCCATCTTTTACTTCCCGTGATATATAGACAACAGATAGAAGGGACAAATTGCCTGTTTCAAAACCTTCGATCAACAGTCCGGCATTCTATCACTGAATCACCGCACCCCTACTCTTTGGTTACTTACGTGCTGACACAACTTCATCAAGAAGTTTGTACCACCAATTCTTGAAGCTATTTGTGACGAAGTGTTCACGAATGTTTGTATGGGAATATGTCTTCCTTAACCCGAGGCTGCGCCCCTCAGGTTCCCGCCCTGGTTTTGAATGCTGTGTCAGCAACCTATGCGGTCATGTCACAAAATATAACACAATGTAATTGCCCCATTTCCTAGCATGCTCACCAAATGTTGTTTTCAACCAGCATTTTTTACACTAGGTTTCTCAGTTTCTGGATAAGTTAGTGAATACCAAGTTTAGTATGCACGCATGTGGTATTTTAAATGTGTACAGGGTACTCTTCAAACGGGACAGTAATGCCATGGGTGCCCTGCTTGGGGATGTGTAACAAAAGTCGGGACAAAATATGATATGTTCACTTGACACCAGCAATACTCGCACTGTGAAACGATGCAGGAAGAGAGAAATAGACGTTTATTGATGAACCCAGCTGAGTGTGTGACCCAGTTGATGGCACCTTATGCAGGAGTCGTTCAGCTTCGCTGCCCCCTTACTTTGACCTGATGACCTCAATGTTTACAGCATGTCGCTTAAATGGAATCTCCCTTAAACGAGTAGTAATTTTCTACTGTTGGTTCTGGCAGTTCTGCTCAAGATTATGGAGTGAATCTTGAAATTGTAGGAACACCCACATGGCAACCTTCTAAGACAATGCACAAGCACTAGCAGAATGTTTCTTCAGTGTGTATTGAATATATTCTCACCCCCCATGTTGCACCGTTTTGTATTACAAGGGTGGTTCCACTGTTTTCTGCATTAACATAAAATGACACATGGATGTGCATTAGTACACTGTCAGTGCACTCATCACAACTACGTCATTGCAAATCTTAATTGCCAATGTAGCTTAACATTTTAGACACCTGAAGATTTGAAGTATTGACTGGCCCTGCCTGCATGTGCTTTTGTGAGTATGAAAGTATTTGGTTGGATGCTGAGAACAATGAATAATTGTGCCATCAAACAAGACAACAATGTCTGCAAAAGTAGGCTGTGACCTGTGCAACTTTGCCATGTAAAGAAACAAATTGCACTTGTCCCGGCCTACTGTTGAAGACAATCACCACTGGTTCATTCTTAAATATAAAACAGAACTTGTCCCGGCCTGCTGTTGAAGACAATCACCACTGGTTCATTCTTAAATATAAAACAGAACTTGTCCCAGCCTTCTGTTGAAGACAATCACCACTGGTTCATTCTTAAATATAAAACAGAACTTGTCCCGGCCTACTGTTGAAGACAATTACCACTGGTTCATTCTTAAATATAAAACAGAACTTGTCCCGGCCTACTGTTGAAGACAATCACCACTGGTTCAATCTTAAATATAAAACAGAACTTGTCCCGGCCTACTGTTGAAGACAATCACCACTGGTTCATTCTTAAATATAAAACAGAACTTGTCCCGGCCTACTGTTGAAGACAATCACCACTGGTTCATTCTTAAATTTAAAACAGAACTTGTCCCAGCCTCCTGTTGAAGACAATTACCACTGGTTCATTCTTCAATATAAAACAGAACTTGTCCCGGCCTACTGTTGAAGACAATCACCACTGGTTCAATCTTAAATTTAAAACATAACTTGTCCCAGCCTCCTGTTGAAGACAATCACCACTGGTTCATTCTTCAATATAAAACAGAACTTGTCCCGGCCTACTGTGGGGAGCGGTGGTCTAATGGTTAGAATACCCGCCTGTCGATCGAGAGGACGGTGGTTCGATTCCACTTCCGCCGTTTCGAAACTTGGGCAATTTCGTTCACCCCACTTTGCCCGTGTCTTTCGGAAGAGACACTAAAAGCCGTTGGTCCAAACTCCTGCGTTAGCTCAATATTGGGCTGTTTGGAGTATAACTACTTGAGACTTGAGTTGAAGACAATCACCACTGGTTCAATCTTAAATATAAAACAGAACTTGTCCCGGCCTACTGTTGAAGACAATCACCGCTGGTTCATTCTTAAATATAAAACAGAACTTGTCCTGGCCTGCTGTTGAAGACAATCACCACTGGTTCATTCTTAAATATAAAACAGAACTTGTCCCGGCCTACTGTTGAAGACAATCACCACTGGTTCATTCTTAAATTTAAAACAGAACTTGTCCCAGCCTCCTGTTGAAGACAATCACCACTGGTTCAATCTTCAATATAAAACAGAACTTGTCCCGGCCTACTGTTGAAGACAATCACCACTGGTTCAATTTTCAATATAAAACAGAACTTGTCCCAGCCTACTGTTGAAGACAATCACCACTGGTTCAATCTTCAATATAAAACAGAACTTGTCCCAGCCTGCTGTTGAAGACAATCACCACTGGTTCAATCTTCAATATAAAACAGAACTTGTCCCAGCCTCCTGTTGAAGACAATCACCACTGGTTCATTCTTAATTATAAAACAGAACTTGTCCCAGCCTCCTGTTGAAGACAATCACCACTGGTTCATTCTTAATTATAAAACAGAACTTGTCCCGGCCTGCTGTTGAAGACAATCACCACTGGTTCAATCTCCAATATAAAACAGAACTTGTCCCGGCCTGCTGTTGAAGACAATCACCACTGGTTCATTCTTAAATATAAAACAGAACTTGTCTCGGCCTGCTGTTGAAAACAATCACCACTGGTTCATTCTTAAATATAAAACAGAGCTTGTCCCGGCCTGCTGTTGAAGACAATCACCACTGGTTCAATCTTCAATATAAAACAGAACTTGTCCCGGCCTGCTGTTGAAGACAATCACCACTGGTTCAATCTTAAATATAAAACAGAACTTGTCCCAGCCTGCTGTTGAAAACAATCATCACTGGTTCATTCTTAAATATAAAACAGAACTTGTCCCGGCCTACTGTTGAAGACAATCACCACTGGTTCATTCTTAAATTTAAACAGAACTTGTCCCAGCCTCCTGTTGAAGACAATCACCACTGGTTCATTCTTCAATATAAAACAGAACTTGTCCCAGCCTGCTGTTGAAGACAATCACCACTGGTTCATTCTTAATTATAAAACAGAACTTGTCCCAGCCTGCTGTTGAAAACAATCATCACTGGTTCATTCTTAAATATAAAACAGAACTTGTCCCGGTCTGCTGTTGAAGACAATCACCACTGGTTCATTCTTAAATTTAAACAGAACTTGTCCCAGCCTCCTGTTGAAGACAATCACCACTGGTTCATTCTTCAATATAAAACAGAACTTGTCCCAGCCTGCTGTTGAAGACAATCACCACTGGTTCATTCTTAATTATAAAACAGAACTTGTCCCAGCCTGCTGTTGAAAACAATCATCACTGGTTCATTCTTAAATATAAAACAGAACTTGTCCCAGCCTCCTGTTGAAGACAATCACCACTGGTTCATTCTTCAATATAAAACAGAACTTGTCCCGGCCTACTGTTGAATACAATCACCACTGGTTCATTCTTCAATATAAAACAGAACTTGTCCCAGCCTACTGTTGAAGACAATCACCACTGGTTCATTCTTAAATATAAAACAGAACTTGTCCCAGCCTACTGTTGAAAACAATTACCACTGGTTCATTCTTAAATATAAAACAGAACTTGTCCCAGCCTCCTGTTGAAGACAATCACCACTGGTTCAATCTTAAATATAAAACAGAACTTGTCCCGGCCTACTGTTGAATACAATCACCACTGGTTCATTCTTCAATATAAAACAGAACTTGTCCCAGCCTCCTGTTGAATACAATCACCACTGGTTCATTTATCAATATAAAACAGAACTTGTCCCAGCCTACTGTTGAAGACAATCACCACTGGTTCATTCTTAAATATAAAACAGAACTTGTCCCAGCCTACTGTTGAAAACAATTACCACTGGTTCATTCTTAAATATAAAACAGAACTTTACAACACTTTATCCTTGAATATAGCCATTTATTGGCTTGGGAGCAGAATATGTTGATATTTTACAATGACTGAAGTTAATGACGTCATATGATGACAAAATACACTGGTGTAGTGAATTTGAGTTTGTTTCTTATTGGTCAGCCTAGCATATAAGCTGCTGGCAAACTTCTTTTGTAAACTACACCAGTGCCTCAGCTTACCCTTGGTATTGTAGTTCTAGCTTAAGTGAATGTCAGTTACAAAGACTGTCCTGTATTCAGTACATGTGACTAATGCACATTTGCACAACAACTTAGTACGTATTCTAATTCTGTTATATTCAGTGGTATGGCTTGAGAGTAAAATTTTAATTAAAATAAATTTTTTTTTATTAATCCATATAAATAGTTTTTACTTAATAAACAAGTCAATTCAGTATAACTAAGCACGTATACTTCAGTCTAACCAAGCTCAACTGTTCTCCTTTATGACACTTATCAACATGGCTTCATAGAAGCCATTCATGGAAAGAAGTTATTTTAGGTAGGTGACTTTATCAAGATGGTCCCTAGATAGAGCTTGCTTAGAACTGTTTTGCCTGCTAAAGTAAAACATTATCATTGTGACAATGCCTGCTTTATATACATGGATGACATGAAGGGTAACCAAATGATCCAAGATAAAGCAAATTAAAGCACATTCGTTGTAATTAGGGTATTATGTGTATTATATTGATTAGCACAATGTTAGTACTATGTAAGTTTTTGTCACATGTCATCACATTGGTGTTGTGAATGTTCAGTTGTGAATGTTAAGTCATTTAGAGTGTGATATATGATCTGTGTTTTGGATGAATTTGTTAACCTTCATAGTCAATCCTGATTCAACAAATAAATGTCCACAATAGCAGCAGATACAATATTTACCACAATGAAGTAGAAGATTCATTCGTATTGTCTGCATAAACCAGTATGTGTAGTGCAGTTTATTTCTTGACCAGCAGTGGTGATGTTCCTAGAAGTGGGATGCAGTGGTGATGTTCCTAGAAGTGGGATGCAGTGGTGATGTTCCTAGAAGTGGGATGCAGTGGTGATGTTCCTAGAAGTGGGATGCAGTGGTGTATCGGTTAGAATGCCAAACTGTGACCCGAGAAGACCAGTTTTCGAGGCCACCTGCTGATGTTTCGAAGCTTAGGTAACTACATTCATGCAATTTTACTTGTGTCTTTCGGAAGAGACTAAAAGTCAGTGGTGCCTTAGACGTCACGGTTGGAAAAGATCCCACATATAGGGTAAATGTGCAATCAGTAGTGGCCTTGCAAGTGGTCTCTAGCCCACTTGTTCTCGCTCCCTCCTCTCTAATAGATGAGGGCAGTGGACGGAGCTAACCGTGTGCAAGGCGTGAGGTGCCAAGCAATGCCATAGCTGATTCCCTTCAAGGTTCTATATAGCAGTGTATGAGTTTCCTGCTGTCCCAATTGACCTAGTGTCACATTTGACAATGTTTTTAGATTATCAGATGCTGCATTAATAGAGCTTCAGAATGACATATACCTTATCCTTACTCTTGCCTCTACAGTCAATGTTGAAATAATCATTAAAACCGGTGCCAAACTCTCAACACTGTGCCATTTTGAATTCCAAATTCTCCTTAGCAACAATATATGAGAAATTGAACTGTTCAGTTATATTGTAATTGTGAAATGCGACATTTCTTTGGTTAGAACAGCAGGGGACACTTGTGGATGGATGTTAATACAATTTTGTGGCATGGGGAAGCAATCATGTAGTTTTTATTATCACTAGTAAGCACTAGAACATACATTAAATTAAAAACAAGAACAAATTTACCATATATTGAACTATTAAAAATACTAGCATTCAAGGTTTCAGTAAATCATTTCATCCCTAATATCTCTGTCCATGTGTAAGTCTAAGCCAGTTTGTGTGTGTGTTGTATGCCACGCTGTGTGTACTCGCCCAACATAATATTTGATAATAACATCCTCCCTTTGTGTACCTCAATTGATGTGGTGTAATGGACACACAACTTACTTGTTAAGCACTCATCTATTCATTTATTCATTCATTCAGTGAATGGTAAGCACTGATGTTGAACCACTCAGTTTCGTACATTTTATTGTTGAATCCCATGGCAACTGTCACGCACCTGTCTGTTTTCATAAATAAATTGTATTTGGTTGGATATCTCATTCATTCAGCTTTGAAAAAATTTATACTTGTATGGGTCCATCTGTTACTTTTAAATGCTGTTTTTACGCAATCTCCTATATAATAAAAAATAAGTTTATTCCTTGTTTGGCCTCTACTTATGGTAGTCATTAGAATGTGTGCATTACTGAGTTGCTGCGTTACTTATGTTTGTTTAAAAAGCAATTACATTATTGTCACCTCACATTTTCATATCATCAATTATTGTCAGTTTGGTGTACTCTAGACCTGAGTCGTTTTTCTGCATTATCACAGCACACACCTGTGTGTGATGACTGTGTTCAGAGCAGGACAGGATGTTGTAAAAATAGATGTCTGTGGATGGGTGTTTTAAGGTCACTCAGGTGGGTGCAGTTTGTTGTACCTGTATGAGTTGTTTTGCTCTGTAGGTGTCAAGTGCAGAAAGTGGGAGTGGCAGTTAAGACAACAAGATGCAGAGTTGCTTTGTCGTTGATGCCATCACACCAGAGGTTTACACAGACGCTAAGTATATATTGCAGTCTTTGGCCACATCAAACATATTTATCAGGAATCACTCGAGGCCGTACTTGTGCTAGAGTGCTGCAGCACAGTAAAGGTTGTGGGCCTCCTTGCACATGCGTGTCATGTTGACATTATTGAATAGTGTTGTGAAGATCGAGAGGGGCTTTGCAGTATTGTCATACAGGTGCCAAAAGCTGTAAATTTGATCTTAGGTTCTATTTATGTTAGCATGCCGTGAATTGAGGTCAGGTTAAAGGTTTAAGAGTTTTGTTTAGGTCTTGAAGAATACGCTTGCTTTTTATGCATGTGTTATTTGAACTTTCCTGTCAGTTTCCACCTTTTGAGGTTTAAGAGATGGCATGAATCTGATGCGATTGAATGTCTGTATTACTTCTAATGGTTTCCGCTTTTTGATATTTTGATTTATATTTGCAGATAAACTAACTGAAAGAGTGCTGCATTGGTGTAATAGATGACGATTGTATCTGCCTGTGTTCCTTGTAGGTCGTGCCACGTGCAACACTGTCTATAGCCTTCAGATTGCACATGTCCCGGCCTGCGAGTAGCACACCCCCTCAGCAGTAGCACACACCTCCTCAGCAGTAGCGCGTGCCCCCTCAGCAACTGATACAACACTGTGCAGTAATGTTCTTTCGTCAACAGTTAGCGTATTCATTTCTTTATTAGAGAGGAATGTTTTGGTTGCCTTTCTTTCAAACTGCTAGTCCTGAGAGCACTACCAGTAAACATGTTGTGTCTAAGCAATAAGAAAAAATGTACATCCCACGCACGTAGGTTGTGACATTTGCAACGATGGTGTATTACTTAATTCCAATTGCACTTGTCCCGGCCTGCTGGCTATGAGTATTACTTCAGTTGGGTAGAAAATGACATTGGCCACATTCTGATCAGGGAAAACTAAGTTGATAAATAAACAGATATTGTTTTGTTTCCAAAATTACAGTGATCAATTTGGTGAAGAATGGCCATGGATACCGACTACCTCCCGTCCACGGCCACCTGATGAAGACATGTCAGCCAAGAACATTAGTCAACTACTTGAAAAAAAATTTGTGTCACCAAAATGTTGTCCCAATGTGGGTAGAACAATACCTGATATTAGTAGGTATACATTTAGGAATTTCAACAAAAGAAACTATTTTGTTCTGTGTAAATAATGCATTCATATGCACGTACCGGCATGTCTGCACATGCACACGTAATGTTCACTGCACTGCTTCTAAGAAAGGCTCAGCTAGCTCCGATGTTGAAAACTGTTTAGCCATTTTTTTTAGCCAAATACAAATTGCTTTAGCCAAATTTTTTTACATCCATCAAAACAACAGCAAATGCTCATGTATTCTGCATGCTTTTCAACAAAAATGATGGTGGCTAAATTGGTTCAAATGGTTAACTTTTGTTTTGACAAATGCGATGCCATGTGGCCTATGGCCACCAGTAGCCCTAGCCTAGACATTTAATTGTTACAACTTTTAATAGTCATCTATTCATACACCACTGGTTTGGCAGAACTAATTTGCATTCATAAGTATTAGTTTGACATGTGTCAGAGTTATTTAAATACCCCACTTGTTTCCAAGATAGGAGAGACAGCATTCAGTATCTTCAAACATACTTCACTTTGTCATGTGATTTCCTGTTGATCAGCCAACTCGGTCACATAATCTGTAATACACATTGTTAGTTCTGTAACTTATAGGTACTGATGTTCGCTGAATTTGCTGGTCACATGTTCTCCATAAGCTTCGCGCCGAGATATGCATACGTAAATACGGATCGAATGGCCTCCATTAGTGAATATACTATTGTAATAATTTTTTAGACATTATTTCAAAGAAAACATGCTTAAGTTTTATATGCGATGTAATCGAGATATCTAAGTTATAACAGGACAGGAAAAACACTAGTAATTTTACTGTAATTATACATTTAAGAACGAGTCGACACCCCGCTGGTGGCAAATCGATCAAGCATGACATGGTTGAAGGCCAAGAAATACACTGGTGCTTAATGGGTAATTTCGCTGCTTCAAACTTGTAGCTGAAACTGTATTATGGCTACGTAAGAGATAAGTTCAACTTACAGGCTATATGTTGAGTTGAGATTCACTAAGTGTTGAAACTGTCTGTTATGACAAAAACTTAAGCTAGCTTATGTTGAGTGAGTTGTAATCACAATGGCCCTCCATATTTTTCTTTCGTGCATTGCAGTCTTGATTTTATTCTTCTCCAAGCCTTTTAGGATGTAAGTGAATGTGGGTTTCCCTGGTTTCCTCACTCCATGGTTTGGTAACCAGTGGACCAATCGAGACACTGCCTCAGTCTCTTCTGGCGCAGTAGCAATACATATCTTTCGCTCTCTGATCTTACTTGAGAGCTCTGGCAACTCCCCACACATCTCGCTGTTTGTGATGTGCTGGCTCCAGTGTGTGCTTAATGTCATCATGAGTATTCTGGTATAGCATCCATCTAACAATCAGTTCATTTATAATTATGATCCTCGCAACTTGTGGGTCCTTATTTTTTTCTTCATTTACACCATTGCTCAACTGATCATGACAGTGGCGCCATATTTCCACATTATTTTTCGTAATACGAAGCTTGTAATTCTAATTAATATTCTGAAATATATTTTCATGATTGGATATTAGTTATAATTTTGTTTTTTACCTGAAATTATATGAAAGAAATCTTGTACCAATGATCTTTTACAGTTAAAATGTGTGCTTTGCTTCATCAATATCATATATTGTTTGTTTGGAGCATGGCATTGAATCACACAAACATTCCTTCCCTTGGACTTGAATTTTGCTGTAATAATTGTTGGTGTCACTGGCTTTCATCATATCTAGCTATCATAACTATCAAAGCACGTACTTTGGTATTGCTATTTATACCATTAGGTTCGATGCATGCATGGTCTTCCTTAATCCTGTCCTAAGTTTTCCTATAACCACTTGATTGAGCATCTAACTCTATGTACAACAAGGTAACCACGCGAAAGGCGCAGTTGGACTTTCTCATGAGAGATTGGGCATGTCACTGAGCCATATTTGATGAATATTGAAAGGAAATAAATAAACAAAACAGCCACCAGGAGGCAGAACTGCAAGTGGCAATGCCCAACTCCTTGTTTATTAACCCATGATGATGTCCGAAAGACCACTAAAAAGACTTTAATCATGAGTACAGCACTACTGTTTCAGCACTAGGGCTGGAATGATGCACATGTATCGTGATACACACAGTATGGTACACTATATGCAATATCCGTATCGTAGTACACTACATAGGCAAAACATTATTCACGTCACCTTTGTGAAGCAATAAACGTTCAACGTGAACCACCCCTGCCTGTGTATCGATAAAATACCGAAATATAACATAGTATGTTTCCCACATGTGTATCTAACTATAATCTATGTAAAATCTTTACACTATTATTTTTTTCAATTTGGACCTGTGAGTGACGACGTGACATCTGTCTTGTCCACGTGATAAATAAACATGTTTTACTGTTGTTGTATTGTTCTAGTCAGTCTGTATCGCGATATGTATCATATCATGACCTCTGTATCACGATACGTATCATAACGTGAAGTAATGTATCATTCCGGCCTTATTCAGCACCTCGGTTTCTGAATTCATGTGACATTGTGACAAGAGAAACTGAATAATTTTACGTATTTTGCATACAAAATACCCATTATGTTACTGGTACAATATTTTATGTGCAAGAATATAAGAACGATATCTTACCCATCCGAGCTTAAAACAAATTTACTATTCAAATTGATGTATTGTACACACGCACACATGCATGAACGCACACAGGTCACGATAAATATTTTTTACCATCCCATGCCTTTGCAGTTCACAAAAATACCATTTATCCATTAAATACTGTTACTTTCGACGATGATGCGATAGTTTATGTAAGTCATGACAGACATTCAGCGCAGCGGTCCAATAGTGTACAGTGGTGGAGAGTTTTTTATTCTGAGATAGTGCATTTAAATAGAGGACCTGCATACATGTGAAGGACGTGTCACAATGGGTGTGCCTTCATTTGATTACATTAGGCTCCACCATGTCTGTCAGTACCATTGCAGACGTATGACTCAGACTTGTTTTTTATAGACTTCTAGAGGGTTAAGGGGGTCATGTTAATTGGGGTTGTGTGGGCTTGGATTTGTACTATAAAAATTTACACTACAGTGTACTCTATAAAAATTCAGCCTAACCCATCAAAATAAAGAAATTTCACAATTACAGCTAAAAAAAGTGTAGTTGCAGAGAAAAAAATACATTGCCAGTATATACCACACTTGAGAGTTTGTCTAATTGACCCCCTAAACAAGTTTTAGCCTTCTGTCAAGTTGAGTGGATTGAAATATACACCCTTGATTGGTTACATTTGTACTGTTCCACAACATATACATTAATTTACTAACATGCTTGATTCATACTAACTAGATTACCCTTTATTGTAAAAATGCATTTGACATGTTGAAATATACCCTTAAATACACAAGTGTGACATTTTGATACCCTAAATACTTTATGGGCGTGGAACATGGAATTTGTCTCCAGGGTGGAATTATGGCAATGCATTGAGTGGTCCCCATGGGGTTTTTTCTTCTAGTCAGGTAAATACTGACCCTCTCGCTATACCAGTTCTGTCAGTAAATTGGTGTATGTGTGATAAAGATATGGACAAATGGTCAAACTTACCATCATTATTTTAAAATTTGGTTTATATAAATAGGGTACTATTTTGAAAATAAACACTTGTACTAAAAGGAAATATGATGGATGTATCAATATCATTGCATGAATTGCAAAATATTTGATGTCGGAGATAGTGGTATAGAATATGCTACTTTTAAGAAAAATTTAACTTTCTGAAAAACATGAAGTTTTTCATATTTTCTTTTTGTTTCAGATTTTTTAATGTAGTGATTAGATATAGTGACACAGTAGTCTAACTGTACAATTTAATTTCTCTATGTTCAGCATGATTATAGGAATCCTGGCTCCAACTTTGGTCACATCAGGCATAACACAAAATAAAAAAATCATTGCATTGTCTAATAATTGCTTAATCAAAACAAAACATACACAAAGTACATTTTTAGTCCTGAGTATGCACAAGTACTGAATTTTATTTTATAACAGTTTATGGTTTATCTTCGTTATGGACATACACATTTCATGTATGCTGTACATCCATAACACAATTCTCAACAATGCAAAGTTGATAGGGATATCACATTTTTTTCAAATATTTGAACTATACTGGATACATACCACATATATCTCACTACGTGGCTTTAAAGCCATTGTTTTCACTCAATGCTAGTTCTGTTATAAGGGAAAATTATTATGCCCAGCATTGGAATTCTACATTGACTGGGACATCAGTACAGGCATGTATTGACATATCAGGAAGCACATGGATGTGAAATACAATTCCAACATCTTAACAAAGGAATTTGATTAACCAAGGATATGTGAACTAGAATGTCTTAAGGCTGTTTATCTTCGAGTCTTGGCACTAGTCAAATCTGGTCTATTTGGGATAAAAAATCAAAGAAAGGTAGCATGCAAAAATGGGAATAACTAAAAAAGTGCTTTTAGATTGGACATATTAAAATTAAATAATTTATTCTAACTATTTTCAAGAAGTACAAATAAACAGAGCAAAATTATTTACAAAAAGAAAAACAATCGGGGGAAGAACATAAATATTCGCGTACATAAACATCATTTTGTTATCTGATAATATCAAAGTCAGTTTGCTAGAGTTCTGATAAGTGGCTATTTTTATTATTAAATGTCTACTTCCATGCCCTTATTTATTTAATTAATGGTTGACTTTGAGACAACTTATGAATCCATGTTTTATTCAATATTGCAGTTGTTCACTATTATTTATTTAAAATCTAATGTCATAATAATCTTTTGGGTCTATATGTTTCTTTATTAGTTATGCTGCATGAGACTTGATGAAATGGCTTCTTGAGATGCTCAACATATTTTGACTTGAAAAAGAGAGAACAGACCAAACATCAAGCTATCAGTGGAACTGCTGAAAATTATGATTTTGTAAAATTTATGAATAATTTTGAATCTTCATAATATATGCATCTTTGAAGTTTTATTTCAATAGGTAATGTTTTGAAGTTGATATTACGTAATGTAATTTATATAGTGAAATGCAAAGTGTACGTCCATAACATTCAAAGATGTACGTCCATAACAAGAAAGGTGTATGTCCATAACGATGTACGGTCCATAACGACAAACCTGTGACCTAGTTATTAGCAGGAAATTAATTAGTTTCTACTTTATTTGGAAGCTTAGTCTATTGTACAGACACAGTTTTGTTTTTGTGCATTCATACTTCACATATTTTTTTTTATGTTTGAAGCAACATTCAAAAGTAATTTTCTCTGATAAAGTCCACAACGGGGCTATTTTTTTTAGTAAAGCTGGAAGGCTATCGTTTGGCATGTTAATAATACAGGGTAGCTCACACATTATGCCCATTTCAAAACCCCCCTACTCTAATTGTGTTGTATTGCACGTCTTGACAAAGCGTCCAATATTCTCTAAAATGTAGGTCCATAAAAATAAGCAAAACGCCGGAATTGCCCATATTATCATATATAATGATTTTTTTAACAACGTTTAATTCACGTATTCACAATTAGAAAATAAATTAATCACAGAAACGTAACAAAATTGTTTAATAATTTACTATTATTTTGCATGAAACTTGTTTGCTGTCGGATGTGAAATATAGGGCCCAAATGAATGCATCTCGTGTTAATCAAACAATTTTAAAAGGCCTAAGCCGCCGTAAAAGTGATTCTGAATTAATTGACAGATGGCGATACTATCGTTGGGTAGTTTATCATTATGCTGATGGGTGGCTAAAACCAGTTCAGTTACCGAATTATACGAATTTATCATCCCTCCTTCATTCCACACTTATCGGTCAAGTAAAACAATTAAAGAGTGACACAGCAATACATTAGCATAGAAGAACACTTTACGCGATTTCTAATATGTATTGAAATCTATAGACGTTACATAAATGTAAAATAAATACTATTCGCGTTTCGTTCGCGGGCACGCTCCATATGCCGTAATCTTGTATATACGTGTAGTTCGGTCAAAACTTCTCGAAAGTTTGCGCGAGTGCTTTGGTGTTGTTGATTACTTGTTGCGTAAGTTCCACTGCAGTGACTTGATGCGTAATAACCGAGGTATTCCGGTGTTGTGTACATAAACATGTGTTATAAACAGAGTGTCCACAATAGCTAAACGTTCACGAACATAAAACGAAATAAACCCGCGAAGTTGTCAACGTCGTGTTACCGTCGAGATGGTTTCAGGCACGAGCGCTCGAATCGTTTGTCATCACACGTCGGCGTTGTCGTTGTTTCAAACGAAGCTTTGGTCGTGCCACACGCTTTCAAGTTGAAGTTGTAAAATGTTTTTGATCTAAATAGAAAATAAACACCACGAAAATTTGCTGTGAAGTTCTGAAATCTTTGCTACAGTATTACAGGTGAAATAATAACTATGAAAGCCTAGAATGATTATCAACCAAAAAACATCCAAGAATACAACTGCAAACACAATACCTTTGAGTGACACTAACTTCAGAAACAGTTATACATTTTGTTCACCAATCAGTCGCATTTTTATAAGTTACCAACATTAAATAAAACAAAGCCAATGTAATATTTGATTGTTGTAATGTAACCTTCTGGCCCTTCCTTGACTTGGCCTTGGGCGTTTCTTCCTAATAATCTTTCTTTCCATTTGTAGCATGCTCAACCAATGCTAAACAACCATCCGTACAGTTATTGTTATCTCCGTAGTACTGCCTTCCCTGGCTGCCTGACACATCACATTTCGCAACATAATGAGACAACTGTTCTATCACCTTATCCTTTTTTCCACAATAAAATGAACAGTGCATTCAGAAAATTACCATGTACTCAGCTATCCACCAAAAATATATCATGGCCACTGATTGGTTGCTCAGTCATTACTCAGCCAATAAAAATGCATTTTGCATCGCATAAGTGTTTCTTTCTCATTGTCAAGCAGCAATGGAGTACTGAATTAACTGTTGACCAATCACGCTTACGCTTTCTCAAATCTCGTGTCAGTTTCAATGGTGGCGAATATGTTTAAAAACAAGGTTGACACATTTTTCAGGAGGGCGGGTTACATAGATGGAAAAAATGTTGGACTAAGGATATTAGTTCATTACCAGATCCATATGTTAAATTTCATTTCAGGAGGCCAAATCGGACTATTTGTTGTGTAAATGCTAGTAGCGTGAATATGTTTAAAAACAAGGTTGACACATATCTCAGGAGGGCGGATTACACATAGATGAAAACAAATGTTGGACTCTGGAATCTGGGCCTTTGCCTTGGCTGGCAATCTTATTAAATCTATAGCACGGTATCCAGTCCTTAGGACTTCTAAGACTAAAAGTGCTTCACATTTCACCCCCTGGCAGATATGTTCCTTCCCACACCAACTTGACTTCTCTGGGAAGCATTGAGGCATTTCAGCCATGCTGCAATTACTACATAAAAACTGTTTGTATTCGTATAACATTGAATTAATCATGATAGCATAACAGTAACAGTAGTATGATCCAGTTTAATATTGGTTTGTAAGCAGTGGTTATATCCTTTATTGTCTAGATCAGGCACTAGTGGAGATATGATATTGTGCAGTTTAATTCATTTTGTAACATTCACCAGGTGGCACCACCATCTGACAATTCTGGTGCCCATCGGTGTCTGAAAATGACTTGCACATATTACTGACTACAGCGTACATATTGTTGGCCCAATATCCACTTCAAATTCTGCCTTGAAATGTATTTATTATTATGTTACATTTCATAACATTTTGTCCACATTTAAAAAAACAAATAGTGAAAATGTAGAGCAACAAAAAAGAATGTAATTTTACTATACAAGCCTGTTCACGTATATCATGGTTACCATTTTAATATTATTCTGGTAATGTAATTGATATATGCTCGTATTGTAGGAAAACAGAAGTCATGGTTTTGGGCCTATGCACCTATAAGAATTACTAAAACATCCATTTGCAATTACAATGAAGAATTTCATGCTCTTGGTTTACTCGGAAAACCTTGTTGAACACATAACATCTTAATTTTAATCTGGGCTGCGCCTTACTTTTAGATAACCCTATGTCACGATTATGTGTAATCTGGCAATATTCACTCACCAAATGATAATATAATATTTGTAAACACCTATTCCTATACTTGCCACTAGGATATGATCATACTGTTTTTGGTTGAAGGCACTTGATGTTTTTCATCGAAAGTCTTCTTAGAACTGCCTCCTTAGAACTGATTGGTCGCCCAATCAACATGTCAGCCACCGGTGTAACCAAGATTTGACCAGAATCTCCCACTTCTAGAACAAATTCTGAGAAAACCACTAGCATGATGTTCTTGTTTGTAGTTGAAAACGGTTAGATTTTGTTAACTGTTTTAGGTGCATTGCCCCCAAACCATGACTTTTGTTTCACTTAAACTATATTTCTGTTGAACAATGCAGATGGAGAATGGTATATTTTTCATGTATCCTTGTATATTTCAAGTTATCGTAAATGTATCCCAAAATCAGATGCAGCTAGTTTTGGATAAGTTAACCATGATCTCCTTGGTCTTCTCATGTCCATGTTCAAGTAACCAGTTCTCAAACCACTTCTGGAACAGTGACCTCCACATTGGTCTCGCCTGCCTGTCTCTGAGATCTCTGGTGTTTTAGGGCACCCAGTCATGATAACTAGTAGTCTTTACTGGTGTCCTGGCATTAAATGTTGTAAGCCTGTATTTTGTATTCTTACATTTTTATGCCAAATAAAATCTATTTTTGTATTGCATGTATAATTCTACATTTGCCGTGTGTTTTGTCAGGGATATATTGAGTACTTTATGTAGTAGTCATGTGTAGCATCCATCCATTTGATCCGGCATAACTTTGGTTAGTCGATAACCCCAACATTATGCTAATGTGTATTTCATCTATAATTGATACAGCCCTAGAGGCTAGCAAATGGGGTGAGGGGACAAAGCTGTTGATTGAAGATGATCAGATGTCAAATGGTAGAGATGTGTATGGGTGTGCATGTGTATGGGCGTGCATGTGTATGGGCGTGCATGTGTATGGGCGTGCATGTGTATGGGCGTGCATGTCTAATTGACATTTCTCATTTACGATAATTCGTGTTTGCTTTCAGATTGGTGTTGTTTCAAAAGCCACAATGGATAGGGTGGTCGTGTCCATCATTGTGTTGATCATGGCTATCTTACTGCGGCATGCGTGGCAGATATACACTACTCCAGGGCCAGACGCAATACTCGATGTGGCTGATGGAGATCCTGATGATATAAGTAATTTCATGGTGAGATTCCTGCTGAAAAATTCACATCATTGGAGTAACTCGCCCCAATGGTTGACATCTGTCTTGAAATAAACTGTAATGTGTGCATTATAGTATTTTTTAACACATGGTGCAGGTAGTATTTCAAGTAAGGGGATATTGTGTGACTGTGGTGCAGGGTGTAGAACGAGAAGTGACCAAAAGAAAGGAAATTCCTGGAGCCAAAGCTGGACAGAAAGATATAAACCGTATAGTATCAGCGTTGCACAATCTCATAAACACTACTGCATAGATTCAGTTCCACGACAATTCAGTATCTTCTTCCCATGACGTCAACAGTCGTCTGGACACACGAAACAACCAGCGGTGCAGCTCCTTCGCCCTTTACGGCTCTGCCTCAGCTTATACATAATAAAGTCCAGTTCACAGGTTGTGTTCACAGTTTGATGTTGTCCTTCCATGGTCTCCTGGGATGTTGTCCTTCCATGGTCTCCTGGGATGTTGTCCTTCCATGGTCTCCTGGGATGTTGTCCTTCCATGGTCTCCTGGGATGTCCACAAGGTCTGTTTCCTGTTGAGTTTAATTATCATTACATTAATGTGTAATAACAGAGGAAACACAAATTATCACATAAATGTGATAATTTGTGTTTCCGCTGTTATAACACATTATCACGTATTAGCTTTATATGATTGTTTGTTATTGTGTGGCAGAGTACTGAGTGTGGTCAGCTGACATTATTTTAATGCAATATATTATAAACTAGTTTAATGTGTGTTTCAGCACGATGAAGTGTGATTACACCTGGAGGAAAGATCAGAGACAAAGAGGACTTTTAACGTTCATTGAAGTGGCACACTACATGCTGTGAAGGAGAAACATTACGTTCCAACATTGCCATAACATTTGGGCAAAGATAATGCACTTTGTTGTGGAACAGAACCATCATGTTTGGCAGTGCTAGTCTATAGATGTCCTTGTGGTGTGTGTACGTTTAGTGGTAGTTGTTCATGGCAGTGCTGATGCATTTAGTGAAGAAAATGTTTTATAAAAGAGAACGATTGTGTTTGGCAATGCTGGCACATTTGGTGAGGACAACATAGGTTACTATAGAAGAGAAATTGTATATATGACAATGCTCACGTGTTCGGGGAAGATAACATATTTAGAGAGAAACATGCTCAGCAATGTGGACACATTTCATAAAAATAAATTGCACCAGAAGTTAAACATAATGCTTGGCATTGCTGATACATTTGGTGAAGGTAACATATCATGCTGTAGAAGAGAAACATGTTCAGCAATGCTGGTACATTTTGTAAAGATAACTTTGCTGTAGAAAATGAGCATTGGTCTTAATAAAACTCACATATTTAGTGAAGTTAACATATTTAGTTGTGGAAAAGAAAAATTATGCATGGCAGTGTTGGGACATTTGGTAAAGAGAATGTAATGTTGCTGTGTAGCAGAAAAAACATTGTGCTCACCAATGCTTGCACATTTGGTGAAGATGACATATTTTGCTATGGAAGAGAAACATTGTTGGCACTTTTCATGAAGATAATATTTAGTGGACTAGCCACGTACGTATCAACATTTGTGTCATCTCTTTCCATAATTTTATTTATGTTGTATCTACAGCGTGTATTGTTTAGTAGAATCATTATTTACTAGTGCTTTTGTAAATTGTACATCAGTATTGTGCATATATGAAATATATTTTATGTACGAATATATGAATATTTCTTTACAATATACAGCTGGTTACGTCTTGTTATGTAATGTTCACTGTTAGCTAAGTAGCCAACAAAAGAAAACCCCCAATTACTGGATCATTTAATTTCAAGTCCCCGAATTGGTAAGCTTACGTAATGTATTTGTTATGAACAAATAACAATTGTTTGTGCACCGGCTCGCACTGCAGCGTCTGCAGAATGGCTGTCACTTCTGAATTCCGCATGCGAACTAGTTTTGTCAATTTGAAAAGTCGAATGAACAATTAATTGTATTTTAACCAATGAAGCAACACAACATGCCCCAATTAAACATATGCTCAATTTCGTTTATTACAGGCGATGTTTTGTCTGTAGACATGGTTTCTAGCTAATATCGAAAGATTATGAACAATTTGCTTTGAGAAGTGTTTGCACGGCGAACATTCACTTTGGTTCGTTTTTCTTACCGTGATACGTCGCAAGCACGCACGCACGCACGCACGCACGCACGCACGCACGCACAGTTGACTTTGCTTAAGACAGCCAACTTGCTCGACAACGAGCACAATCAAACCAGCGATGCGAGACACGAAGCGTGTCGTTCTTCTGTTGCGCCAATCACAGCCCGACTTGTCAAGGCTCGCTCGGACGCTAGTGGGGGTAACAAGTAAATACTAGGTTCCTCGACGGGCACGACCAGTGTGTACTCTGCAGTTCGGTGAACCAGGCCACTTCCTTTGGGCTGTACGTAAATGGTCGAGATATTCTGTTGGTGTTTGCCACATTGGACGTTGTTATCCCAGCCTGTCGCTGTGCACGGACAGGCGACGGGGAATGCGCTACAACATGGGGTAAGTAACTTATTTCGTTTGCGATCTATAAGTAGAAGGTAGTTCACAAGTTACGTTTTGATATGACATGTAGCTGTGTAAATCTATTACAATAATGACTTGTTGCTATATATCTTACGGGAAGTTTCCATTCACGCTAAGATTCGGCAGAATTAAATAACATGCGATGGTGTATTCGGATGGAGCCTATAATGATGGGAGTCAGCCATGTGCAGTCGTGTTGTACCATCACAGCTGTCATTATCCGAATGTTATTGGACACTTCCTGGTGACGGTCGAGAGGGTAGAACCTGTTGATTCCACGGGTATTCAATGCCGTGTTAATCCCAAATAGGCGCGTTGTGATTTGGCTTGCCATGTGTGTATTCCGCGCCAAATGGTCTATAGTTGATCTAACAGTGGGCGCATGTTAAATACACGACCATCTGTGAACCATTCACATGTCCTGCAGGAATAACCTTTTTCATCGGTGGCGTATTTGGGGGGGGGGGGGCATTGGACCATAGCCCCCTTTGGTTTTTTTACTGTATTTTTATTGTTACATGGTAGTATGGGTGACTAGGCTTGTCACCCCCCCCCCTCCCCTCCCGTTTGGCCTCTCCCTTTGTGAAACCCTAGATACGCCACTGATCTTCTTTATAATAGTAGGCCCTACGTGTCAATGATATGAGACAGTTTAAGTAAATCCAGTTCTTCGTTGCACTGGTAGTGATGATTGCTGTTGCAAATTCTGCGTTTACTATGTTAACAAAAGCCATAGATGCGACTGCGTAATGTTTACCACAGCTTACCGACAACGACCCTTTGATCGTGGTTGATTGTGGTCAGTCTAAGCCGTTAGAACTATCAGCCAGTCGAGTGGATCCAACAGTGTACACAATCACACACGTTTATGGACGTCTTCAGTACTTTGTTGTAAACGACGCGTGTTGCACACACCTGATATCTCGGTGTCTGCGTCAATGTTTGCCTTGGGCAGCAACATCAGTTCGTCGTAATCAACGTGAAGTTGAAGTGACTGTGCACGTTTACTGTGCACGTTCTTATTGTTATGACCACTGTGGATCGACTTTGCCAATGGGAATGAACTAAAATATATATTAACGCCATATTTCTTCCAACCCGTGTTACGACTGACGTGTACACGTCCCTGTTCAGGGTTTAAAACATACGGTACACCGGGTATCATTTTGTAGACTTAGTAGACATATATGATAAGTCTTTCGACAAACATTTATCTAGATATATTCAGAAGTTTTGAAATATATATAAAGCATGACTACTGCCGTTAATTTAATTAAGTACACACTAATAAAATAAGTTTTTATTTTTCAAAATTAATTAATATAATAATCGAGATCACACTTATTATTAATAGTATTACGGCCTGTTATGTTGAATATGTTAAAGTTCATACACAATAGAGCTAAAATGATGATGGAGTAATCATAAGTGCATTAACTGCATGTCAAAATATATAAACTTAAAACTAGTAGCTTGTTACAGACGGGGCTATGCGGGATTTTACATTGACCAAATGTCCACTTTTAATTGACAGTACAATGATATAATTGTACGTAATTATATATGCACGCACGCACGCACGCACGCACGCACGCACGCACGCACGCACGCACGCACACACACACACACACACACAAACACACACACTCCCTCCGCCCAGACCCTCTTGATTACAGGTATGAAATAATATGTGACAATGAAATAAAGGTAGGCTTGCTCCCATCCAGTCTCCAGACGCTGCTGCTGTCTGTGATGACCGGCGCGATGAGGCCTGGCGACGGCAGCTCAACGAATATACCCAGATCAAGAGGTGACGCGACCGTCGTCCAACCAACCGACGCACAACCAGGTAGGTATCAGCAAACACTTTAGCTTGTACCAACTTGTTGCACTTCGGGAAATTGTCTTAGGGTGAGGGATTATAGCACCAATAAGACGACGCAGCTGCTTCGAATTAGGCCGTAACTCGTGCACAAGCAGAATGCTTAATAGTCTTGAAGCTGAAGAGCGACAGTGTGCATATGTTGTATTGATAACATTTATATTTTAGTTTGTCTTAAGGACCTCCAAAGGACGGTTGGTACGAAGGTACGAAGTCACCAACTGTTGCCACAGTGAAGATTATCTGCCCACGACTGGCCTCTGTGTCGCTGAGTCCGTATTCATTTAGGAACCAGTAAATACGCAGCTTCGTTCTCTGTGTTCCGCGGTTGCTCATGGCAACTGCGTAAACGCTTTCTTTGATGCTTTTCTCATACGATGACTGATCTTTCCGTTGACGTTAACTTGACGGGGAGGTGGGTGATATGTGTAGTCTTCACTGGTATATTTAAAGGAACCGGCCAGTTTTGTTTTAATCGCAGAAGCCCAAACAATTACACACGATATTTTACAATGGGTGCGTCCTTTCGGGATACCGTTTTGGAATCTTACTTTCAAATGGTCGTTTTAGGGAACCGTTTTGAAAACTTACGTACAATTGAACCTTTTAGGGAACCGTTTTTATTTTAAGTAATAAATGCGTTTAGCATTAAAACACCGTACACGTCAATTGCGCGCTCGTGTAAGCGTGCGCACGTACAAGTGACATTGTCGATTACACGTCGACAGTTCGCTGGCACACCCGGAAATGCAACAATTGTCACAATATTGCGCCAGTAGCAACAATCGTAGTAAGCGTCTGGTTCTTCCAACGGCAATGAATGCTGCCTTTCTCCTCGCACGCGCGGTCGACTGTTCATGCCACAACAATGTGCTAATTTGCTTAACGAGCGGTAATGTACTCGGGTCGGGTATGGAACTTTGTGTGGCGACACCCAGCTTTGTCTATCGCGTCCACGTAAACGGCGCCCTTTGTTTAGCGAGAGTAGCTGGGGCTAGGACTACATGCTGGCATCGCGTCAACGTGCTCTATGGCGGTGAATATGCTAACTCCCGCTGTTTCGACAAGTCGATGCAGATACTTGATGTACAAGCGAATACATATCTACTACGAGTCCGACTAACGGCATAATTACACACAACGAGTTGTCACGAGAGTAACTTTTTGATATGTTGTGTAATGTAAATATGTTTCAATGTTACTGTTGATCACTGCGTATAGTAACGATTATTACTGGTCTGCTAACAGGCAGAATTACTCAAACGACAGTCTCAATGCCAGTTGAACACGCTACGTTTATTTATAGATGGTGGGCCACTGCCCCATATAAAAGACGAACTCTGGCACAACGGAACTACGGAGACTACATAAAACACGAATCTTTAACAGTTACTGCGTTGACAATTCGTCAGAACTCGCATGTTTGTGAGGTTCTCTAATGTACAGCCCCGCAGCATTCATGTCAAATGGATCGACACCGGCTTGAGAAATAGTTTATTATGTTTAATACTATTGACATTATTCCGACCCACATCTCGCAGTGTTCTAAAAGCCAATAACAACATTATGGCATGGAATGCACAGCGATTAATCCATGAATGTTTAGTCGCGTCTCCCGCCGGCGTAATTTGTCTAGTGGGATGGTTGTCTCCTTAGTTAATCCCGACGAATCTACGAGAGCGATGTATTAGGAAGTCGGACAAAGATTGATATCCATCGTACACAAACAATTCATGCTGACACAGATCCCGATGGCGCCAGCATAGCCAGCGATCTGAAGAGATATCCTCAATGAAGTCACGGAAGCGCATCCCAGTCGAACGTTCGCCGCAATAATTGAAATTAGTCACAGTCCGTGTCAGGAAGTCGTGGTCTGTCAAAACGGTCGCGTCTCCTCGCCTTTGAATGGTCATACCGTCGCCGCTTAATCTCTCTTTATAGGATAACGATGATAGGTCATCTTTAATGTGCCGTCGGTAATTATAGCCTCTCACAATGTCGAGTTTACTTTAGCGTTCACGGTATATTTCAGTTTAGGCGGCGACCCGCGTAACTCGATGCAACTATAAACCGATTAGGGCTCGTTTGCGGGACGGTTAGCGTTCGCCTGGCGCGACTGTATTCGACGGCCATCTGTGGTGTTTTCCCACGGCGCCACTAATGCGTTTGCTTAGCGGGGTTGGTGGAAACATCGGATTACTGGAACAAACGTTTCTGTAGGTGTCAGCACTGGCGCTTGTGCCAGTTCTTACGCGGCAGTTGCAACGAGACTACGTCAGCGTCTTCGCGGCCAACATTTCGTTCAAGAAAAAGTAACACGAACTCGTCTTGAAGTTTACTTTACTACGTAGATATGTGTATTTGGGCTTTGTGTATAAATTAAGTGCGTGCATGCTTGCGTGCGTGCGTGCGTTCTTTCGTTCGTGCGTGCGTATACGTAATTACGTATACGACGTATAAGAAGAACGTCCCCAATTAACCCGCGTGAATGTTCCAGAGCAAGCGCTTCTTGAAACAAATTGTTCCTACACAATCGTATAGCATTGACTAGAAACCAAGTCTACATACTGGTAATAAACGAATCTAATTAGAATAGTTATGTCATAATGTATATTTGTTATTCTTAATCAACATTCGGTCAGAATGAGGTTTCTTTGTTCGCTCAATTTTCGTACAACTTATGTGTTCGTTCATTCCATTAATATCACGTGAAAAACAAATATGACAATAAGACAATAAGACAATAAGACAAATATGACAATAAGACAATAAGACAATAAGACAAATATGACAATAAGACAATGTACGCATTTTTGCTTCTTTTGATGACACAAGTAAAGTATTGCTGCTGACAGACACGGCGAGACAGACAGTAAATAGACAGCTCGAGGCTGAGTGTCGCCGAACAGTTGACAGTTTCGACAGCCAACAGTAGGTGGTGGCAGACGACAAGTCTCGGTTCGGAGAAAACCACGTGCTCCTCGTTAGCGCCAATTAGCGCTGTCTAATTAGCGCCGATTGAGTACGCGACACACACGATGACAGGTTGTTTGTTTTCGTTTGGTAGGAACGACAAAGAGTCCAGATTGCTGTCTGAACGGTGGTCTGTGCGTCCTGAGTTTCTGTCACTGTCCCAGGTAAACTACTTCACAATTGCCGCACTGGCTTCACGAACTCGCAGAGAAACGTTGCAAATTGCAAAAACATAATAAAACGTAGGATTTTTAAGCTTTGATTTTATAAAATATAAACCTAGTTTATACATTGATTACCTTACAATATTCGACACGTCTTTGTTTACAAAAGTTGTGCATTTCAAAACGCAACCAGACGTAGCAGTGTGTACACTATTATGATACATGATCCGTTTTTTGCCTTTATTATTAATGTGCATTATATTTATACCAAGAGATTGCAAGCCTTTAAAACAGTACTGACTGCAACGTTAATAACACTAAACCTCAAAGCTAATTACCTGGTATCTCTATATTCCTTACGCTAAATGGTTGGTGTAAATTCGCTGAAAGATGGCAATTGTCATAAAACAACAGCAAAGCTGTAATTAGATTTATGTACCAAAACATTCAATTTATTTACACGTGAGAAATACTCGGTTTCTGTCGGTATTGTCCCATTTTGTAAATAGTCTGGTTTGTGATGCTTGTTCTTTGGGGTACGAGTCAAACCTCTCTCCAAGGCTTATAGACTTAATGATCGTATTTGATTAATCATTATGTTTCAGTAATGTTGATTTTGTCTGCCTCCGACCACCAGTTTTCAGTCTCTCAGATATTCGTTTATGCGTGATTACATTTTGCTACAATTGCCTTGCACCTGTGCGTAGGTTTACACCGTGTAATGTAGGCTTATACCATGTAATGTAGGTTTACACCGTGTAATGTAGGCTTATACCATGTAATGTAGGCTTACACCGTGTAATGTAGGCTTATACCATGTAATGTAGGCTTACATCGTGTAATGTAGGCTTACACCGTGTAATGTAATTCAACCTATTAGATTGTAGCAGTGTTTGGGTTCCTGCAGTCGCAGTGTTTGGTCTTCATGGACGTTCCTTTGCTGGCAGAAACTTCTACGGGCGGCACTGCGAGTATCGGCGGCGGCCATGTGGAACGATGAAGCATGATACGTGGCAGAGACGGGGGTGCAATCTGTGTCGCTGTGTCGACGGCATGCTCGCCTGCTTCTCACGACTCTTCGCCGGCTGTGGTTAGTATCAATAGCGGTAGCACTTTAGAGACACTAATGAATGATATTGTATTACATACCCAGGCCCATCCTCGTGGTTTTAAATAGGGGTGCACAATCAGCGGGAGACTTATGGAATGATTTATGAAATTTGTTTAACCTCTCAAAAAGGGAGGTTCGTTCACTCCCCCCCCCCCCCGCATCACAGAGGCTGACTTGAGTCGGACTCGAGTCACAGAGGCTGACTGGAGTCGGACTCGAGTCACAGAGGCTGACTGGAGTCGGACTCGAGTCACAGAGGCTGACTGGAGTCACATAGGCTGACTGGAGTCGGACTCGAGTCACAGAGGCTGACTGGAGTCACAGAGGCTGACTGGAGTCGGACTCGAGTCACAGAGGCTGACTGGAGTCGGACTCGAGTCACAGAGGCTGACTGGAGTCGGACTCGAGTCACAGAGGCTGACTGGAGTCGGACTCGAGTCACAGAGGCTGACTGGGGTCGGATTCGAGTCACAGAGGCTGACTGGAGTCGGACTCGAGTCACAGAGGCTGACTGGAGTCGGACTCGAGTCGCACATTCTGACTTGACTTGGAATTGAGATAGATGACTCGAGACTTGACTTGCAGGTCATTGACTTGTGACTTGACATGACTTGCCAGTTTGTGACTTGCCAACAAGTCTGGCGTCCACACCGAGCTCGCATTAGACATGCGATGCTCTCTGATCTGATATTTCTGAAGTGTAATCAGTAATCACTTTGGTCTGCTGTCTGATAGATTACGGAGTGACTGTTACCTATCAGAAACGTAATTGTACAAGACAGTTGTTAGCGTATGGACTATGACATTTCTTAAGTCAACCTTAATGCCAAGAGACAAAGTTAAATTTTATGCATTACATTTCTGCTTGCACGTTTTTTTAATAACTGTAACCTAAATTGTTGATATTACGTGTGGGTATGCAGTTTGTGTGTATCGTATTAATCATAATCGTAATAAATAATATCGTTAATAAATTGACCTGTTTATCATTGATATTTCACTAGATATGAAGTGTAATCGTCATGTGTTTGAGTGCAACTTGACTTGTGACACGAACGGTGAACGCTAGTGACTTTGCTTGACTTGGAGTTCATAGATATGACACGAGACTTGACTTGGAGGTCACTGACTTGAGACTTGACTTTCCAGTGTATGAATTGCCAAGAAGTGAGAAAAAGAAATAAGTGAGAACAATATTTCCATGTATGGGCAAATGTTAGTGTTAGTGTTAGGTTTTCACATGTGAAAAAGTTAACATTTAACTTATGAGCTTAATACGAGATTAATAAATGGGCAGCTGTTCTAAGAAATTATATTTTTACAATGCTAAATTAGCATACTGGCACATGTAATAAAAATAAAAACCAACGTATATTATATTATGTATGTAATATATTTCATGGTTTTATCTTTTGAAATATTTAACTGAATTTAGTTAAGACATTTTTGCAGGTCATATTTGTATGTATATCAATTTCACAGATCAAATGTGACGCATGACTGGGAAAGACCAATAATATCTAAATCGCTCCCTTGGACCGTAGGTGTTCGTAGATCTGACCATACATTCTTGTTCAGATGACGGTTCCGATGACGTCAGCGCTGATCCAGAAGTGTACAACTTCCGTAAGACAAGAAAGGACAGAAAGAACGCACTCGCGACAAAGACATCAGATGAGAGGAACACAGCCAGACATTGGTCAACATGGCCAAGCGTGGCCACAACGCTTGTCACGTGTCTGGTGTTGCTATGTTATTAAATCAACATATTCCTGTAGGACGAGAAATATGAGCTGCAAAACAAATTAAGATTTCATTACGAGTATTTGCATGATGTACACTAAACTCACTAAACATTGCGAGTATGTGCATGATGTACACTAAACTCACTAAACTTTACGAGTATGTGCATGATGTACACTAAACACTACCAGTATGTGCATGTACACTAAACACTACGAGTATGTGCATGATGTACACTAAACACTAAGAGTATGTGCATGATGTACACTAAACTCACTAAACATTACGAGTATGTGCATGATGTACACTAAACTCACTAAACGTTACGAGTATGTGCATGATGTACACTAAACTCATTGCGAGTATGTGCATGATGTACACTAAACTCACTAAACATTATGAGTATGTGCATGATGTACACTAAACTCACTAAACATTGCGAGTATGTGCATGATGTACACTAAACTCACTAAACATTACGAGTATGTGCATGATGTACACTAAACTCACTAAACATTACGAGTATGTGCATGATGTACACTAAACATTACGATTATGTGCATGATGTACACTAAACATTACAAGTATGTGCACGATGTACGCTAAACTCAGGGGCTTGAAGAATTGTTAATAGTCATGTATAATCCCATATTGACGTACATACATCATAACGACATGTGTGTCTTTACTACAGTTATCTTCGTTTTGTAGTATGACAATTGCAGTAAATACATATTTGAAAATAAGGAAAACTATAAACATTTAAATATAAATATCAAAATTAAGTAGCAGTCCCTACAGCTCAGTTATTTCTCGTCACGTGTTCTGATGTCGATGGGGAAAATGTCACTATAATCTAGTTTGTTGTTAACTTGATGCTTGATGAAGAACGTTTGTATAACAAATTGATTTTCTGGGATGACAGTACGTAATAATGAGGCATACTGTGGACCCAATAGAAAGGAATTTGCAAGGAGTCTTAATGGTGCTATGTTTATGCATTTATTTGAAGAAACTGTACAGTCTGTATGTATATGGTTTATTTATATTATGCAATCTGTTATGCCTGAAAGGTAATGCTAGGACACATAGACAACGTTGTGCTAGACGTGACAATGGTAGAGTTTTGTATGTTGTAACAGTAGTGTGTTCAAATTGTTGTCAGTGTCTTCTGAACAAATATATAAAAAAGAAAACTATGATTGCACCAGCATGTGCATACGTGCATGCGTGCAGCGTGTATGTGTGTACATATTTATATATTCATTGTATACGTACTGGTTAGTAATACAACATAACTCAAACTATGACAACATGTCTTGTTATATTACCCGTAAATGTGATCTGTATGGCTAAATCATTCTCTTACACATAACATCAAGTATGTTTCAGTTCGTCACCCTGGTCCCAGCAACCACATGCAAACAACACACTTGAATGGCGGAATCCACTTAAAATGCTGCAAACCCGCACAAGATATTACAAAAAAACAAGTAACAGTACAAAAATATTGTTGTTCTGTTTTGGGAAAAGAATGTACACATTATTGCACAACGGTGCACAGAACAGAGACATCTTGTTGATATGTCAATGACAGACTGTCTTGCCACACAAAACAGAGACATCTTGTTGACATGTCAATGACAGACTGTCTTGCCGCACAAAACAGAGACATCTTGTTGACATGTCAATGACAGACTGTCTTGCCGCACAAAACAAACAATTAACACAGTTGCATAGTCGGACACAGGCTAGTCATATTTTAAGCAGTTTTAGACTAATTGCAATAACAATGGAATTAAAGATGTATACTATCTATATAACCATTCCCAAAACGCCAATGAGTAAATATTGCAATATCCCTGGAACCTTGTTACACCAATTTCCAAGATGAAAGGCATTGAGCACAATAACAGAACAAGACCAGCAAAACCTGCTGTCAAATAATATACCTTGTAATTCTCCAGCGCACCCAAACACACTGCTCCTTACGTGTTATATAAGTACTACTACATAAACGGACTCTCAGTTTCAGATCGACAATTCATATGTAGCCTACTATCAAATACACATTATGTTCAAATGCACCTTTCCGTGTTCAACAATGCTTGAGTAAACTGATTGAACTATTTATAGAAAAATATAAACTCTTTACCACCAACATTTATAAGTTCTAAAAAATATATTTGGTTTGTACCACTTAATACTTCAGGTTTCCTGACTGAGAGACAAGGGGATGGTTACATTCTGAGTATGGATAAAATGTTATCAAAACTAGAACATAGCATCTTGGTATTTTCATTTTTACGATACAATATAACAGACTGGGCGGGTGTCACTGTAAAGGTTATCCTTTACACTCCCAATATCATGCCACATGTGCTGCCCCCTACTTCATGTCGAGGATCAAGCTCGTGGGATTCTCCAGATACGACTTCCACAGGTTTGAGAACTTAGCCATGGTGGCGCCCTCTACAATGCGGTGATCGGCCGACCAGCTGATGTTCATCACATGTGCCTTGTAAATGTTGTCTTCCGAGTCGAACCTTGGCAGCGCCTTCGTAATGACAGTAGTAGTAGATGTGTGATTACAAGGAAATTAACATTTGCAAAGTCATCTTTACTATTTACTATGAACAGGGGCAAAAATAAAAAATTAATGGATCAAAATAACAACACATACTTTTTAATGAAAATCTGTTCTCTATAGGTTACAAAGAAAAACTACTGTATTCATAACCTGTCAGACAAATATTTAAACACTATTTAATGTGATCTGCCACTACAACAAGTACAATGTGATATCACGATTGTAGCGTACATTTAACTGGCACCTTGGCTCAATGGTTTGTCGCTTGACTCGCGGGAGGTACTGGTTGCGTACCCACCCCCACTCAAGACAAACTTTTTAGTGATCAAGCACCTTGAGTTTAAAATATGGCTTTTCGATACAGCAATCAAAGTTGTTGGTCCTTTATACCTGGTGTCAGTGTGGGGAAGTAAACGCCCGATGCAGTAGTGCCATAACCAGACTCGTAACATGCACTAGACAAATACAAATGGTGTGTCGCGCCACCCAATGATTGCAGCGCTAAGAGGTAGATGGAAACATTGAAATCTTAACAAATTCATAGGAGGCATGTGAATGTAAATGTGTACCTTTTTGTGGACTCATTAAGCTGGTGTTTTCTATCTGACATAGGGCTGTTTGTAGTGAAACCACATAAGACATCACCACCACAGGCACGTGGATGGCCAAGAAGAAACAGGCTGACAGTATAATTACCTGGATCTTGCCAAGAGCGCCAATGACAAGTTCAGTAGGGAGTAGAACCGGCTTTGCATAAGTACCGCCAATCTACATAATACACAAACCATCAAAATAATCCATCTGGGTTTTTATTCCAATTTCTTATGTTTGTATTAGAAATGAAAGCAAGATTATAGTATGAAATTAATGAATATTTATTACACCTCGTTTGTTAAAAAGAACTTCCATACAAAAGAGTTACTATTGTGATTTTTCACGTCTTAATGTTTGAGAAAATACACGATGTGATAATTAAATAAAATATACCACTTTTATATGGCACACAATACAGTTCGCTGTACAGCAATAACTGACTAAACACTAAATCTTCACATTTCAAGGTGAAATGTGAAAGCAATAAAGATTAAAAGATGAACTATAACATAAAAACATTTGGAGAATTGACGCATTTTAATTATATGAAACCCCGAACTAGCCCTGTATCTGTTAATCAATGAACATCAATGTACACTTCCTTTAAAAGCAATCACAAATCACACAAGTCATGGAGATTCGACTTACAGTTCCTATGTTGGACAGCGTGAATGTGCCCCCGGAGAGGTCGTGAGTTCCCAGTTTGCCGGCTCCACCTAACTCCATGATCCGGTTGAGTTCACTGGCCACTTCCACCATGCTCAGACTCTGGACGTTCTTCACATTAGGGACCAGCAGGCCGTCCTTCGTATCCATGGCAAACCCAATGTTGTGGGACGCCTTCACAGATATCATCGTATGGTGTGAGTGATTAAACACGGACACGTTTTATCATCCTCACTAGCCAGGGGTGATAGTAGTACTACAGTACCCCCGGCAGATCAACCTGTTGAAACATAGATTTGTCCCCCGGCATGTGTGGATTTATGCTGAATTATGTGTAGTTTGTCCCATTTGCTGACTTTGTCGACATGTTTCTGGGAACTAGATGCAACCCCTGCGCCCAAACTTCAAACATTTCCAGGAATGCCTACCATTACTCACCCGACCAGCGATGACAGGTCCACAGCCAATTAAGTTAAGTTCCTGTATGCCGGTAAATTCAAGCTTGCAATCTCATTGGTTAACACAGCAACTGAAAAATCTGCATTCCAACAAGTCGATCTGCCAGGGATATTGATGTAGTCTGAAGCATCTGGCAGTGAGGATGCATTTTATTAGCCTCTACCTTAAGTAGAAAACGTTACTGTGGTAAATATTTGATTAATTAAAAATTCATATTTACATAAAATCTTCCCGTGATTGCTCCCACTGCAATCCAGATACCAGTAAAACAAACTTACTACCATGATCATTTGTGCCTCATCTCAAATCACTGATATATGAAACATGAGTTGCTGATAATAAGATAACATTTCTGTAACAATCGTTCTTTCCATTTCTTGCAGTTTAACCAGCAGCAAAAATATTATCATGTGCCATTCAGACTGCTGCAAATGTTTGAAACGTTGCCGTGGCGATCTTGCATATGATCCAAGGCACTTACTTTGTACGTAATGTTCTCGCACTTCTCGTCAACGCTGGAATTCAGGATGGGATACTGAAGTAGTGCCAGAGACGCAGCCTACAAAATACACTCGGCCGTCATATACAGGCATGAAATTCACTTTCAATTCTTTCAATGATTAGACAGACCATCAAGCAGTTTGTTTGGACAAATAAATGCATAAACAAAAGCATGCAATGAAACCTTGTTGATGTGTTATACCCTATGTGGGAAACATGTCCCAGTCCCACGTCCTAATCCTCCAATTAACACAGATAATTTGTGTTTATAACTGAACACAGAAATTTTCAATTTCCCACTGCTATTGGCCGAGTTGGCATTTCTGAATGGTAACTTGTTATTACAACACGCATACTCGCATGCATGCATGCACGCACGTATGCATGCACGCACGCAGCCACGCACACACATCTAACCTTCATGAATATGGGCATGTAGGAGAATTTGATGCCTCTCTCTGCTGCAATTGTCTTCAACATCGCACGCAGCTGAATAAGAGCATCCATGTAGATCTCATCACAGTAGCCAAAGTGCGGTATTGTCTGTACCAGCGACATTGTCTTCACCATTGTCTTTCTGATACCCCGAATCGGTTCTGTCCGGTCTTTCCCTGTTACCACTGGCGTCGGTCGGGCAACAGGAGGTTTTGATGGAGTCGAGACAGCCTCTTGAGGTGATGCAGAAAGAGGAGCTGAAATAAAAGTTCATAAAAGTGTATGAAGAAACTTACAATACTTTCAGGCAAGAAAAAACTGGCTGCCCAACAAAAGCTAAGTGTTCAATTTATACCACACCCCCCGACATTCTTTGCTCAGGGCATGTCACACTTTGCCCCTGACAGTCTTGTTCACGCAAACACCATTTCAACTTCTCTTGGAATCACAAAGTCATGCTGCAATTGCTGCTCGAAAACTCAAAAGCTGTTGCTTGTTATAATCCCACCACTGAAATCTCACTTCTATCTATTGCCATTATTATTACTATTTATTACATTATCTATAACTTATTTATACAGCTGAGTGAACTGAGGCAGTGTTGAGTGAACGATATTGCTCATTGCTCTTCAAAACGACAGAAGTGAATCTGAAATGACAGTAAGTGGATTTAAACTGTGGTCGTTTCAGTTGAGAGTGGGACGTTATACCACTATGAATGTTCTACCAATGTGTTCTACCACTATGAATGTTCTACCAATGTATTCTACCGCTGTGTACTACCGCTGTGCATGTTCTGCCACTGTGCACGTTCTGCCACTGTGCACGTTCTGCCACTGTGCACGTTCTGCCACTGTGCATGTTCTGCCACTGCATTCCGCCACTGCGTTCTGCCACCACACACTTCAGAAGTCTGAGTGCCTGTCATGACAACTGTCGCATGCAAACAATTGATGCCACCAATGCAGATTAGTAGACTTGTTCACCTGCAGCAGCCGGTGCCTTCAGCCGATCTTCAATGTACTTCACGATATCTTCTTTCAACACACGTCCATCTCTACCTGTGCCAGGCACATCACTCAAGCGAATCTGACATGTAAAACAGATATAATTTATATCAGTTAGTATTTGATAATAGTGGAGATGTGTATCTTATTGAACTTTGCAATACTATGTAAAATACAGTTGTTGCATTCTAAAAAGGCTTTTGAAATGGCCATCATATTTTAACGCTCAACTTACGGTGATGCAATGATGGGTTGAATAAGCAAAATGCAATTATTTTAAAAAACTGAAGTGGCTTTTTAGAGTTAATATTACATTAAACTACACAGCTTGCTTGCAAGAATAGTACACAGGAAGTACGGGGAATGGTGCAGCAAATAAGGTTAAACTTATAGAACAACAGATTTGGGGTAACTATGTGATACAATTTTTAATTAATAATCTGTGAAGGCTACATAGACTATTTAGGTGATCTAATCTAAAGAGCTCTTCAGCCACATGTTTAAAAAATCTGATCCAACTTAAATATACCACTCTATTGGATACTGGTATTATAAACAGCATATTTTACAAAGTTGAATTAACTTATTTACTTAATCCTCTTGGCCCTTCAGGAGCATAGGGCGTCAACCATGTTTCTCCACCTCACTCTCTTCTGGGCTAGAGCTTTGGCCTCTTGCCAGGTGACCCCCACTTTATCAAGATCATGTAGTATGGAGTGTCTCCAGTTGATTTTTGGCCTTCCTTGTCTTCTCTTTCCTTGTGGGTTATAGTCCAGTGCTTCTTTGGTTGTATTTGTTGGATCTTTTCTGAGTGTGTGGCCAATCCAGCTCCATTTTCTCCTCTTGATTGTAGTGCTTATTTCTTCCTGTTTGGTTTTCTTCCAGAGCTCTTTATTTGATATTTTGTTAGGCCACCATACCTTAAGGATGTATCGGAGGCGACTGTTGATGAAGACTTGGAGTTTGTTGTTGAGAGACTGAGTAGTTTTCCACGTTTCACAGCCATAGAGAAGAACTGGTTTAACGTTGGTGTTGAAAATGCGGATCTTGGTGTTTATGGATAGTTGGGAAGAGAGCCATACAGGGCGTAGGGTTCTGAAGACATGGCGAGCTTTATTGATGCGTAGCTCCACATCTTTGTCAGCTCCACCATTTGTACTGATGTTGCTCCCGAGGTAGATGAAGTCTTGTACTTCCTTAACAGTACCACTTTCTAGTGAGATGGGTTCAGAAGATCTGCTGTTGACTTTCATCACCTTTGTCTTTCCCACATTGATCTTAAGACCCAGTTGGCTGCTTTTTTCTTGAAGCCTTTCTGTTTTTTGTTGCATGTGTTTATGGGTTTCTGAGAGTAGTGCTAGATCATCTGCAAAATTCAGGTCTTCTAGTTGTGAGAACAAGTTCCACTGGATCCCAGTACGATGGTGTTCTGTGGATCTTTTCATTGTCCAGTCTATGGCTATCAGAAAGAGCAGTGGAGATAGCAAGCAGCCCTGTCATACTCCAGTTCCAATCTGGAAGCCCTCTGAAACTTGTCCATTAAAGATGACATGACCAGTGAAACCTTCGTACATGTTCTTTATTAGGGTTACAAATTTCGTAGGTAAACCATAGTGCCTCAGGAGCTTCCGTAGAACTGTCCTATCTATACTATCGAATGCTTTTTCGAAGTCCACAAAGTTTATGTAAAGGGAGCTCTGCCATTCAATGCATTGTTCAATGATAATCCTGAGTGTAGCAATATGATCTGTGCAGGATTTATCCTTTCTAAAGCCAGCTTGTTCCTTTCTTAGCTTCTTGTCAACTGTTTTTGTATCCTATCCAGGATGATACGGCAGAGAATTTTACTGGGCACTGATAAAAGCATGACCCCTCTCCAGTTCTTACATTCACTGAGGTTGCCTTTCTTGGGGATTGTAACTAGCATACCAGTCTTCCACTCAGTTGATCTCAGATCTCATTTGGCACGCTGTATAAAACGTCTGTGGTGGCTCCAATATCAGCTTTTAAGACATCAGATGGTATATTGTCAATTCCAGGTGCTTTGCCTTGCTTCAGCTTTTTGATGGCTCTCTTGATCTCCTCTTGTAATGTTAAGGTCTTCAGTTGTTTCCTCAATGTCTAGGATTGAATCTGGTGGAGGCCTATTCAAGATATCTTGGAAATATTCTTTCCAACGTTGTAACTGTAGAGATTCCTTAGTGAGAAGATTTCCCTGTTTGTCCCTGATGGGGCGACTAGTGCTCTTGTTCTTCCCTGCTAGCTGTCTGGTGATCTTACACAACTCTCTGGAGTTGTTTTGCCTAGCTGTGATCTCAGCCTCGTTTGCTAGTTTTTCGACATATGGTTTCTTGTCCCTCTTTGTCTTCTTTTTAACTGTTTTGTTTCTTTCCTGGTATTCCTGCTGCAGTTTTTTTCCTTGTGTCATTTGCTTCCTAGTTGAGTTTCATTTTAGTCTCCCTCCTTGCCTCAATAACTTCCCAGGTGTCGTTTGTAATCCAGTCCTTCCTCTTAGCTTCCCAGCAGCCTAGGACTTGTTCACAGGTGTCTGTAATTGCATTCTTGCATCTTGTCCACTTTTCATCAATGTTGTTTCCCTCTTCCAATGCTTGGAACCTGTTCCGTAGTGTGATTCCCAGTTCCTGTCGTATTTTAGTATTTTGAAGTTTTCTTATCTCAAACCTTCTTTGTACCTTGTTATCCGTCTTCTTCTTTGCTGATAGCTTCATCCTAATTTCACCCACAAGGAGGTGATGGTCGGAGTTAATGTCAGCTCCTCTTTTCACTCTAACGTCTAGAAGCACTCTCCTCCATTTCTTGGTGATTGTTATGTGGTCAATTTGGTTTTCCGTCTGTAAATCCGGGGATATCCATATGGCTTTGTGTGTGGGCTTGTGTGGAAAGAGGGTTCCTCCGATTCAACAAAGTTGAATAGAAGTATATTTTTATTTAGATAATACTTTAACTACCTAACACAATGAATTTCTTTTAGGATTAAGTTAACCACCTAACAAAAGGTAACATTAAAACATTAAAATAACATAAATCAACATACAGGCCCAAAACATCACAACAAACCCAACGGACCGCAGAATATAGAACTACTCACCTTGTTCTCAGTTGCTATTCTTCTGACAGCAGGCGTTGCCAGTGGTTTATCCATAGGAACATCACTTTCTGCTGTTGTTGATTCTGGTGTTGTTGACAATGGTACATCCTCCTGGTCGACTTGCCCCACTTCCATTGAGGCTGTGACAAGATGTTAACAGTATTATACTTGGGCAGACCATTGTTCACAGAGTCACTGTTTGTTATTGTGGAATGGACATTAATTTCATGTTTGTACTATGCGTCAGGCAAAACTAACATTGCTGAGTGATGCAGTTCCTAAATCTTCATACATTTTGCTACATAGAAATTGGTCAGTTGTAAGTATGACAACATAAATATTTACTGAATGTTGTAAATCATGTTCTCACCATGTTGCAGCTTTCCACTAATAATGTGGGAGAGACAGTTTCCCTAACACAGAGACCAGCCATAATTAAAAAAAAATTATTTATTCATGCTAAAACAATTTTTTTTTTACTAAAATATCATTCATTTTTTAATCAATATGACTAAAAACATATTTTGCCGTGGCTAAACCCAGTAATCTACATTCTTATCAAGTAATCACTAATCTCTGTAATCGTTAATCAGTGGATCAATAATTACTTGAGCTAAGAAAGATAAGGTTGCACATTTATGACAAACAGGACATGATAGGACACACACCTGTCGCCCCTTCGGCAAGCTCGATGTCAACCAAGGGTTTTCCAACCAAGGCGATGTCATCAACGTTGTAGTAGAGTTTCTCAACAACACCATCATAGCGGCTGGTAATGGTGACAGACGCCTTGTCACTTTGCACTTCACAGATACTGTCAAATTGTGCCACCTTGTCACCAACCTTCACAAACCTGTCATGGCAGACACATCTCTTAAAAGGACATATGCAGCGATTTATTATGACTATGTACAGTGTAAACACATGACAACTAGAATATGCTGCAAAAATTGTCCTTCTCTTCAATGGACAACTCTTGTGTGGACAGTTAATGGTGCACAAACTCGTCTTTCAAAATAGATTCTTGTATGGCTTGTCTGATGAACGGACACCTTTCATGGAGGACAATATTGTTTGAGTGCAGTTTTGTCCATTGAAGACAGAGATCACTGTAGCTTTAACATTAAATCTATTAAATTATAATTATTAAGCACGGCTGTTTTATTTTGCTGTTTATGTTTAATTGTCGAGAATTAAGGGAAGGGAATGGAAAGAGAAACAGCAGACAGGGGAAAGACATTGGAAGACAGGTTGTGATGAGCAGGACACGAGCACAGAAAGGATGAGGAGAGACAGGCATTGAATGGGAAATTGGTGGGAGTCGAGCAGCCTCACACTATTCTCATACAATGTATTTAGGAATCCACAGACAAATTTGGGAGTCCGCAGACAAATTTGGGAGTCCGAACTTGTTCAAAAAACAATGTAAGGCATTCAAATTGGGTGGAGTAGGCAGGCCTGGGTTAGCGACTTAATTTCATTTCAGTATTTTTACCAGTCACTGGCAATCAGATACAAGCACATCCTTGCTCTGTACAGCAGGGAGATGATTCAAGATGGCTGCCTACATGCACATTGACATATCGTTGAAATCAAGTAGCTTAATGCTGGATTTATCATCTTCTAAAGTCAGTAGTGTCACACAGACTCTTACGAAGGGTTGCATAAGAATGAAACAAGGAGCCTCAGACTCACAGGGAAATCGAAGTTTGGCATGGAAATGAGAGGAAGATATAGAAGCAAGAGGTTGACCAAGTGAGGTGTGGATTGATAACTTGATAGGGTGAAGAGAGATTTAGAAATAACAGATGTGGCAGATGAGAGATGATGGCTATTGACGAGAGACAAGTGCTGCAACGGCAGAGATCAGGAGATGAACATGCAGGAAGTCTGTGATGATTCCCACCTCTCTGAAATAAGTTGACAAAGAAATGTCTATGAAAGAACTTATGTGTCTTTTGCATATTGCTTAATGTTACAGGATCTCCAGTTGTCACAACTTAAATTTCTTTGCACGCTAGTTGGTGCATAAGGTCACTAACTAACCCAATATAAAAATGTGCTATCACTATCTAATATATTGAAAACGCATCATGTATGATTAATTTCTTGTACATACCAAGTCAACATTACCAACCATTGTATTTTCAAGCACTCCTATCCATCACAACAACGTACCATTCTTTCACATTCACCTCACGAATTCCTTCCCCGATATCCGAGAGCAAGAAAGGCACCACATGGCCGGCTGCAGGTGACGATGTTTGGAAAGTCCGAACACTGACTGAACATAAACATCTGGGAGATGCACTGGTTTCTCTTCTGGATAATAAATGTCTCCTAAGCAAGCAGCCACACCTCCTTTGATACAGCTACAATGAAAGCAACTTATCAAACTTGTTCTCAACATTAGTTGACATAACTGATGAACTTGAAATGTTTATGTGCCTTTTTCTTGTTTTAATAAAACACCATCTTCAAAAGTGAAAGTTGCATTACAACATTATCTATCTATACATGCCAGCGACATTATCATATGGAGCACCCACTGAATGCTATTCACCATTCCACTCCGCTTTATGCTCATTCTGGAAAATATTTAGCACTGTTACCTAATCCATCCCAAAACTACTGGGGTAGGCTATATATTGACATCAGGTGATCAGCCTCAGGGCGTTGTTCGGCCAATGTCCTGAGGCTGATGCAACAGTAGTATTGTTAGTGCTCATTCTGTATATGCGCAATATTGAAGACAAATGAAAACACAGCTATTGCTGCTATTCATCGCAATTCCAATCGCTAAAACTGCCCTAAAACATGATATCTGACAATCATATATGCCATTTGTGCACCTAGAGTGATGCATACTTTATATACATGTTTATTGCATTTTAATAATGTACCAATACTATCAATTCATATCTGACGTCGCAATTTGTGTCATTGTAAAATAATAACTTATGAATTAACCCCACTCGCCTTTATGTATGACCAATTTCATGGTTTACCCTATTTTATAGTTATTACCCCCCCCAAAAAAAAGGCCCAATAAAGTTCTCGTCCGCTAATCCGTCCCGTAACTAGGCTATATATTGTTACATCAGGCGATCAGTTTTCACAGCTGTCTGCATCGTATACGGTGATTTGACATATCACGATGTGTGTATCATTGTAAAATATAACATACTACTAGTAAGCTGATTATGACATACTACACAAATACTTTTCTCAACGCACCAAATTATGTAAACGAACTCTTGGCTTGGTCAAAACCAACAACCTTCTCGCCAAAGTCGCCATGTTTTCGTCAGAATTACCAACATGTTGAATTGATCAAATATCATTCAAACCTCAATGACCATACAGCAGGGCTTCTCGATAAACGTACGTTCAGGTCATTTATGTCGTAGAGTAGTGTAATATTTAGTGTTGGTCAAATCTGTTTTAATTGTTTGATTTGGTATATATGAACACATTCCCTGGCAAACATGGAGTTATTATTATTATTCCCTGACACACCAGATCGTGTGTCTGCGTGGTTCGAATGTTCAATATCCACTTACGAAACTTCATAGCTGTTCGTTATAGATACATAGAAAAACGTCTATCACAACATTTTATCAACAAAATGACTACATCCCAACCAACGATTCGCGTAGACGGAAGTTACCTGGAAGGAGTAAGGTTTTGTTTGATGCATACATCATTGGAAAACGTCGCATAAATACGCTTCTAATGTATATTATCGCCCACTTTCACACGCAATAGCCAATACCCCACCGCACGCATACCGCATCTCCGGCTCTGATTGAGTCTCTAGCTGTGCCCCTGGGCCTCGAAACTAGTGACCAAATAAAAATGGACACTACCTCATTTTCTCCATTATAAAGATAAAGTATGGGCAATGATCGCCATGCACTAGATTGCATGTGTGTGACTGTGGAATGTGTAAACTAATTTAGCATGTTTTGTGTGTAAAAACAATCAGTTTCATCATTTTTTCTGACACTCGAATGCCATCTTTTCCCCTTTGTGTTCTTCTGTAAAATGTACTAATCCACTAAGAATGTCAGTTCAAAGTGTTCTCAAGTCTCAAGTAGTTATACTCCAAACAGCCCAATCTTGAGCTAATGCAGGAGTTTGGTCCAATGGCTTTTAGTGTCTCTTCCGAAAGACACAGGCAAAGTGGGGTGAACGAAATTGCCCAAGCTTCGAAACGGAGTCGAACCACCGTCCTCTCGATCGACAGGCGGGTGCTCTAACCATTAGACCACCGCTCCCCGTGTAAGATGACTGGGGGTCTTACTTCTTTTTTTGTTTTCCGAAGTTTACTGGTTACTGTGTAAGTGCATGGCTTTGTATTGCTGTTGACATTGTTGGTGGCGCCTTGGCTTTGGGCCGTGAGGCTGATCATGGTTGCTCGGCTGACCGTAACTGAACTGCAGGGGTAATCTGGGAGCAATCTGATAGATTTGCACTTGGTTACTGATCGTATTCCTGAATAGCGATGTGACCATATTAGCGGGATTAATGTCCTATACTTTACTATGGAAATCATTTGGAACTGTCCCAGGGTGACTGTAATTGCGAGGTGACCATATCATTGAGGTGATCGTAAACCGAGGTTCAACTGTATTGTGTGCATTTCTGACAACAAAATCCATTACAAATTGCCCTATGATTTTATGGAGCACTTAGAAAAAATCCACTTAAATAATAGTTTTATGAACCGTTAACTGTAACTAATTAGAGTCATATATATGATATTGGTAAAGTAAAATTATGGAAACCTTTCCATACTGATTTGCCACTCCTGATTGATGTTATACTATAATTCCTAGAAAAAAACACAATGTTGATTACCTGAATTTTAATGTTATGTTTCCAGGGGGGACAAATTTTGAGGGTCTCATCTGCACTGAGCTGTTTGTTGAAACAACCAATAAAAGTAGACAACATCAGAGCCGGAAGAAGCAAGCCAGGACTAAGGTACGTGTACACACAGAGCTTATTGCTTACATTCAGCTGTATACACTCTTAGTAGTTTCTTTCTCTAGAATTACATGGTTTAATTTTAAAGCCATTATCTATTGTTTTAATTAACATTTTAATCACACGGATAAGATAAAACTTTTACCGTTCCTTAACCTGGTTAGTGCCCAGTAGATGTGTATCATGTTGAACTGATCTTAACTTAAAAATTACCAGTGTGTTAACATATCTAACATGAAACCATCATCTTCCAAAACAAATTACTTATTTTCCAACTGTGTACAATTAAATGTATGCAAAATCATTTTTATTTTGTTTCTTTACATCAAATAACCGTCAATGTAATGCCAAGAACTCTTATTAAGATTTTGTAATAACTGAGATAAATTGTAAATGTAATTCTTTACACAATGTTTTAGTATAGTAATTAAACATTTTATTTTCTGTATGTTATTCAGTTAATCTGGTAACCAATGATTTAGTAAATATGTTGATCTAAGTGAAGCAGTTATTGTTGTTGAGTAATTGTATCTAACAATGTTTCTCTTCCCCACAGAGCACAACATCAGGTTGGTCTACAGCTTATCCGAGATCTGTGCCAAGGTCAACTAGATGGTGATCAACAGGGCTCAACTGAAATCTCATTCTTCCCAGGAAACATATCTTCTGGTTCTTATACTGCAGACGTAAAAACTGCTGGGTAAGAGGAGAAACATGTTTCTTATTCCTGATAATTTACAGTTGTAAGAATAGGCATACAGGGAACGTTACTTTGAAATGCGAGCACTTTTTTCCTAGTCCTTAAAATTTTATATTGAACCTTCGGCTAATACATAGATTTTAGACAATAAGATTTTGGAAAGAAGATCACTTTTTTACTAGTCCCATATGTGGTCAGATTCCATTGTAGTTTTTACTTGATTTGTTCTAAATCTTTAATTGCAGTCGTAACAATGTCATATTGTAAATCATGTGTTGCTATTTGAAACTATCACATTTCAGTAGATCTTATGTTTTTTTAGCTCTACGCAAATATTAAATATTAATTTCTGTTAACATATTTGATATATTGCTGCTAAAGAAATCAAACGTGCAAGAAAATACTGAAATTTCTGTATTCCACAATTAGTTTGAATTGGAGTTGAAGACAACAATGAGTAACCATGCTGATTCTTATAAAAGTTTTTATTGATTGTCTACACGGCTCCGTATGCTGTATGACTTTGTTCCAGGAGTGTGTGCCTGCTCATGCAGTCTGCACTGCCTTGTATGCTGTATGCCCGTGGACCTGTGAGTCTCTGTCTCAAGGGAGGGACGAATGCAGACATGGCCCCGCAGATTGACTTCCAGACAATGGTTCTGTACTGAAATGTTTGCCAAAGTAAACAGTACACAAAACTGATGAATTTATATTGTCGTGATAAATTTCAATCCATGTAAAATAGAGATATTTAAGTAAAACATCTTTACATAATGAGTGAGACATTGCCAAGCATGTAGCATACTTCAGGTATTTTTATAAATAGCCTGACTTTGCTATGGATCACATTGTGTTGTTTTGTTTCTTTGTTATGGCCCATCCTGTAATTAAGTCTGGGAAAATTGAAATCAGTACAAACAGAATACGAAACGTTACAATACGTACTAACATTTTATAACTTTTTTTCTCGCATATTATATGTCTACGAATATAAATTCGAATTACACACCAATAACAGCATTCCAAAATACCAATCCCTATTCCAAAATACCAATCCCTATTCCAAAATACCAATCCCTATTCCAAAATACCAATTCCAGTTATCTCCTGTATCAAAATAACAGTACATGAAGAGAGCCAACATAGATATACTCATTGTCAACAAATTTATATATATACTATTTTTAGAGCAGCTTTATTTAATTTCTGCATATTGTGGTATGTAATTCCAATTAAATATGATAAATGCAACATATTATATTTTATAAATTACTTTTGGGGAATAATTTTAGTTACAAAGTTACATAATATAATTAAAAAAGTCATTGAAAGGTAATTGAGAAACCAGTTGAGGTCATTGAGAAACGAATTGAAGTAATTGAGAAATCAATTGAGGTCATTGAGAAACCAATTACAATTTTACAAACTCCAAATATTTTTAAAAGCAACACCAATTCCAGAATTGGCATTTCAATTACGATTTAATTGACCCCAAGTCTGCTAAGAAATATGGAAGTTACTGGGTCAAGAAGCAACATGACACAAACAGATCAATTCCTAGAATAAGTTTGTCATCATGCACAATTAATGAAGTTAGCACAACTAGATAGTGACTGTCTAACATCGACACTTTCTCGTTGTAGGTGTTGCAACCTGTTGTGGAGAGATTTGGAGTGAAGTTTGATTGTGAAATTATAAAAAGGTTTGTAAAGAAATCCATTTATGTTACAAAACAACCTACGATTATTTATGTAAGAGGACCATTAATTGCGACTCTAAGCGTGTACTCAACTCATTCGCTGTGGTATTACACTGTGAAGTAAACATATTGTAATGATTTCAATAAATGTTATATCACACAGTAACAACGACCTTCAGATGGCTCCTATGAGAGTGACTTAATGTAACTTAATAGGAGTCACTCACCCAACATAAGCATACACGTATTATGTATTTTCTGTGAAATATCATATGAAAATGATGTATCAATCTACGTTCTTGTTTTTGTTCCTTCGTGGAGTAATCTTTACATATCCTACTTGAATTGACCTCTTTCACAGAAACATGAATTATCGTGTGCATTTTGTACAGCATCCGGGTTTGTTTTTACAGGGGATATTTTCCCAAGGGTGGCGGAGAGGTTACAGTGAAATGCTCCCCCGTAAAATACCTTCAGCCAATAGACCTGACAGAGTTTGGTGCATTGACAAAGATATATGGACGAGCATTTGTTGCTGGTGTTATTCCGATGAGGGTGGGTGTTTCTTCGTCAACATTTCACGGCTTTGTGTTTGAAAATATTTATTTGCCAGTTGGTTTGAATAAAGTACTATAAAAGAAGAAGAAGATCATGATTTTAAAGCAGTTAATATTCAGAAATGTGATACAAAGTATAAATACATACTACTGAGGCAGTCCAGAGTTCTTATGTTCCATTCCACGTATCATATATGTTTTCAATCGCAGTGATTTCCTTTTCTGTAAAATGTGAAGCACTGAAGGTGTTATAGGTAAACTATAAACATAATAAATGGAACAATACAAATTATTACTTTGTTATTGTAAATAAGTGTTGCTGTTAATGAGCTGTTAAAATTATGCAGTTAAGGTTTAGTGTTGCAGATGGAGGTCCGGGCAGATTGTACATTTGATATATCTAATTTATATTCCAGTGTTGCAATGGTATCAAAGTATATTTCCATTTCCACAACACCAAAAATTTTATAATAATTCAGTTAATTAATAATTCCAAATAATACCCTGTACTACCGGCCTGCCTCAATTATGCATATTTTTCCTGCAGTTATCTGCAAGCTTTGAAATTTGTTTGCCAATCGGTTGTAATACAAACAGTAAGAATAGAGTAACATATAGTTCATTTAAGTGCCCTACGCAGCAAGCTGGATATTAAGAAATGGCTCACAAAAATGAAGCCTTCAGACTTCAAGCCTACAAAGCACTAACTTGTTTCAACCACAACCCAGAGAAGGTGGCAGCTCTGGGCAGAGAAGATGGCAGCTCTGGGTTGTCCTTGTGCTAAAATATCTAAATAAGAGGATGATGTGCTAACATTATTCCCAGTTGTGGAAGCTATGTCGATGCCATCAATCCGTAGAACCCAAAGTCCAAACGCAGTCAGCGACGCATGCAGTGATGAGTATGTCGCTCGGATCGAAGGAAAGTGGCCCTATCAAATAAAAAATTACAGAAACTCGCCATGTGGGGCTAGGCATAGGAGATGGCAAGTTTTTGTTTATTTTTTTATTTTGATCGTTATGTGGAAGTAAGAGTAATATTTTAACACATGACTTGTGTATATGTATTTTAGATATATGAGGAGAAGTTTGGCGGCTCTACCTGGTCGTTTTCATGGTTAGGTCAGAAAGTAAATAAGATTGAAGGCTACTGGCATCGCTAAACTGCTTCGAAAGAGCCAATTTCTAAAATTATTCTGCGGTATCACTTGCCGTTAGCAGTTAAAAAGCATTGCATAGAAATGACTGACTGAATGTAGACCCATGTCATCAGTGATGTAACAAAACCACGTGATCGCTCATCTCATTAACTTCAAATTTTACACACGCTTTGCGAGTTAGACGCATTAAACATCCAATTTTACCTATAAATAAATGGTTCTGTTAATGTTTTCTGTTGCCGTATAGTACATACAATATTAAACTTTGCGTACATGCCAAAAAACATTTTAGCTAGTGCCACCTTCTCTTTAATCTCTTCACAAAGTTCACATGATGTGTGCTTTTGTTTGTAGGTTTCACACACAATGGCTCGAGTGGCAGAAGACATTCTACGACAGGAGTATCCCAATGTTCCTATCACTATTGAGGTCGTCAAGGAGGAAGATCATAAAACTGTTGGCAACGGCACTGGCATCATGTAAGTAGTCTTGGTCTGATTCCCATGCCATTCACCAGGTGTAGACACCAGTGTGAGAACATTATAGTATATTGCAAAAGGGAGTATCTACAACAAAAAAAACTCTTAGAGTTTTTACTCTGTCAGCATGTTGCAGTTACTGCATATTTCAAACTGCTTTAACTCGGAAATATAAAGCGCTACAACCACCAGACTTTGAAAAAAGAATAGAGCAGACACAGATATGGTTCAATAATCCAATTTTCATCAGTTCTGCAGTTACTGCCTTTTACCTTTGCACGGCAATGTATAGTAATGTATAGTAATGTATAGTATGCTCTTTAGTGGCTAAAGTAAGCCATTTATGGCCAGTAGGTGCCACGTTGTAGTTCATCTACTGTGATTATTTTAACAAAGTTGCCATCCCAAACAACAAGCTCCTGATGGCAAGTGGACAAGGAAGCCATTGGCTTATTGAGAGTCCAACAATTTTCTCATCTATGTGTAGCCCGCCCTTATCAAATATCTGTCAATTCTATTTTTAAACATATTCACACTACTAGCATTAACACAATCATTTGGCAGTTTGTTCCATTCGTTTATCACCCACCCTCTGTGAGAAAGAGTACTTTCTCAAGTCCAACCTACACTGCTCCTTAACTAATGCTGCTTTATGTCCTCTGGTTCTACTGCCTTCTTTAAGTTTGAAGAACATATTCCTGTCAACATCCTCATAACCATTCACTATTTTAAACACTTCTATTTGGTCTCCTCTTAGTCTCCTGGTCTCTAGTGTTGTCAAACCACATTGTAATAAGCGACTTTCGTAACTAAGGTCTCTCAATTCTGGAATAATTTTAGTTGCTCTTCGTTGTATTCTTTCTAGCTTGTCTATGTCCTTTTTACGATATGGTCTCCATGCTTGAATACAATATTCCAAATGTGGTCTAACTATTGCTTTGTACAGGGGTATAATTAGCTGTTTCTCCTTATACATGATAGTTCTCCTAATTAGCCCTAGAATTTGATTTCCTTTCGAAGCAGCAATACCACATTGCTCTGAAACTTTCATGTCAGCACTAAATGTTACTCCTAAGTCCTTTTCTTGTGTGGTTCCACCTAGTACAGCATCCCCCATTTTATATTCTTCTTCCATGTCCTATGTGTATACATTTACACTTCCCAAAATTTAATAACATTTTTGAGTACTTTGCTAGATATGTCATCTTCCAAATTATTTTTATATATTAAAAACAGTATAGGGCCTAATACTGATCCCTGTGGTACCCCACTCAAAACAGATTTCCAGTTTTATTTATGTCACAATATATTTCTCAGAGCCCCAGGCTTTATCTATAAACAATTATATTTGCCTTTCCTAGTGGTTTTTCTTTTGTTTTTTTCCAGTGGTGAGGTTGTTGAAATGGTCATAAATAACTGTTTTATTTGTGGTTACAAAGAAGCAGTTGTCTCTCAAAAACCCCCAAACAGCATAACTTATGTAATACAAATTTTGAGGGACCATTCCCACAAATCCCCTTTTTGCACTACCAATACTTTGCCACTTTGAGATGTTATTTTTTGTATGTTGCTCTTCTCAGAAAGAGGCAAATAGAATAGGCATTGTGTTGTGTTATCCATTCACTAGGTGGAGCTACTGCATTGGCATGAACAGACCAGCAGTACCAGTATTGGATTGGATTTTATGTTGGCTATAGTGTTGCTGATAAACGTGGACAACATGTACTGGTCATATTTACTAATGCCTAGTTTTATATTAACTCAGATAAGTGTAGCCTGCCTTGCCTGTGATTAAATTAATTATTTGTGTGACACAGAGTGGTGGCTGAGACTAGTACCGGATGTCGGTTGGCGGGGGCAGCACTGGGCAAGAGAGGTGCGTTTAGTACTATACTGTACTACTAAGATTCTATACATTCAATCTATCATATACTGGAAATTATAGACATGTAAATTCCCAAGCAAAAGTAATGTTTATTGAAAGTCACAAACATACATATATGACAGATGTGTGTTGCTTCGTGGATAATTAAAAATAGTAGTCTCTTTCTTCGGGCAACTTCAGTATTCTCTGTCACCAGCATCTTAAATTGGGTCATTACTAGCCTAAGTGACAACCTGTTGCCACTTGAAGACAATTCCAACCACAAGGTGTGCCTAACAATCAGATCATAAGAACTCAAAAGAACTGTGTGGAAATGACATCACTTTCTAAAGATCTACCTTCACAGGTCTTCCAGCAGAGGAAGTGGGTGCCTCAGCTGGCCAGGAGCTCCTAGGTAACCTCGCCAGTGGGGCGTGTGTGGATCAACACTTGCAAGATCAGGTAGCCAACAAACACTGTCTTTGCCAACTTCTTTTAGCATTTGTTTTTCAAATTAAAAACCGTAAGATAGTGCTGAAAATCACATTTGTATCAAAAGTATTACCATTTTTTTTCAGCTAAACTACTTTATTGCAAAACTTTATATATTATTTCTTAGAATAATTAAAATAATTACGCGTATATGAATTACATTTTTTATATGACGTCCCACAAAACTACTCCGATTACCCAGTTACCATGAGTCATGCAAATTGATTATAATGTATCTATCCCAGTTGCTCGAGAGAAAAGGCAAGAGCTTATGACTCCTTGCACTACCCAGTCGAGTTTTGGTAATGCAATGACAATGACAGCTTTGTGTCACAAAAATCACGTACAGCTGTTGGTTTCATGAAGCGTTCCATAGATGTTTGACATACATCACATAACAATGCTTGAAGCACGCATAGTATTGCTAACAATTGCACGTAGCTATTGTTCTGAGTTACGTAATTTACATCAAACGTCCACATTGGTTCCTTCGGCGTATTACCCCATTTTGAATTTGTTTTAATGTATGAACAATGGCCGTGGGCCCCCGGGGCACACCTACAAAATTTCAGCCCCATACATGCAAAATTGAGGGAGATATGAGGAGACAGACAGACAGACAGTCACAAACTACTTTATTATATATGTCACCTTCTTTTCATATATACATAGTGCATTGGAAATTAGGTCAAGATAGGATGAGTAATCATTAAAATATGACATTTACGATTATGGGATGAACCATGGATTGGTTGGTTTCTTAGTGTTTTAGTACTGAAATATATTACCTGAAGAACGTTAGATCTAAGAGCTATGCCATGCTCATGGGTACAAACCAAAGCGAGTTGTGACGGTGCAGACCGGACCCGATTCAAGACAGTACAAACATGCACATTGACATTGCATGCACATTGACATTGCATGCACATTGACATTGCATGCACATTGACATTGCATGCACATTGACATCGAACGCACGTTGACATCGGACGCACATTGACATCGGACTCGCATTGACATTGGCCAATTTAACACTGGATTTATCGTCTCCTAAAGTTGGGAGTCCCACGGATTCCTACCAAGGGCTGTAAGAGGAGTCTGGAGGGGGAAATAAGGAGTCTCAGACTCACAGGAAAATCGAAGCCTAATGTGTAAACAGCAGTTGCAAATAAAACACAAGAAATGTGCACCATAAGGGCCTAGATATATCTGATTAGAATGTTGTTTTAAAATTTCAGTTGTTGATCTTCATGGCTCTTGCACAAGGAAAGTCACGGGTGAAATGTGGTGAAGTTACACTGCATACAAAAACAGCCATTGCTATGGCTCAACTGTTGACCAAAGTAAGTCTTCCGGAAAGTTAAAAATATGTAAATTGTAATGATGCAATTGTACATAACATATGTTCATAGAATTCACCATCAGTCTGAATTTGAGAAAGTATTAAGCTATGCCAGTATGCACAGAACCAACGCAGTCTCAAACAAACGGGCCGTTATGACAGAAAGAGGACTAGTTTAGCAAACAAAGGCCAAAATATGTTACATAAGTTGAGTTTGGATACAAACAGCATATCCTATTGGCAAGTATAGGAATAGATGTATACAAATATATTTTAATTTGGCAGGTGAATATTGCCAGACTATGACAGTCATGATGTAGGGTTATTTAACAGTATGTGGCTCAGCCAATGAAATTAAGATGCGGTGTGTTCAACAACGTTTTCCACTGGCATGATATTCTTCACTGTAGTTGCAAATGGTTATGTTTTAGCAACTCTTATAGGTGCATATGCCCAAAACCACGACTTATATTTCTATTTAAGCGGTCTGTTTGTGTTCATGTGTTTTTAATGCTGAGTTGATTGATGCATCCCATGGTATGGCAGGCTGACCCGGTATGGCAATGCTAAGCCACACATTATGCTTTGGTTGTAGGCAAAGTTTGAGGTGAAGCTGAGTGAGGGAGGTGCCAACATCATTGAATGTGAAGGTATCGGACTCGTCAATCATCAGATCTCGTGATACAACATCAGGAGTTGATAGAAACTTTTGTTACCTGCTATCTAAATTGTTACAAAATTCTTCAGGTTTTGGAGATTTTATTTCAGATCTCTTGTTATCAAGGTCTGGAGCTTATCACACATTTGTAGAAACTTTGTTGCACTATATAAACACTACTTAGGTATGTTTAGGCTAAATGCATTATGACTGTGATAATGCAGCTGCAACAGTTGTTTATTTGTCTGTTTCTATTATTTAGTGTTGAGAGGATGACTGATGAATTTGGTATTTATTTGCAAGATATAAATTAGACATGAGTCTAATTTTAATCCATAGTCTGTATAACCTGTACAGAGGGCATTTCTTATAATAAATGCATTACAAAAAAATTAGTTTAGTAATTTACTTTTAAATTGTTTCCGTGCGTGCGTGCGTGCGTGCGTGCGTGCGTGCGTGCGTGCGTGCGTGCGTGCGTGCGTGTGTGCGTTTACAAAACAAAACTATTATTCATGACTTGTTTCACCATGGTGCCTGTGACTTCACCAGATGTATTCTGCAGCAATTTAACACATTTTTACACAATACATGTACGTGCGTACCTACACACAAGAAAATAATGTCGCTATAGTACATCACAAAATAGGCTTGCGACCAAGGTCGCAAGGTGGCAGCACTATTTAGTGCGACGCCTGGATAGTGAGATTTTTCACGTGTAACGTCATTTTGTTGAAACTTAAAGAAAAATTATATATTCATTTTTAGACTCTCGAAGTACTGCGTGCTAAGTACGAACTTCGCGCGATTGAGACATGCATTTTATGTAAAACTATACGGTATGCCCCAAATTCTAATTATTCTAGCCGGTCTACTTGTCAAGTCATTTGTGCAAATGGAAATTACAGTTTGTAACAAAATTAATCGTCTCAAACATCGTCCACCGACAGTGTGATGTTTCTAATTGACCAAGTTGGTATACAATTAATATTTTGTCCGAATTCCACCCACCCCCATAGTTCTCAAGTAGGTCCCTATTCATGTGTGTGCCTAGTTTACTGCCTACATCCGACCTCGTTGTAGAGACATCTGGGTGCAGTCTTGGGTCAGCCCACTTACGGGATGGACATTGAAACGAACAAGTGGGGGCGGATTCTAATTATCTTGTTTTGTATATAATACTGGCTAACACTCATAAGGAGTCAAAAGGTTAGATTGATGTTTATGAGTTGTGATGGGCGTACAGCGTGTATTAGCTATATTGGGATCAGCACGTGTGACGTGACGTGACGTGAGAGCGTGACTTTCGTAGGAAGCGAAACACACAGACATTTAGACAACAGTTTTTTTATTGACAAGGTATATGTGTCAACATCACCGCTTTTGGGCGGTCCTTGATCCCGATTTCCAGCTTTTGTGTATTTTTTTATTCACAGTAAAATCTATCTATGTGTTCCACACGAGGCCATTCTGGGCACATTTCTTTGGTCTGAAGTAATTTTAGGTTTTCACGTGCGAACGTTCACCGCGAACAAGAACGGCACATCGAAATGGCGACACGTAAAACGACACGTTACAATGACGACATCACACAACAACGACGACATCACACTAACAACGACGAACGTTGAGTTGAGGGTGTGTCCCGCTTTCTCGTGAGCAGATGTTGACACCTATGCCACACCCGTGCAGTTGTCGTTTACCCCACCCCTCCCTCCCACCCCCCATCGCGACCGTGACAGTGTTTCGCTGGCACGAGTAAATGTCGTGACACTCGAGTGAACGCCGTGCTCGAGTAGTCTGACAACACTCACTCGTTCATCTTTGACGTCGAACACCAAACACTCGAGTGAACGCCGTGCTCGAGTAGTCTGACAACACTCACTCGTTCATCTTTGACGTCGAACACCAAACACTCGAGTGAACGCCGTGCTCGAGTAGTCTGACAACACTCACTCGTTCATCTTTGACGTCGAACACCAAACACTCGAGTGAACGCCGTGCTCGAGTAGTCTGACAACACTCACTCGTTCATCTTTGACGTCGAACACCAAACACTCGAGTGAACGCCGTGCTCGAGTAGTCTGACAACACTCGCTCGTTCATCTTTGACGTCGAACGCCAAACACTCGAGTGAACGCCGTGCTCGAGTAGTCTGACAACACTCACTCGTTCATCTTTGACGTCGAACGCCAAACACTCGAGTGAACGCCGTGCTCGAGTAGTCTGACAACATTCGCTCGTTCATCTTTGACGTCGAATACCAAACACTCGAGTGAACGCCGTGCTCGAGTAGTCTGACAACACTCACTCGTTCATCTTTGACGTCGAACACCAAACACTCGAGTGAACGCCGTGCTCGAATAGTCTGACAACACTCACTCGTTCATCTTTGACGTCGAACACCAAACACTCGAGTGAACGCCGTGCTCGAGTAGTCTGACAACACTCACTCGTTCATCTTTGACGTCGAATACCAAACACTCGAGTGAACGCCGTGCTCGAGTAGTCTGACAACACTCACTCGTTCATCTTTGACGTCGAACACCAAACACTCGAGTGAACGCCGTGCTCGAGTAGTCTGACAACACTCACTCGTTCATCTTTGACGTCGAACACCAAACACTCGAGTGAACGCCGTGCTCGAGTAGTCTGACAACACTCACTCGTTCATCTTTGACGTCGAACACCAAACACTCGAGTGAACGCCGTGCTCGAGTAGTCTGACAACACTCACTCGTTCATCTTTGACGTCGAACACCAAACACTCGAGTGAACGCCGTGCTCGAGTAGTCTGACAACACTCACTCGTTCATCTTTGACGTCGAATACCAAACACTCGAGTGAACGCCGTGCTCGAGTAGTCTGACAACACTCACTCGTTCATCTTTGACGTCGAATGCCAAACGAATTATCAAAACTCCACCTTGGTAGTTTAAACACGTTTTGCGAAGGATTACATTTCAATTTGTGTATAACATTTAAGTAAACGATGTATTAATATTTATACAACCAATACCGTTTGACAAATTCATTAAAATACTCGATGACTCATGACATTTTCTTGAATTACGTAAACAACAGAATAATTATTATGTAAATACCTTAGGCCCGGTTACGTAAATAGTGACCCCCGCTGTAGGTCTGTGTATTTACAAGATGTTATTACGCAACGTTGTCGGGCAAGATCCTCCTATTTCTGCAGTGCAACGGACTATACAGATACCGTACTGCAATTATGTGTAAATTACTCAGGCGAGTTTGCCTACACTTTATACTTAGTGTCGTGATCGGGCGCTTGGTTTCTCAGAATAGCCTACCGTGTTTGTCATTTGATAGCACCTCGATGCTTTTTTTGGAACTGCTTGGACTGCGCGTTATGTAAATCCCTGTGAACAATCTTCTTCGACTGCTACGAACATACAACAAGACCCCCACCACCCAACTAATCCTGCAATACATAGGTCCACGAAATGGTTCATCAAGTTGCCCTATTATTGGTATTAACTAAACCAGGACATGTCCAAATAAAGTATGTCTGCTCAACCATTATTTACAGCCATCGCCGCGTAACTGCAGTTTGTTACAGTATTTGATATCTTACAATAATCTATATGATATCTTACAATAATCTATATGTTATCTTACAAGAATCCAGCAAGAATATGTATGTTATGCTACTCCGCCTAGCTATGCATCTCCGTTCAGGGGTTCCTCCTCGATTCCACGAAGGAGTTGTCAGCTTTTTTTCGCAATTCACCCAACTATTACCGTCTTTATGAACAATCGAATTACCCTTTATAGTTATTATTTACACTGGTCCGCAGTACTATGCGAACAATAATGCACAATTTGGAGAGTTTGATTCCAAGAAGTCATCAATATATTGACTGCCAGCACCAAGTACCAAGGTATAGATGGATATTTCTGTGATAATGTTATGTATCCAAACGTTTTGTAAATATTGTTATCCTGACAGTCATTTACGAACTACCAAGTTATCTCGTCCGGGGGATGGGTATTTTTGCTAGTTGTGGTAACCGCCAATAAAGTATGCGTGATAGTGAAGTAACCGTTTGCACCTTTGAGAACGACCCGGTCCACATGGAACGGGACGACGGATGACGAAGTAACTGGTGAAAGACATCACGCTGCTGGAACGGCTGGTTTTGCAGAGCTGATACATAATTAAATACAAGCATAATATGTAAATACGGCGATTGGGACACAAGCGTCTTTAACATCAAATAAGGATTGCCTGTTGTTGTTGCTGGTAATGCCGCCGTCGCTGTCACCTCCGCCACCGCCGCCACCCCCGCCAAAAAAATAGTCTTTGCAACCCTAATGCATGAAAGAAAACACAGGACAGTTCAAAACACCGCTAAGTAAAGACGTCAACATCATGCGCGCGCGCGCGCGTGCTCTCTCTCTCTCTCTCTCTCTCCCCTCTCTCTCTCTCCCCCTCTCTCTCTCTCTTTCTCCCTCCCTCCCTCTCTCCCTCCTCCCTACCTCCCTCCCCCTCCCTCCATCCCTCCCACCCTCCCTCTCGCTCTCTCGTTCTGTCTCTGTCGTCTCCGTCTCTCTCTCCGTCTCCGTCTCCCTCTCCGTCTCTGTCGGCGGCATGAACGAAGACGCAATGAAGTTCAAAATGATTGTCAGCATCATCACTCAAATATCAAATGATAGGTCTACCTCTTGCGCGATACTCCTGGCTGGTGACGTCACGGCTGGTGTTTTGCACATGAAAAGTGAGAGCAGGCATAATTAAAGTGATCAAAGCGAAGCTTCGAGACATTGCGACCTTTACCGTAACTTAATCATTACAAAGTAGAATATTATATGTACCTGTAGTATTTGTATCTACTGCAGCAACTACATACTTACATGTTGATTCATAATGCTTCGTGTGCTGCTTGTTGACTTGAGCTGGTTTGCAACTAGAAACATATACCATTAAGCTGAACAAGGGATAACTTTACAATATCGAAACCGTTGCGCTACATGTATATGTTGCTACGCATCATCTAAAAAGCAAACATAAGTTAAGCATGAACAAAATAAAATTAGAATCTGGAACCGCAGCAGCGATTACAAAACTACCGTTTGCTGGTTACGTCTTCTTCGGATGTTAGCTGACGTCACGGTTGATGCTGACGTCACGGTTGATGCTGCGTACATGAAAACAGAAAGCAGACCAAATTTAAACTGAGCAAAAAATAGCATGACAACATTAGAACTATTACCCTACCTGCATTAGTTGTGACGTATTCTCTTCTGCGTCATGCTCTGTTCTCTCCTGCGTTATGCTCTGTTCTCTTCTGCGTCAAGCTCTGTTCTCTCCTGCGTCATGCTCTGTTCTCTCCTGCGTCATGCTCTGTTCTCTCCTGCGTCATGCTCTGTTCTCTCCTGCGTCATGCTCTGTTCTCTCCTGCGTCATGCTCTGTTCTCTCCTGCGTCATGCTCTGTTCTCTCCTGCGTCAAGCTCTGTTCTCTCCTGCGTCATGCTCTGTTCTCTCGTGCGTCATGCTCTGTTCTCTCCTGCGTCATGCTCTGTTCTCTCCTGCGTCATGCTCTGTTCTCTCCTGCGTCATGCTCTGTTCTCTCCTGCGTCCTCTTCGGTCTCCTCTTTTGCTCCTCTCCTAAAAAAATTTTTATACTGAAATTGTTTTTTAATATATCCAAAACGTTTAGACGTTTAGACGAGGAGTCACCGATATTGCGGACAGGTATTAATTCCTCCACAATAATAGCTTTTTTATTTAATTACTTTATTAAGGGTTTCGACAGGCAAAATTCGTCAAATTCATGGGAACCGTTGCTTCACGGATGCACGCTGTGCGTAGTGTCATTTTGTTCCACTCGAGTTCTTGACACCGACAATTTCATATTTGACACTGGATGCGTCATGGTTCAGAAAGTTGATGTAATTTATGTTTTGTGACACTTTTTAAAAAAGGCATTTTTTTGGGGTTTCCAACATATTGAACTATAGGGGTAAGAAAATAATAATAAAATAAAATAAAATAAAATAAAATAATAATAAAATAATAATACGCAAATCTCATATTCTACAGATAAATGGCGGAAACTTATGTTATTAATATGTTATTAATATGTTATTAATATGTTATTAATATGTTATTAATATGTTATTAATATGCATATGTTATTATGTAGAGAAAACTAACAACGAAAACCCGAAATTACCTGTACATTACCGGACTGCCGCGTACGAGAATACGCCACCGGTGGTGTGACGTAGGCACTTCGATACAGTGACGTCATATCGACGATCGTCAACAATTTTAATTATAAATGATAAATACCAGTAACACACACAACGTGAAAGTAATGTGACACTAATCAATATCTCTTTGTGATGATAGTCAATGTTGAACCTCAACAGCATCAGTTCGCTTACATCTGTCCGTTCTCCGGCCTGTTTAACGTGAGCGTGGCATCGCGGCACATTGCAATCCCTTTTAATTTCGTACGACGTATATTTTGACTACCGTCCGTTGACCACATGCGGCATAGTGTCACTGTTCAATGCCTAATAATGTCTCAGCTACTTGTTTTCATGTTGCGGACGATCACTAGAGCGCTTCGTTCCCGTTTGACTCCTTAGGAGTGTTGGCCAGTATTCCACACAAGACAAGACGTTGCAGCCTCGTTCTCGGGCGTGCACTATGGAAACTGACATGCACAAAAACGGCACCCACGTCATTTCCGCCGAAGACAGTCGCGAAGTTCACGTGTTACGTCAGTAGTTTCCAACCTTTTTCTCCCCGCGTACCCCCTGTTTCCTGAGACGACCGGCCGGGTACCCCCATCATAGTGACTTAGAATTATAGACGAAACACCATTCGACACTGTCAAAACCAGGCCTCGATTCGGGGAACAGTTTTGGATAAGGAGACTCGGAGGTGTTCCTTCATGCACAGTCGCGCATTAATTTAGTTTACATGCAGAACATTGACGAGAATCGTTGTTCGCCGAGATATGTCAATGGAAACACCAGCAATACCCTCGTGGGCACATATGGAAACGATTCGCTCATCTTAGACCCAACGTTTGGCCGAGTACGAGCTTCAAATGCATCACGTACAGTTGAGTCGTTCACGAACGGCGTTTGGCGATCTAGTTCGCTTTGAACGCTTACACGAGCAAATGTTAAATCACTTCAGTCCAGAGAAATAACGTGCGTAGTAGAACGGCCTCGTGTGCAACAAATATATCGATTTTAATCTAAAAAATTGTTTATGGGTTAAATCGGGGCCAATGCAAGGCGGGCGTGTGGTAATGTTGACACGTACGTATTTTAATCCAGTTGATTCCCATTTTTGGTCAGATAGTTGTGGACACCAAACACAGAAGAACAGCGTGACAGAGCACCAGCAAATTCATCCAAGCCAATCCAGCCGTCCGTATGCTGCTAGATAACAACAGCTACGCTGTTAGACTGGGGTACTCATAAACAACGTCCATGCGTTCGATAACAACTCGCTCAGTCTTTAAGGATCGTATCGTTGCAGGTCTTATTTCGGGGAGGGGGCATCGGTCATGGTTTTGGGCTTCGGGATTAGAGTTTTTCGTGCATAACCTGTACACCAATACATCGCAGCATGGCAAATTAATGGGTGCCTTTCCGCGATCCGACTCTCCCTATCAAATTAAAATTACCAATTAAAAATATTCACCTATATCTTACCGAAGTTAAAATTAATGTATTTACATTATTGATTTTTCAAATATGTTGCTTTTATTGCACAGAAATGGAAACTTCACGCGTATTAATCTGTAAACTTACCAGTAGATCCTAAGTAAATTGCCATTTGTCGACAACTATGCCTGTTTTACCACTGGAAGTGCCCTTTATGAATGAAACACCTGATGGAAAATCAATATTGTGGAAAGGTTGTTCGATGGTCTGTATAGTGCATTTCGTTCTTCTTCGAAGTAGCCCAAAGTTTTCTCAGTCGCTGCGCATCTTATGACAGTTTGTGACAAAGGTTTGGTGGAAGCCCCAGATTGCGCCAAAAAATATCCATCGTGCATCTGATCAAATCAGACTAATCGGGAAAAAGTCCCATTAATGTGTGGCCACCTGTTTTGTTCTGTCTGGCGATTTCAGCTATCTAGTTATCGATCATTACCACCTGTATGTACCAACCACGACTTGCTATATTTACCATTAATCGCTCTATCAGCGTAGATATCACAAAACGGTTCGTCGATAAATGGACCATATTTAGGCCCGAACACCTGTTGCTGTGCACCAGAACCGGGACAGTCGACAACTAGACCCTGGGCACCGTCTGTTAAATGCGTTGGTTCAATGACTCGTGTACCGCGAAGAAAGAAGACACATTCTTAACGATCGAAGAATTCCAGGCATTCTCGGCCTGCGGTTTGTCAAGTCGAACCACTGGGCGGAAATGTTCCGTCAAACAATGGCTGCTCCCCGAGGCGTACGCCTGTCGTCTGCTGTTGTTTATGGCGCGTAACCAACACAGTGACACGCTTTGTCAGGCGTTAGCGTAGCTGTTGTTTACGTTGAAGTTAATCATTCATTGTTAATAAATCAGCTTCAGGTCTTTTACGAGGTCGATGCGTAGGTTGTTACATGAACTTCATGACATAAAAGATTATATATAAGAGGTTGCACTGTGTAGACCCCTACCGTGAGGTTATCAAGGTTAGTTTGAAGTCGTCATTAAAACAACTTTTATATGAAAACTATGTCTATGACTACACTGTACTGTAGTGCCAGTGGGTGCATGGACATGGTTGCTTTTGGTAAACGTTGGGAAAGCGTTGGTAAACTTCCATAAAGTAGCTGTATGGTCACAAACTAGATAATTAGGTTGTGTGTTAAAAATGTCCTATTTTTGCAACTGAACAGTTTCCAGAAATTGTTCCTGTGTTTTTTGCGGAACTGTGCGTGATGTGTATGGTAAAACTGTACAGTATAGCACTGAAAATGTGGAACAATGTACTTTGTAAAGACAAGGCGTAGGCTGTCAGTGTGTCAAATACTGCCAGTTGGCAGTCGTGGGGTACTAAGTGCCTACGTCCTTTGTTCGCGGCTGACTTGCACCGTGGTACAGCGGTTCATGTGCGGTTCATGTGCCCCGCCGCGACGTCTGCACCTAGTCGACCCTCGGCGGTCGACAGGTTGACAGATCTCCGTGGAACACCAGGCATGGACTGCTTCCGTTGTAGGACCTGTGGTGGCAGTAGTAGACCCTGTTTGCCGTGAGGGAGACGACGAAGTTCAATAACCCCTGGCTTCAGTTGCTTGGGCAACTTTTTAATGCATCTTGCCCGAGTTCATTCACCTGCGTAGACATATACAAGTATATAAACGAGAAGAACTTGATACGTGAATAGTTTACACAGCATAGGCTTCGCTGTAGTGTGATTAAAACCTCTGAGTAAAGTCGCGTTGAAGTTGCAGTGAACATCGTCATCCACGAAGTTGCGGGTTTATTTCAATTGACACAGCACGCGTGAGATGATGATAGCCACCAGTAACGATTGAGTGTTGTTTAGTCGAATACGGGTATGTTGATTGCAAACTTTTGTAGTATGGTATTTAGGATAACGGAAAGGAGGGTTACAAAGAGGGCCAGGATTAGCCACCCATTACTGACCGAATGTCCCCTCATAAACACGCCACTGAAACATTTCCGGAAAACTCGTTAATCCGGACAGGTACACCGGAGACCAAGGTGTCTGGATTAACGAGGTTCCACTGTACAGGCTGTATATGAAACCATGTTGGCCATTGAAGCCCTGTATCTTGTCGTGTTTGTTTTATTCTCCGTTGGTTGGTGCAGCTCTGTGTGTCTTAATGTCTGTTCAATATTTAATCGAGCATGCCTAATGTTAGCCCCGATTGCGACCTAGTCTTTTAAAACAAACGTTGAACAACTTGTGCGATCCATTGTTGCTAGGCAACCGAACAACGGGACGACACAACTGTTTTGATGAACCATAGTTTTACCATTATCTGTTTATGAGCATCGACCTTGCTTTCAGCATATGATGCAAACATCGTGTTTACATTAGGCCCTACACGCTGAATCATGTTTGCATTACACGTTGAACGCAATTCGGGGCGAATCATTCAACTTAAACGTATAACGAACGGTCAAATTATATTTAAACATTGTGTTTCATGAAAATGCATTGGGCTGTCAAGATGTTGGAATATGTATATATTTGATACCAAATAACACGCATGATGTTGCGATATAAACAGCCAAAGTTTGTACCGTTAACAAACACAGGATCCGCGTGTGGTCATTGTTTGTTGATTGGTTATATAAAGTAATATAGCAATCAACACCGCTTTCAAGAGGATTGCTCACCCGGTCACTGGTTATGCAATCATTGTCCTAGAATCTTATTAGTGCAAATTGCAGACATGTCAACATTTCTTGGAAACACAGGCATTGGTCGTGTCTTTCCGGAGTCGCTGGATGATTTGTCAAGTAATTAATTAACTTGACTGCGACGACCCATGCCTGACCATTGTCGTTCGCGTTTACAACACACGACTGTGGATGTGCGGGGCGTTCTTGGAATATTGTTCTCGCCAAGAGGTCTAGCTCCGGGCATTGTCTTCTCCAACCCAAACATCTGTCAATCTTGTTAGCAGCTGATGGGGGTTTCCGGCATGAGCGCGTCTTCCGATCGAATGCGTGGCCTGCCGCGTCGTCCTCAACCACAAAGACAAGAATTCATGAAATTCCGATTTCTGGACAACCTGCTATGCTTTTCATAAATGTTAATGCGAATTAAGATTGTGTTCATGTTCGCATGCCATTCTTGAAATCGTCGCCACTACGAAGCTACACAATACCAAGACTTCTATTGCGTGCAAAATGCCTCGGGAACCCGAACTCAGAGGTGTGTAAAACCAAAGAGTTTACCCATCCCAGACCGGTGTGTAATTTGAATATTGTCAACATATGGATGAATATGCAGAGAAGCTAAGGAAAATTATTGCATTCATTACGTGCCATTGAAAGATTCGGTTAAACATACAAGTGTATCCGAACAGTACAAGTAGAAATAAGTATGAACTGAATTTAATTACGTAAACCGAACACATGCAGTCATGCATACGGTTATACAGTTTATAAGAATGCGTGTAAACCGCAAGTCATGGCCGTTCTTTTCGTTCTTGTGTGACTGCGTGTGTACGTGCATGCGTGCGTGCCCATGGGTGTACGTCGTCGACTGTGTGTGCAATGTATACGTGCGCGTGAATGTATGTGTGTACGTGTGTGTACGTGTGCGTACATGTGTGTACGTGTACACCAGTAAGCCGGGATGTTGTCTCTCCCACTCACCAGGCCACGACGACAACAGATGGTCGGTGTTGTTTTGGAGTATGACATACGTTACTTGATTATCGCCGCAGAGTTGATAATTGATTTGTTTTGTTCGTATCTATGCAGCTCGTGGACACGGGCGTAGCTCCACCGGATATCAACAACTGCCAGTGACCACCGGACAATGAACGGTCACTCCGAAGGAGTCTGCGTCTACACGCGCTGCCTGGCCGTAAAGACATACCATGGACTTGTATCTCGGCTCTTTAACCGCGTAGCAGATAGAAGTGTTTGATTCAGAAATGTGGAAGTCTTAAGTGTCACCAAATATTCCATATACAAACGTGCATATAAGTATTGCCCAAGTGACGCTGCCTGCCCGCACGCCCGCCCGCCCGCTGCCAGTGACCACCGGACAGTGAACGAGGGAGTCTGCGTCTACGCGCGCTGCCTGGCCCTATTGTATTTTATTATGATCAATACATAAAAAAATCATATGTTTAAGACAATGAAAGGACGAACCAACTCAGCGACGATCGTGGGGTTTTGTTTTATTATTAAATTCAACTTTTATTGTTTCCCGAATGCGACACGTGATAGATACATCCACATCGGGCTCGTTTAATTATACGAGGCCATTGGGTCTGTTCCGTTTTCAGCCCGTGCAATATTGCCCGGATTAAGGCAATATGCAGTTATATAACTAACAACAGAGTACACATTTAGACCACACGAGGCACCCGGCGACACAACGTTTATGGTAAATCGCCTGATTGACCTCGGCTAAAAGCTAGTGCACTGGCCTCCGTTGCCAAGATGCACCGTCAAAACACTGGTAAGTGCCTCGCGGACGAACAAGGGCTACTCGAGGCGTGTAAAACCAAGTGCTGCGGAGTGTGCGTGGATACTGAAGGCATTCGGCAAGTAGCGCGATTAAGTATGTAGATCTCGTAGCAATCATTCAATTCATGACCAGTTCGTGACCTCTGAAGTGTTGAATTGGTCCACGGCGATAAATCAAAGCGCTCGGATGTATGCACCAACGCTTGCCAACGGTCAAGTGACTTTTCAAAGAACTGTACGACATAAGCCGCGTAGAACACCTGCATTTTCACCTGGACATAATTTCTTTTACCTCTTGCCGACTGGTTCATGAGTGCTCGCATTTCGTACCGGGACTGACACCGAAAAAGTCTCGTCTGCGTATGTTGAGCGTACGCACTGTCGACGCGTGGGGAATTTGAAACCCTCACCACTTTGTTGAGTGCTACCATACATTGCACTCCGATATGAATAGACTGCAATGTATTATGCACATTTAGGTCCCAGTGATCGCATTCAGTCGGCGTCCCTCTACAATGCAGTGATGTTGTGTTGATACAGTGTAGTGCCGTCGGTAAATCACTACTTCCACGTAAACGATGCATGTACAAACAAATTATAATCAGGTTTCATGTTCGTTTTATTTTAACGCAGGTCGACACGATATCTGAATAAATATTTTACGGAAACAGGGAATGCGCACTGATGGGTGTTGGTGATGGAAGACCATGTCCGTTGTATGGAGGTGTTCGTTATAGACATGTGCTCGTCATGTATACAGAGTACACATGTAACCCAGTCGCTGGTTAAACGTGTTACTCCACTGTGAATTAACACAGTGCCGCTGTGAATTAACACAGTGCTGAACATGACTGTCAATATAGAATGTTAGCTGTCCCAAACGAAAATTGTCGAAATATGTTCAACGAGACATTTCACGCACATTGTCACGTGCTTTGTTTCCGTAAAATACTGTTGATCATGTGGAATGTTGTTTTCAATTTTACCATGCTTACACGCTCACCGTCTTGCGTCACGAATCACTGACATTTCTGGCATTACTCAAATCTGTGAAATGTGAAGAAAACGATCTTTGTCTCAGAACACAACAAAGGCATTTAAAAATTTTGCTTTGGGACATGCCAACTGGATATAATGAATTTTATTGTGAATATGCATTTAATCGAGTAATCAAAACGACATTCCTTTATTTGACAAGCTAGGCAACATGTGAAGAAGTATTTATCATAACCACGAAACGTAGGCCTGTCATATTCGTCACAGTGCTAGTACCAGCTGAATTCCCATATAAGATAGGGTGGGACAAGGAGACCCCGTTAAGGGAAAATGGCTGCAGTTATTAATAAACGTATCATTTTGAGGTATCCATGCTGGTAAACGATTGATGTGTCGATGTAGTATGTAACACCAAAACATTAGTGACGATTGACAACAACCAAATCATGTTATCGCTGATTAGATATATTGCCCCAGAGGTGAGGCAAGATGCCCCCTCTTATAGGACAAGAAGGGCGTCTTGCCCACAACAGTAGCATTCTTTCACCGTTTGTGAAATAAAGAATACTTAAATTAAACAAACTATTGCAAAACATAAAAAAGCATTGAGTTTTATTGTATCCAGACCGGCATCAAACATGCACCATTTAGTTACTCTCGGACTCGCTGTGGCAGATGAAACACCGCACTCCAGACGTGTACTCTTTGTACAACTGAAACTGTACCCACACCTCCAGCTCACGAAGGGTTCACCGCATATGAAATATGGCCATGCTTCCTCTTCGCTGCTTGTTTAACAAGATTTAACAAGATTGCCATCCAAGGCAAAGGCAAACATATTTCTATCAATATTTTCATACCCATACAATATCTTAAAAACTTCAATTTGATCTCATCTTAACCGCCTTGTCTCTAGGGTTGTTAAACTACATTTTTTCAGTCGGTCTTCATAGCTACGATCTCTCAGTTCTGGAATAATTTTAGTTGCTCTCCTCTGTATTCTGTCAAGCGTATCTGTACTCTAAATGAAGTCTAACTATTGGTTTATACAGGTATAATTAGATTTTTTTCCTTGTAAATTTCTATTTTCATTTGGAAATAAAGAACTGGTTTGATTTTGATTTTATTTGTATGTTATATTTCTCCTAATCAAACCAAGCATTTTATTACCCGTTGAAGCTGCAATACTACACTACTCTAACACTTTCATATCAGCACATATTGTAATTCCGCAGTCCTTTTTTATACAGTAGTACCTAGAACAGTATTTCCCATTTTATAGTTTACATCTAATTTCCCGTGTCCTGTATGTAGGCATTTACATTTCCCAAAATTTAATAACATCTGCCATTTCTCAGACCATTTAACTTATTTGTCTACATCGTTTTGTAAATGTTGTTAATCACCATCGTTGATAACCCTTCTAAGCATTTTTGTGTCATCCGCAATTTCAGTACGTTGCTTGTTATATTATTGTCCAGGTCATTGACACAAAAATGCTTATATATATATATATATATATATATATATATATATATATATATATATATATATATATATATATATATATATATATATATATATATATATATATATATATATATATATATATATAAGCATTTTTGTGTCATCCGCAATTTCAGTACGTTGCTTGTTATATTATTGTCCAGGTCATTGATATATATATATATATATATATATATATATATATATATATATATATATATATATATATATATATATATATATATATATATATATCAATGACCTGGACAATAATATAACAAGCAACGTACTGAAATTGCGGATGACACAAAAATGCTTATTTATTTCTCGAACCCTTTATAAATAATGGTATGACGTTTGCTTCTTTCCATTCAAAAAGGAACCATTCCCTCTTTTAATGACAAGTTGAACCCTCTTGCAAGTCGGGTACTAATTTGTTCTACTGTTTCCATTAGTAGTTTTGGAGGAATTCCATCCACTCCAGGTGATATAGTGTCCTGTCTTTATTTTCTTAGCTACCATTTCTGGAGTTACACTTAACTGCCCTAAATAGACACGATGGAAACATATCTTAATTTCCATGCTAATACTAATCAGTGCCTACATTTTGTAATAATAAATGGAACTGTATACATTAATAGTGAATATAAAACGGGTTGCACGATGTTAAAAGCTATCTGGATGTTTCAGCACAACGTTGAAAATTTTTTTTTTACTTCAGCCATGCAGAAAAATGTTAAATGCAGATTTGTTCCAGTCTATTTCATCTGCATGTGCTTTTAGGCAGAATATGCACTGGATAGCAGCATTGTACTCATCCACCAGAGACAGACTGCACGCACTATGATGTTGGAAATACGAGGGGGTGTCTTACACCACGGGGTCTCCTTGCCCCACCCTACCCTACCTGTAGTATGAGATGGTTAATTTGAGATGTTTAATTTTCATCAATTTGCATTTGGTTTAACGTGAACAACTGATTACTAACCCGGTGGAATTCACAAATACAAAATTGTATACACTTCCACCCTTTCCTCCGACATATGATCTTTGCAAAAATCTTCATTGTTGAGTCACCAATGTAGATCGATTACATAATTGTTATACTAACAAACAGCTTCTATTTGCTCAAGTTTGCGTGATGTATAACTTTAAAGGATGGTGTTATGACTAATATATACTTGAAAAATGGCGTAAGACAGCCGGTAGAAGCGATCAGGTAAGCAAGGAAAGTGCAGTCCATATATGAATATAACGACTCGCGTGAGCGAGTTCATATTTGAGGTCACACATTGCTCGTGCTCACCAGACCGTGTCTTACGCCAAACCTACATTCCGAAGACGCATCGTAATTAAGATTCACATTTTACACATTATCTACGTTGCGTGAGCGTGTATTGAACGTCCTGCACGCTGAATCAATGTGTCCATTGACTCATGCGGTACGCGTCGTGAGGTTATCTCGCACAATGATCAGCGCAACTGGTGCGTTCGTGGTGATTAGTCGTTGCAGATAATTTTATCGGCGCTCAAATTGCCAATTGCTCTTGGTGCGTGTTGGGGTCGTTCCACACTAACAGTGTTTTTACATCGCCGTATCCTAAACTTGGCAAAGGTCGTACGCTCATTTTAGGGGACGCCCCGAAAACGTATAAATGATGTCCAAAAATCCCCCACATTGGCCCACTTTATGGAGTGTTCCTTCCCCGAAATCGGCCCCGAAATATTATCCGATTAATCTCACAATAATCAAAGCGTCTGTTAAACGACAACTACCTCATGAAATCTGTACTTGGTCCTGTTTAATCTGGCGTCATTGATCTGGTGTGAGTCAGGATAGTAAATGACTAATGCGGTGGACATTAGCTGGCAAGACATGACCCAAGGGCTTTGTCAGCGCGCTTTATGAATGTGGTTAGCGGCTCTTCCGTGGAATGTTGTTAGTTCTGTTGTAACTATATAAGGTGTTGCCTGGATGTATCTGCATAATTTGTCGGCGAAACTGCTTGCATGTCGATGTTTGTTAAGAAAGTAAGACACATTCCAAGGACATTTGACAATGTCCACGTCACCGAAGTTCTATATTAGAGTGACCAATGCAAGAATGTCATAGCACCAAGCATAAATGTGGCTCCTTTGTTTTTATCCTAATGTTTGTAACGTTCCGGGTGTGTACGTTTCTATCATGTGACATCATCTTCACAAGTGATGTCACACGAAAGGCCCAGTCATCAGAATCACCTGCATATGGCTATAGGTAATATGATATACCATAAGCACGCTCACGCACACGCGCATCATATATAATTATAGATGCACATATTCACGCAAAAAGTCAGCCCGTCATCAGGCTTTTCCAAAGGTCTATACTTTCCCTGTTCAAATAATAGGAGACTCGTTGGTCGTAAGCTCAAAGGAAATTGCCTGTCTTCCAACTATGCAAATTATAAGACAATTCGCTAGAAAACAGGGTGGATAGTTCCAACAACCAAACCTTGAATGACATTTCTGAACATCTGTCTTTTACGCAAAAAACTGTCCCTGGACGGGAGGAGGCGCCACCTACAGTCCACCTGCTGCGTGCAGACGAACTAATCCCGCCAACGCTGTTGTCCGAAAAGTCGATAGTTCGCAGGAGAGCGGGCGTAGATTTACTGCCTGTTGCCAGGCGCCCGTTCTCGGCTGGTAAACACTTCGTTTTCCGCGATGTACTCGCTTTTCTCGTTACTCGATCGTCCGTCACGTTATCTCCGCGGTGCGTACACACACGTCTCTTACAGGGACAGAGAGAAATGTATATTATGCGGTCCGTGTGGTGGCGCACTCGAAAAAAAATTACGAAATAGAGCGAACGTTCCCCGAAGTCAGTCGATGTGGTACGCTGGATGAAGAATGCTTTAATATATATAGTATTAATGTTGTAGTGTTTAAAGTTTAAACCATCAGCTATATGACAGTCACACGGTGTAGTGTTAAATATGTATGCAGCCCAGGGATACTTTCTCCAAAACAAACATAAACGTTCATATAGCAGCAGCGGATCCAGGGGGTGTCTTAGGGGTCTCAAGACCCCCCTAGGCCCTGGGGGCGGGTCTTATACCCCCCGTGTCCGTGGCAAATATCACGGTAGAGGACAACGTGCATATATAGGCCTACATCGGAACTAGTGTCAATGTAAAGACTGAAGTATTAGCAGCCGGCTAACAGTAACCCTTTTGTAAGTAAAACGACATATGTGTCATCCCGTCACCCCTCCGCCCCCCCCCCTCCAACCCCCCCACCCCGTTCGTAAGTAAAACGACATATGACTACGACCGACTGTGAACCCCTTGCCAAAGGCTAGATCCGTCCCTGACATAGTACCCGTACAATTTTCGCTATAATCCTTGACAGGGTACACTTTTTGACATCGCACCTGCTGCACTTGACCTACTTCGGGGACACGTCCACAAAACAGATGCGTGGATGGAAATGTTTGTCCTTCGCGGAGAATTCCGCACATTAATCGATGTTACTCTCGCCTCACCGAACAGGAAGGCGCGCTGACATTTGCGAGAAAAAAATCCGGGTAGTGTTACGATAAAGGTTAACCATTGAAGACTAATACTTATTATTGTTGTTTTCGTCATACGAGGATGTGGACAGCATTGATTGTGGACCATTCACTAAGCGCATGTTTACGATACCTTACGCTACCGCTGACATTGCGTGGAAGTGTTCTGACAGTGTTACAATAAAGGTCAATCTTTGACGATTAATTGTTGTTGTCGTCACAGCAGGAGGTGGCGCCTGCTGCTGTGGCGGACCAACGAAGAAACGACGTGGTGGCAACAACGTGGTGGCAACAACGTGGTGGCAACAACGTGGTGGCAACAACGTGGTGGCAACAACGTGGTGGCAACAACGCTAGGCCCCTGGGGTGGATGGCCGTATCACAACAACGGTGGGAAAGCACGTGGACTCGTACTGACCTCCCACAATCAGTGGCGTATTTCGAGGGGGGGGCGCTGGCCCACGCCCTCATTTGACTTGAATTTTTTTTTAGAATATTTAACCCGTTGCGCCACTACGTGGCAGCATGGTAAACTAATGGGTGACTTAGCTTGCCCCCATGACTAAGCTTGCCCCCTACGCTCCCCCCCCGTGAGAACCTAGATACACCACTGCGTACAATCTACTGGCGTTAATACTAACCACGTACTGCAAAAACACCCGACACTTCTGCAAAAAAACTATGGAAATGTTGATGTTCAGTATGTTACCATCGTATACTTTTTTTATAACATCAACCCCCATAACTGTCAATGTACTCCAAGAAATCAATATTAAAGGTGTACATCGTTTTTAACGTCAACTGATGTTATAATGCTATACAAACTGTGTCTGTTCCAACGTCCTGACCGCTCGAACGTGTTTTAATTAACCTCAATTGTTTCATATAATTTTACCGTTATCTGTTTAATTGGAATGATTCGACTGGAATGCGACGTTTGCAGTGCATGCCGAACGACAAGGTCAGTATTCGTAAACATATGACAGTAAGATTACATAAAAAACTCATTAAAACGCTTGGGCGTTCAAGGCGTTAGTTGGTAAATATTGTCTATACTATTATAGTATAGACAATATAGGGGTTTTAAAAAGGGGGGTTCGAGCGTATACAATCTGCCGGGGGGTTCTGGGATGATTTTTGAAAATGGTACAGCTAAACACAATTCTCTCAAAGAGGGGGTTCGAGCGAACCCCCCTTCCCGGACCTCCCCCTAGGACGGGCATGCAATACAACATGATTTTACAATGACAAGGACCTGACTTTTTACCTTTTAGTATGTGCCCCCCAAAAAAAAAAATTTACCCCACTCTCTCTCAAACACTCTCAACAATGGCGAGACTCCCCCAAGTATTTCTTGCCTACGTTCGCGGTTGATGTGGAGGGCATTTACCTGCATGCGTTGTCTTTTTATCCGTTTCTGTCATATTCTAGCCGTGTAAAATATAACAACCGCTGTAGGCGTCGTTCAAGGCAAGGCGGGTGTGTCGTTGTTCAAGGCAAGGCGGGTGTGTCGTTCACGGCGAAAACAGGTTATTGTTCCGACAACAGAAGCTATTTACAAAAAAGTTGTTGGTTGTGCGTCACTGCGACATTCCCGAAATGCCGAAAGACGTATTATTATACTTAGGCAAAACTGTCTGTTTTGACGATCAGCGCTTTTACGACAGGGTTACTGTGATTTGGGCCAACTTGTTCAGCAGGTTGGTAACACAGTGCCAGTGGATGTCGTGACATCTTGACTTTTTTATTTAATTTTTCTACCTGCAAGACGTCCAACCCTTCTTGCGGCTACACAGTCTTGGTGTTAAATCCAACCGAATCCAGTACATTGACGTCATCCACCAAAACAATGTTAGAGGCTATGTCCCGTGATTGCCTACGAGACATCACCGATGAAACGAACACAGTTGGATTAACTGCCTCTTACGTGGTCATGTAATAACACCCACACTATATTTCTCCAAGTATACGTGTGTGACTAATTCCAAACTTTTACATTGCACATTTGATATCCAAGTCCGTGGAACGATGTCAAACTGCACGTCTCTGCCATGTGGTGAGTGATCTGACACGTCTGCAAAAAATACAGAAATCATGATGTTTACTATGTTGCCATCGCATACGTTCGCGGTTGACGTGGAGGGCATTTACCTGCATGCGTTGTCTTTTTGTCCGTTTATATCATGTTCTAGCCGTGTAAAATATAACAACCGCTGTATGCAACAGGTGAACGAACGCCCGTTGTTCAATTAAGGCGGGTGTGCCGTTCACGGCGAAAACAGGTTATTGTTCCAACAACAGAAGCTGTTGATTGTGCGTTTAAGTTTGTACCGACCGACCGCGCGACAAACATTTAGGCCTAAGTGCCCGTTAACTGAAATTCGGGTCACTGGCGCGGTTTACTTGCTCACAGAACTGTCTATAATCACCGTGTAACTCTGTCATTGCCGCCGCCGCCGCCGCCGCCGCCGCCGCCGCCGCCGCCGCCGCCGCCGCCGCCGCCGCCGCCGCCGCCGCCGCCGCCGCCGCCGCCGCCGCCGCCGCCGCCGCCGCCGCCGCCGCCGCCGCCGCCGCCGCCGCCGCCGCTGCGCAAATATTTCATGAATCTCATGGTACTATTTTTTTCTGTATATTCACTGCACTGCACAGCCAGTATCAACGCTGCTGTTGTTTTTAAATATGCACGGATTCGATATATTCCACTATCGTTTTTTCATTTTCGTACCTACCTGGCTTATACCTTACTAGCTATTTATCATTTGAACATATATCTTTGGTAATGTTTCTTGTTTTACTATACACTTATTTTTTTTACCATTACTAGTTCACAGACATCTATGATGATATATTACCAAAAACGTGCAATACTAAATGTGTACTATTATAGCAAAATTAGGCTATTCATATTTTCAAAAGAGTCTGTTATAAATGTACATTTTTCATCTGGATTTATATATTTGAATAATGTTAGCTGATGAATCATTTTCCCAATCTCAAGGTGGTTCTAACAGTGACTGTTTAGTTGATATAGTACAGCTAAATGAAGCAACTGATGATGACATTCAACCATTCCGCATATTATGATATTGACAAGTTTAAACTGCTAGCAAAAATAATAACAAATGTTTTAGTATATTAAGTTTAAATATTGAACCTATCCATGTTAAATTCAGTGAAATAGAAACGTTCTTGGAAAAACTCAATCAAATAAACTTTAAATTTAGCATAATATGCTTACAGGAAAGCTGGCTTTCAGATAATGATGACTTATCACATCTACAAATCGAGGAATATCAATGCATTACACAAGGCAAAACCTGTCCAACAATGGGGGGGGGCTAGTAATTTATATAAACAAAATATTTAACCACAAAGTACTGTTGTCTCTAAATCAATGCTGGGAAGGTCAATTTATAGAAATAACTGGCAGTGGAATCAATAAAGATTTAATAATCGGTAATGTTTACCGACTTCCAAGATATCTAAATGAAAACTATCAATGTTTGTGTGAATTCACACCAGCTATCTCATCAGTTGACAGAACAAACTCCGATGTCATTATTGCGGGAGACTTTAATATAAAACTTCTTAAAATAAATGAAAAAGAGGTTGTTGGTGAATTCTTTTATATATTAATATCGTGTAGCTATTATCCCCATATAACACTTCCAACAAGGTTCTCAAACAAAATGGAACTCTAATAAATAACTTCTTCTGTAACTTAACTGACTCTACAATAAAACCTTAATCGGGCCTTCTAACGAAACAGCCGTATTTTACTTTTCTAAACACAGTTCAGTATAGAGAACCACCACCTAAATATATTAAAATTAGCATTCAACACCAAGAAGCAATTTCCAACTTTACACATGACATCTTATCGTCAGATAACTATAACAAACTTAGTCAGTCGCCTTCTACTGATCCAAACTTGAATTACATCACACTACACGAAGTAATCAAACTAGCTAAAAAAAACAAACACAAGCCTTGACGTCATCCACTAGCCTCTTACGTGGTCATGTAATAACCAACACCCACACTACATTTTATCCTCCGTGTGAATACAACCAACTCCAAACTTTTACATTGCTTTTGATATCCAATTCCGTGGAACGAAGTCAAACTGCACGTACTGCACGTACCACATGGTGAGTGATCAGTTGCTCTTAATCTAAAAGCTGATATTTCGAGACGCGCCCACCTTGCCACCGCTATCATGACTGCGTGTAGTTTTCAACGCGTCTCGCCTGTCATCTTGGCAGGGCCACGTGCCACTGCGCTCGCTCTACGTTGCTACACGCCAACGACAAGATAACGTTGCCGTTTGGCTAGATACTCAGGTTTCACTGCAAGACGGTACATGCGTTAGTCATCGAAACAATGTCATGATGTGATCTTAAATGTTACCGGCACGTTTGTAGTACAGTTAAAGTGTACACACATACACACGCTATCAACATCTCTTGCAAGGGGTATCGCCCCCGCACATCAACAAGTAAAATATATATTCAGGGTAAAAGTTATCTTACTTAAAACGCCTTTAGAGTATACATTTCATATTTAATTCTTAGAAAGTACCTACGGTTTGTCAAGAACGTAAGTAACCCACCAAGCTTCTTGTTAAATCTACAAAGTCTGATGTTTGTTTATCATATAATCATGTCAATATAGTAAAGCGTTCTATTTATAGCGCGCCCCTATACCAACCGTTACGCGGAGGGCGTTACACTGCGCCTAGCAGACCTGTTCACGCGCACACCATTTTTCTATTGGAGCATCCATCCATTCAGTATGATCTATAGAACCAACACGTGTTCACAATTTCAATAATTTCTGTCATTCAGTTACTGCAGTGATTCCAATGGCACAATGTGTTTCTAACATCTTCATCCAACTGTGTTTTAATGAAATACATTTAAAATCAGACTTGGGGCCGAGTACATTTTCAAAGTAAAGTATGAGTACGAGTACATTGGTGATGGCTGAGTACGAGTACATTGCTAAACACTGAGTACGAGTACATTCTCACGAATACGAGTACACATTTTATAAATATTAAATCATAACGTATTTTAAACCAAACATTATTAATTAATCTAATCTATATAACTCAGCAACAAGTGAATATACAATGGCAGTCGATCAGATTTTTGTATGAGGAAAACTGTAAAAAAAAGATTGTGTTGCATTTTTTCTTTTTGGAAAATATGTCCAATAGCTGTAACAGCCTTTGTACAGTAGGGACGTTCTCCATAGACCCATGCAATATGATTATGGTTTTCCGCAATATATATATATATATATATATATATACATATTTTAATTAATGAAGACAAACGAATGTCTACCCTTACAAACAAATGGTAACCCCAAACATACGGTTACCTTTTACAAACCCCTCCATTTAACAAACATACAGACATGGAAATTAGTTTTTGCTTGGAGTCCCGTCTTAACTGCAGTTAACAGTTCATAAACCACATGCTTTGATATAATAATACCCATTAAACCAATATTTTTGTAGTTAGTCTACCAGTAACTAAACATTACCCCCACCAAACATGTACATCATTTGAAGGGGTAGAGTTGAGAAGATTTGTCCAAATTGCAACAAAGGGGATGTGTGGCAATTTGAATAAAGTTTGTCTGCCCTTGTTTTGAATAAAGACCACATGAGACCAATTTATATGCTTATGCATCAGTTTAGTTTGTCTTCTTCTGGTGCACAAAGGCGTTGCAATTTGCAATTTTTTATATTAAAAGTTTGCAATTTATATTTTCTGATCTTAGACTACTGGTTGTTGAGAGGGTTAGCACACGCTAGTACAACAGGTTCAAAATCCCCTTTGTATTTTTTAGCCAGGCTGCTAACACCAGATTATAATGGTGTAGGAGGCAGTCTGACTTGAGTCATCTTACAGAGGAAGACTCAGATGGCAGTTCTTAACAGTTAGCACTGTCAGCCAGTGCCAAGTGGCATGGTCTCCTGACTGCATCAAAGGCATTTCATGGCTAACTGGTGGGTCAACTGACGAATGGTCCTTTATGGATATCATGGTGGCTTAAATAAACAAACAGATTATGTCCTGAACTAATAGCCTATAACTGTTTGCTTGCTTTGTTTCTGACTGGGAAAAGATTCTGCTTGTTGCCTTTTTGTGTATCATAATTATAGTCATGTTTATTGGAGAAGGGGGTGTACTATGTGTGGGAGGGTAAGGGGGGTAATCAATCAAAAATAACAAAGTATTTATATTTAAAAAAATAGTTGAACATTCAAATACTTAAGGAAGTTTTGTTTTTTAACTACAAATAAATAAATTTTTACAGCATATATTGAGAAAGTACATATATATATATATATATATATATATATATATATATATATATATATATATATATATATATATATATATATATATATATATATATATATATATATATATATATATATATATATATATATATATATATATATATATATATATATATATATATATATAATTTGATTGTTATCTGTTTATGAATATTGACCTCACAGGCATTGTAAACGTGATATTCGGGAATATTCAAATTAAACAGATAACAGTAAAAATGCATTTAAACATTGTGGTTCATTAAAACACCTTTGTGTGGTCAATTTACCTTAGAATGGATGTAATGAATACTATATAACACGAATTTACTATAGAGAAAAACTATCACACTTTATGCCTTTAACAGCCAGATTCGTGAATATGGCGATATAGTCAAAACAACTGCTACTAGGCCAATCCTATTACAGAATCAGCAGTGAGCGTATCAGTTATCGCTGTACCAGTCTGATGTTTCAGCCGTCGGGCGGTTTGCTTCCTGGTTTTTACACGCGTCTATAGTACTGTCTACATGGTCATGGATCAGCTGCGTGTCTAGGATCTCGCAAGAGGGGAGGCGGCGTGTCTAGGATCTCGCAAGAGGGGAGGCGGCGTGTCTAGGATCTCGCAAGAGGGGAGGCGGCGTGTCTAGGATCTCGCAAGAGGGAGGCGGCGTGTCTAGGATCTCTCAAGAGGGGAGGCGGCGTGTCTAGGATCTCGCAAGAGGGGAGGCGGCGTGTCTAGGATCTCGCAAGAGGGGAGGCGGCGTGTCTAGGATCTCGCAAGAGGGGAGGCGGCGTGTCTAGGATCTCGCAAGAGGGGAGGCGGCGTGTCTAGGATCTCGCAAGAGGGGAGGCGGCGTGTCTAGGATCTCGCAAGAGGGGAGGCGGCGTGTCTAGGATCTCGCAAGAGGGGAGGCGGCGTGTCTAGGATCTCGCAAGAGGGGAGGCCAAAGGAAGGACAATCTTAGTCGTCCACTAGTTTACCATGCTACCATGTTGTGGCACAACAGGTTACATGCGAAAAAAGTGAAAATGTTAACCCTCCCCCCCCCCCAGTGGCGCTGACTCTCTCCCCAGCTTCGAAACGGTAGCAAGAAGATTCGGAATCGGGTCCTCTCAATTGAGAGCCCAACGTTCTAACCTCGACGCCACCGCGCCCTTCTTTCACGGAATAAGACCGGGAGGTGGCAGCAATTGACAAGACCTTTGTTTTCGGCTGTGCGGCTGTGATTGTGTGGTTTCTTCCTGGTTGGCCGACGCAGCAACTTCCTGCGGGCGATATCCGGGAACGCGGCCCTGGATGCTGCATTGTTTTTACTTTTCTAGCTACGGCTTCATTCCAGTCACGGCTTTGTTTTGGCGCATCCTTGTTTATATATAGAACGCGACGCTATTGGTGGGGAACTATGGAGGAAGTTAACGTAGTAAATGCTTCCTATTCTAATGGTTTGCGTTGTCTTTTTATCTGTTGATGTTATATTCACACGTGTCAAATTTAACAACCGCTACAGGCAACAAGCTACAGACAACAAGCCCGTTCTTCAATGCAACGCGGATGTGCCGCTTAAAGCAAAAACATGTTTTTATTCCCACAACAGAAGCCATTTACAAAAAGTTGTTGGTTGTGGGTTCACGTCGATATACGCGTTTGTACCGACCGTTTAGACCCCAGTGCAGGTCTAGCTAGATCTGCAGCATCCGGTGTCTATGTCAGAGCATCATATCAATGGGTACATTAAATGTGTATGGTAAGCAAATTTTGGAAAGGCAATCCCATAGCATTTTGATTTGCCAATTTATCCTTTTTTAGCTTGCCCTCCGTCGTGTCGTTGTTCCCGATGGTCCTTGTTCAACTGGTTTGGGGCTGCTTCCCCCATTTTCTCCACTTAAGGGACATAAGTTCAACATGAGCAATTTTACAATATCAACATTGGTTCTGAATCCTTTCAAAAGTTTATTTGCAAATATTGATGGGTCAATCTATATACTCCAGCTCCCCACCCAAAAAACAATCACGGTCCCGACGCCTAAACTTCCGTGCCATTAAGACGCCTTGGTTGTTTATCCCCTTTTCTAGGCAAATCCACACGATGAATTGGTCGCCTTTCGTTGAACGTGTAAACAGTTAAACAGCACAATACAGAGTTCGTGGTAGCGCGTAAGATCTCAATGACCGCTCCAACTGAAGTGGGTCAAGGAACCGTTCCGAGTCGGTCATTGTCGGTTTCGCAGTACATCTCAGCTGTTCTCGTGATTAGAAGCGACGACGGCAGTGTAACCGGACACGATGTTGACGACTCGCTTCTGACGGTCAATTTCCCGAATTCTGCGAGCGGCTGCTAGCAAGAAATCAATGATAGCTTCAGCGTTCATTGAATACTAGTTGCACCATCGTTTTTTACCGTTGCTCTGGCTGCGTTGATCGGCCAGTTACGTAGTATACTAGTTATATATATATATATATATATATATATATATATATATATATATATATATATATATATATATATAATTATATATATATATATATATATATATATATATATGTAACAGGACTACAGCACATGTTTAACGATGCTGCCTAATTACTGATCAGAAAGGGCGAGCATGTTTTTGTTTCCTAGCATTTCCAGAGAGGTGCTATGCCATTCTAGATATATACGAATACTACGAACGATTACGGAATAACATCAACAATACAGGGGAATTGACCCAAGTGAAAATGCATGTATAAAAATTAAGTGAACCGAAAAGAACGAGAAATATCTCCAGAAAAAAATTATTTATGTTTGCCACAGAACAGTATGAATTAACGTTTTGTTGATGTTGATTGCGTTCTACTGCAAATCAATAGTTTGCCAAAGACGTTTTTGCTACATCAATACGATGTGCTTTTTATGAAATTTGATGACGAACTGTTCGTAAAGATACGACCATTTGTATTACCGGGACCCGGTTCGGTCGTCAAACTGGTTCCAACGCAAGTAAAATAGTAGACTGTAAGACTAATACTGTCCAACATGTGATTTTGGCACTTAGCGTGCCCGAAAACTCCAGTCTGTGAATGTGTTGGCTGAATACACCCATGCATGTTTGTGTACATGTGTTCTGGTAGACATGCAAGGCAGACATGATATGCGAATGCATTTTAGAAATGTATATTGTGCTGATTTGTTGCTGCGAGCAGCTACCGGTATTAATAAAAGCATTGAGCGTTTCTGCAGCGCCCTAACAAGACGCGTGTTTGGCAGCACATTAAACAGTGGCACGCCATTGTAATAACCATTCACTATACTATATCGCGAACAATTATTAATTTGACAGAAGTGATTACTGATATTGCCCAAACTCCAAAACGTTGTTGTAAAATGTTCTTACGTTAATTGAAGTTTGGGTTAAAGCAAGTTGAGGGAGGGGTAGTCGATGGGCCCTCATGTTGTTTGAATGGGTGCCAATGTACCTGACTAAATCAATAGGCATTTGTGCAATCATGCGAGACCAGTTTTCTGGGTCATCAGCACGTGAGTGAAAGCTGTGTGGTACTGCACGGAGAACCCCTGCACCTAGTCAACTCATTCGGGAGGAACAACGCATGCGCACTGACTGCATTGCGTAAAAGGGCTGAGCAGTCGACAAAGAACTGGAGCCAAGAAAAAAATGCAAGGGTTCCTACTAAACCAACTTTTGCAAAAACAATGCAGCAGAGCAAAAAAGTAGTGCGGCTCAGATGACACTCAGATGACACTCAGACATTCGACACACATAGGCCTAGGTGTCATCGCCTACTCGTGGAAAAGCGGGAAAGCGTTCATGGAAATTAAACATCCGGGAAAAGTGGGAAATATCCGCGAAAAGCGAGAAACATTCTCATCTTTCGTCGATTTTTAGCGGACTCAAACGTGTTGTGTTTACGGGTCGCCATTTTGATTTGCAGTTCTCGTTTGCGATGAACGCATGTAGGTATGCGAGAACACCTCGAATCACTTGAGACCAGAGAAATAACACGTGCCTCGAACGGCTTCACTTCATTTCGTCAAAAAAGCGGGACCGAGGAGGAAAGCTCGAAAGCGGTAGTGTTGACACCTATATGGTTACATAAATTGGTAAAACAACACCCTTGCATTCTAGAGAACTATCCAGGAGCAACCCAGCATTGTTTACTGTGGACGAGGCCAACATTTTGCGATACAGTACAGAACAAGAATGTTGTGTCAGTACACAAGAAGAATGTTGTGACAGTACAGAACAAGAATGTTGTGACAGTACACAACAAGAATGTTGTGGGTAGCACGTCCCTTGGGTGTGCCCGCGATACGCAACGAATACCGACGGCCAGGTGTAATATCGTTTTCTGGAAGCCGAGACCGTCTTCTCTCCAGCGATGCTCAGTGAGTAACTGTTACACAGAAATCTATTCTGTATGGTGCTTAAACGCTTCTGGTTATCTATTTAGATAATATCGTTTCCTGGGAAACCCGTAGCAGCCGTCTCCGCAATCGCGGATTATACTCGCCTGTTTCCTAGTTCAAACGTCTGACTCAGTGTACGTGCAGGGGTCATGGCTACACATTACTTCGGGCGGGAGATTTACAGGCAACGCCAGTTAGAAGAGTAGAAATAGTGTTAGGGGATAAATGTGTGTCGTAAGGTAATTTTATGAATATGCGATCGTCCGAGGGATGCATTAACGCGCTACGCTAAAAAAACTGGATAATTGCTCATATTCGCGTATCAATTACCGTACACATATGAAAATAATTATTATCTTTGTTCGGACTGATAACAAACTGTTACTGCTATCTTTTATCAGTCCGAACAAAGATAATAATGATTTTCGTATGTGTACGGTTATTGGCAAACTGTTTTCAAAAATAATAAATCGTAAAATTAAGAAGCCCGCATAGAGTAACGCGTAATGGTCAGTAGAACGACGCAATTATCAATGAAGACATTGAAAAATAAAGACAATTCATAATGGCGACCAACATTAACGGTTTAGCCGTGATCTGCTCAGGCTAGTGGTCCGCGCTTAATATAATGCACGATATCAATGTCCGACCTTTCGGACACTGGTCAGTGCCGCGCCCATGGCAACCGATCAACATCTATGTACGGTTAATGAGCGCAACTTTCAACAAGATTATCATTCATTAGAAATTCTATCATGTTATGCTAATCGATCCGATTCACCAGGACACCAACCCACGGCTAACGCACACACTCACGGGATTATTGGCGCATTGACAGTGCCACGTGATCGATCTACCGACCGGTCGGTCGGCCTCACAAAGCGACGGCGGCGTTGACCTGTGTTGACCGCCGGTCGACAGCGTCGGCCAGCGGCTGTGTGTCGGATTACTGTTCAGTTGTTTCGTTATAACATCTGCGGTAATTGCAGAAATTGCCTTTACAGAAAGTGCTGTGGCCAATTAAGTGCACTTCAGAAATGTGTCCGTTCCGAGAGTTGTCCTTAATGGCAGCTCTACCGCGCTGCAGTTCGTTGACATATGTCGCTGTACTGATGCAATTACAGGCACTTATAGTTGAACTAAGCGTGATACCCACAGTCGTGTAAAAACCGCAGAGTCGTTTGCGTGGGTGTGCCTGGATTATTGCACATTTAAGGACGTTTTGGGAGGGGGCGAATTCGCTCCAAGGTTATTAGACGACTGTGTACACTGCATGTAGTACCATGTACATGTAGTTACAAGCGTAGCGCTCGTTATTCCCAGTATCGTAGCATTGTGTGCAAACCGACACGGCAGGTTGGCTGGCAGCCGTCCTGGACGCGGTGAGGTGACACTATCTTGAGACAGATCCAGGCACTTAGAGCGAACAAATATGCGAGCAGACGATCAAATCTCTTATCTATCAGTATCGAGGCACACGGGGCTGCCCGGGCTCGCAGTACTGATAGTTGCCTTCATCGCTTTGTCATACTCGTATTCAGTCAGATCTACTACTGAGACAGACACGGCGAATAGGTTTCAAAACTGAATGTGCGATCAGGGATCATCTCAAAACACCGATGTACAACACTACAGGAACATTTAATCCCGGACCCCCTTTCTAGTTTCTTTCTAATAAATAGTTAATTTTGTTTAGAACATTAAACATCACAACCATCAAAATGTTTACCTAGTATATAGCACCACTTTGTTTGATTGTAATCCGCTTGAGAATTATGAAGTAAGTTTAAGGCTTACTTGAGTGTTTCAAAACATTATAGGACTGGTAACGTTGTAAACTGTCCATCGCAACTAAATATTATATAAATATCATCAAACTTTGAAATACCACAAGCTATATTGATCGCATATGTAATCGCATGTAAACAAGGAGAACGCATACACACTTATAAACAAACAACCTGTTTGTGTATTATGCAAGAACGACGCTGTTGTGATATCCTTATGAAACGCCATGATAAAAATAACACACCATTGACCTTCGATAGCGCCTTCTCGGTCCTGCTGATTTCATAATGTTTGACAAAATCGATATTTGTGCAACACCGTTTTGCGGACAAAACAATAAAGAACGACGGCTTCTTGATTAGTGTTTCCCTTCCACGGGTCGACTGGTGCAACTTACGCACAGTGTCTGCTACAGTCACGGGGCGGTTGGTGCAACTTACGTAAGCGCCATTAATAAAACGGTACGGTGGCTCGGCGGCTGCAACGCCTGGCTGTCGATCGAGCGAACCGGGGTTGGAGTTCGTCCTCCTATTGCCGTTTCGAAACTTGGGCAATGCAGTCACCCCCACTTTGTCTGCATCTTACGGAAGAGACACTAAAATGTGTCAATCCCTTCTGCCTGGTGTCTATGCCAGAGGAAGTAAAAGATCTCACACAGGGGGTAAATGTGTAACCTGCTTTGGACTCTGTCTGTCAACGGCTCATGTAATTCTGCCAAGTACATGTGCCTTTCACGAGGACGCGATTGAATGAATTAAATTGCACGCCTACATCATCTTCAATTTGCATTATATGATACGTTGTATAATACCACGAACAACAACAACAAGTGAACGGCAGGAACTGAAGCGTCACGCGTGGCTGATATTGGGGCATCGGGCATGTACACAGCACATCGTTCTCTAAAAACGTTGTTTGTTTGAAACAACTCTCGAAAGCATAATATTAGTATTATTTATTTGTAAATAAGAGACAACACACATCGTGAACGGAAGAATTCAGCACAACAGTCGGTGCACTATTTTTGTGTCGTGGTCTCGCTATACCACAAGATTTGTCAGCGACAAAGAGTATATGTACCTAAACAAAAATAGCTGTGCTGCACTACCGAAATAGCCGGATGTTCTAAATATAACTCGTGCACCTGTCATGATAACGGTAAGCAAATGATTGAGTGAAAACACGTTATTGATGTGTGGCTATTTATTCATCACAAATGAGATCCTACGCGCCACGCCACGTAAACTGTTTCCGATGTCAAGGAGTCAGAAATCAGTGATGACGCTTAGTAATGGAGATGCCTAAGATGTGCTATGCGAGGTCACGTCATGTTGGATGTCATTCAAAACATTAATCAATTCCAAAGCGTCGATTATAGTTACTTGCCCTATAAAACATGTGTTTTTTTTCTTACTGGCCAGAATGTTTCCTTCATTTTGCTGAAAAAGAGTATTTTTTGGCAAAATTAATCATACAACACAACCTATTGAAAGTTGAGACAATAAGAAAAAGAATGTCTTGGTCCGTAATAACCGCTTCTCCGAACGAACGAAACTGCCGCTTATAGACTGTCACCGGTGTCAAGACGTCACAAACTTGTGATGACGTATAATAACGGAGACGTGCTGCGCGGATGTTACGTCACGTGGGGTGTCCTTCAATTCATTAATCGATTCTAACGCTGTTAAAATATGTGTTTTTTTATTGCTAGCCAGAAAGTTTCCTTCGTTTGGCTGGAAATTATAAATTTTCGCAAAATATATCATACAACACAACCCACTGAAAGCAAAAATAAAAAGAAGATGCATTCATCTTTTGGTCCGAAATAACCAATTCTACACAGTCGTGCTAGTTTGCGAAGGCCACGCGCATATATAGGCCTACGTTCAGTGAGATTACACTAAGCGCCCATTAGACCGTTCAGCTGACCCCTAATTCAACAACGGTGTTAATAATTAATCATACCGCCATTTAAAACTACACGGCTGGCGTTTACAATTTGACGCCTTAGACACCCTCATGCATTAAGACAAGCATGCTTGCTTACCAGAGCCAAACTTCTGATATTAATTGTATTCCAATTATAAGTATGCCTACGTACATGTCTTATCATCTGACGCATTTTTCCGTTTCAGGTTTATTCCCAATTAGTGGGTTGGGGATAATGCCATTGGTATGATCTCCTGTCTTGTTGTTCATATATCTATATACGAACTATTCCCCAACGTATATCAAATAATATGTTGTGTGTTTACGTGGACACTTCTATGTCTTGTGCGTAGTAATCGATGCATCCTTCCCACACACCTGGTACAATCAAGAGATCACGGTTTCAGTTTGTTGTCCAAACAAGTTCAACTTTGCTATTTGCGGTTTCGGTCTGTTCTCAAAACAAGTTCACCTATCTTATTTGCAGTTTCGGTTTGCTCTCCAAATATGCTTGTATATTTAATTTTTCTCGATCACCCTACTTGTCTACCGTGCTAACTCCTCTAAAATGTAATTTTTCTCGATCACCCTACTTGTCTACCGTGCTAACTCCTCTAAAATGTAATTTTTCTCGATCACCCTACTTGTCTACCGTGCTAACTCCTCTAAAATGTAATTTTTCTCGATCACCCTACTTGTCTACCGCGCTAACTCCTCTAAAATGTAATGCATATAGTAGATTGGTTCGTCATCGTAGATAAATGTGTGTCTGGTTTATTGAGGTGTGCAGCCGAAGAGCATATCGTACACGGATAGTAACACGATACGCGATTTCAAGTAACGTACAGGTATAGTAGTAACACGATCCGCGAGTACAAGTAACGTACACGTATAGTAACACGATCCGAGATGATCAGCCACAGTAATAATCACCCATGAGGCAGTGACAATAATTATTGTCCTGACAAATCCAATGGTTACGGGCGGTCGCGACCATGTCCACGGCCCTTCAATATTGAAATAGGATATCTAGGTCAAGGAAACAGTGTCAATTTAACTGTTATGTTCTCGCTCCAGGAACAAACCAATGTCGGTGCGATACTGACTAGGCCAGATATAATTATGCTGCACCGTAAAAGTTATCTACAAATCACAATTGTATGTCGCTGTAGCAGTCTAGCTGTGACAACGTTAATGAAATCGGTGTCTGTTGTAATATAAAGCTTAAATGAAGGTCTCATTGATGTCATGTTTTGCGTTCTATAGCCACTGTTTTATAGAAAATGTGACCATGGCAGGAATTGGTTTATAAATGAATGCTATTATTTAAAAAAGAAGGAAATGCAGTATATTTTACAACTAAGACTGGCAAAAAATAATATCTCCCCAAACCACAAGAGACTTGGCAACTTTTAATGTCGCTTAGTTGCGGGGACTTGGTATTGAGATTAGCATCTGGAACGTAGGTAATGTCGACCGGTTGTTGAATAACTTCGCTGGCGTTGAATAAACACATCCATAAACCAGCGTCGAGTCAGCGGTGAGATTGCTCATCTGAACGAGCCACGTTGTCTGTTTGTTGCCGTCGACTCGAGGTAGGTCGTGACTCACCAACAACAGCCGCTCTCATTGGACGTCCTACGCGGGGGATTCCCCTGCAGGCAATCCGGTATAGGCGCGTCGGGAATTTTTTTTTGTCAATCTTGTTAGCGGCCACCGGGCCAGATGGCAGACTTAGCAGCGTTCACGAGGAAGGGTGGCGATTTCTGTATTGGTGATTATAATTATTGTCAAACATGCAGCAACTGAACAATTTTAACGGGAAAGGTCTAAAGAAAATTTGAAAACAACCTTTATAAGAGAGGGAAACGTTGTAAACCTCGAAAAGATTGACAAAATGGCTGTTGTGGCTCGTGACAAGGGGAGGTTTGCTTTTGCCCTGTGTGATGCCTTCGGTATACCAGGTGGCGCCCAGGTGCGTCTTTTAATGGTTAATGACAACAGTTGGTTATGGTTTTATCATTGAACAAATCCCAATCTATGATCAGGAAGTCAGAATCGCTTAAAATTGTCACCTACTTACGTCAATAGTTTTCTTAAAGGCAGGGTATTTTCTTGAACATACCTTGACACACGCCTTCCCCAATGGTTACCGCTGTGACGTGACGTGCGTAATAAACCACCTGGGTTATACCCACATAACCCATTAGGGTTATGTTATAAAACCATACACGGGTCTGGTTTTATTGTAGTGGCATGAAGCACGCAGTAAAACACCTGGGTTATACCCATAATTGGGTTATGAAATAAAACCATATGTAGATAATATAAACCATACACGAACGTGGGTATAATGTCCTAATTATGTGTTATGCAATGCATATTACATATCTATAAATGTGTTCCTACCAATAGTTTGTACGCATTCGTAAAAAATCAGACTGCTTTAGCACGAATGTATAACCGTGTGATTTCCTGCTACTGCTATCTAGGTACGAAATGTCGTTTCCCACGTCTTATACGCTAAACAGAAAACTGCCGTGGTTTCCGCGAAAGGCGCGTGTGACTGACTGCCTGGCAGTACGCCAGCGTGGTTATGGACACGCGAACAACAACCTCGCGGCAGGTCAACATGGCCGCGTAACAGCGCTCGACCAATCAACGCGCCGCCTCGAACGTCTGACGTTCGTTTATGTTAATGAGCTACGAGTACATAAAGCTGCTGATCAGCGAGCAGCGTCATAACACGTCGACTGCTCTAGTGAATGACTGCGTCGGACCGAGTGATTACTCAATACACGTGTATGCCGTATCAGATGATTCTCTCGCCGAATATCAATATGACATTTGAGGACAGTGACGATACGAAGACTTACAAGATCGAGTGAGTACAAACGTTCAGTTTTATTTACGATTTAGTGTAATTCTGGCGGAGTTTCGTCAGATCGTGCTGCGCTTGCATCAGAACGCACGGATGTTTATGCAGGTTGCTACGTACACACAACGTAGTCAACGTGTGCAACATATGCATTGCATATCCGCTGAGCAGTATGTGTGGACATATTCTATGCTTATGGGGATAGAAAATGTCACCTAAATCAGACAACTCGTGATCGTGGAATCGGGTGACTGACAGTAATGTTATTAATTACCGTTGTTGAGTCACTGTTTTGAAAATACATACATACGTGAGGCGAGTCGGGTCGATACTATGCTGAGTCATCGGCCTAACTAGTCAGAATCACGAGTCATCACGCCCAACGATATACAGCATTCTTCTGGCTAGATAGTTTAGCGATGCCAACAAACTGGATCTTGGTGCGTGGTGCTGGTATGGATGGGTGGACAGAACTGGTCTGTCTACCCGAGTACACGCTCAGACTCATGGCAATACACGGCTCGTTGTTCCGAGCGAGGTCAGCCGGTGCCTTAGTCAGTGCTCGCCCAAACAAAGCGCCTAGTGCGGTGAACTGGTGCAATCATGTGCGGACTTGACGAATCGCTGGCTACTTCCCGCACGGAGGCTGGCGGGTGTATTGTACCCGTTATCGCGTTTATTGAGTACGCACTGAAATTCCTCGTGGTTCATGGCGTCCATGCCACAAAGCAGATACATTACCAGCATGAACTGACACGTTGCCTGGGTTTATTTCACAGTGTCTCGACACTGAGTCCCACGGGGACATACGACATACAGTCGTGTGTTGTGCTCATTGATGGCTATACTAATTAAGTATTGTTTTTGTCCTTTAAACTACTATATATACCATGATCATAATTTTGGCGTGCTACACGTATTATATGTTTCCCACTGCGTACAACTGACTGTGTGTTATTGTTTACAGTAACAAGATGGACATCGGTCTCATGTTGCGGGACTGTCTGGAGGCTGCCAAAAAAGAAGATCGCGTCACGTGCGGTCTTGACAACGCGTGTGAACTACTCGAAACGTAAGTTGGCTATTTCGCTTAATACGAAACTATGCATGATTTCCCTGCTATATCTTCAGATCGATAATTATGCAAAAGTCTACTGCAACTTTTAATGCATTTTTGTTAAGTGGAAACATGTCTTGGCATGCTTGGAGGGTAATTAATTGAAACTCTTTTGTTTGTACACAGGAAAGCGGACGGGGTGATGCTCTGTATTCTTCCCGTCAACGACACGAACGACGTGACGCTTCAGATCCACTCGACTCTTATCGAGGCCTTCTGCTGGGAGAATGACATCAACCTTGTCAAGGTGCGTGTCTTTTACGAGTCTTACCTGTGCTATATGTGCCTGTGCCTGATATATCAAACTGGCCATTTGGAAATTGGAATGTCTGCGGTGCGATCTAGATAGTATTATATAACTACCAGTTTGGTTGTGGTGTGTAATAAGGAAAAACTGTAATTGATATTTTAGGTATAACCGCACAATGATATTACCTGCCAAATGGCCAGTTGCCAGCGCTGTGGTGTTTTGTAGTGGTTATCGTGTAAAACCATCGATCTGGGTAAAGCGTAAACACGGGGACACTTGTAATACACAAGGCCCTTGATTGTATCCCACACAGTGCTGCTCCGTGTCCACGTAGGAAGTTTAGAAATTAATTATGGCGTTTACGGGAATTCTCCCAAACATATTACTATTGCGTTGCTGGAATGCACTTCCTCCAACACTGGTATGCACTGACGGTCACTCCAAACATGAATTCGCCGGTCACTCCAGGCTAGTGTAGTTATGTAAGGCTCGGAAGGACAGTGGAGTACATGGACAGGTCAAATCCAAGGATACGGGCGGTTTCAAACGGCAATGAGGTTAACGGCCTGACAACGATTGTGCAGCTGTCTATAGCCAGTCTTAACTGGTGTGATCAGGCGCGTGGTGCGTGGATGTTCTGGGCTGCATGGTAGGCGTGCACAATGGATTCTCGAATGTGCGCAGGGCGCGTGTTGCTTACATAATGCACCGTGCATTCTTTTTACTTAATCTGACGATCTTCTCACGTTCTTGGTCACTGTAACCTTTCACTGTATCACGATCACAGTATGTTTGACCTGACAATGCAAGGTTACTAATTTCCTTAATGACGATTGCGTTGAGCTGCGGTAATTGAGACATGGTGATCAAATGCACTTGTGACATTTAGTTTTTGTGTGCATTTTTGGTAGGGCTGTAACCAGGGGGTGGGGTGGGGTGGGGTGGGGTGTCAACGGGTACCCTGGAAGGACCCGCGGTGCAAGTCTCCAATCAGCGCAGTGGGAAAGTGCGACGACCCGAAAACTACTGGCGGCGCGGACAAGCCAACGACCCGCACGCAACGTGGCCGCCGCGATCGATAAACAAGCGCGGTCATTAGCGCCCGCATAACACGCGCTCGCTCGCGCGTGACCTCGCAGTATCACAGCCGCTCAGGTCAGCTGAACTGACCACTCCGGCCAGTGAACTAGCCGACGGCGGCTGTGTAGAACAGATGTCGAAGTGTAGACCGTGTGGTCACGAGCTAGATATACGAACAAAGGTCGCGCCGTTGACGTTTCCTTTGTGTGACCGGGGACAAAGGACACACACACACGCAGGTCCTGGGCGTGATATGCTAAGGACAACACCGCCTTTGTCTCATATCGTGACATCTCAGTTTGAACTTTTTGTCAGTGCAGACCGTGTTCCACTCTGGCCTCCTCGTTAATTGGTAGGATTGCATCGGTGCAATCGTGCCGCACTTCAGTGTTCATGCGGTTCGCACAATGCTCTTAAAAACGCTGGGAAACTGATCGTTATCGGCGTAAACAAAAGTCTGACGCGGGTCGGCATATGCCAGCCGCCATATCGTCAACACACAAATGATTCCTATTGATTTCCTAGGAAAAAATTCGGCGCCTTGTGTTTCGTGCACACGTGCGGGACGACAAGATGGCGGGGAACGATGTTCTTTGTGTCGTGGCTTCGGGGTCGACCGGGGACAACCCGTGGTTTGGAGGCGGGCCTAGATAAAAGTGTTTTATGACAAGTTAGCAGGTGCACGGGAAATGCACACAGTTCGCACGGGTCAGTGCGGTGCTGTGGCTTGACGCCAACAAGTCGTTGTCGGTCGAACGAGCACTCAATCTCTGGTGTTCGTAAAGAACGCACCAGCGACTGCAACGCTGGAGACGTTGCCACAACGTCGGCGGCGTCGTTGGGCCGACATAAATCATCGATGATTGCAGATGCGTCGTACGAATCTCAATCACGCGACTTACCTTGATCTCTTCGTGAAAACATGTTTTCTCAACCGCATTGCTATGTTTTATGCATCTTGTTATTCCCCGCTGGCGGTTTCTCGCTGCGAACACTATCGCCACGATTGCGACGACAGTGCGGTAAACATTGTCGTTGCACAGTAAACAACGGTTGTTTTTCATACGTGGGCCAAGATGCCAACTGTGCTAAACAGGTAAACAGCGCAACTTTACGTAATTGACACAAACACGAGAATGACCTAGAAAGTATATAGAGTTCGTCGCTGTTTGCTGCCCAATTGACGTCACCGCTGTAGCCGAGCGTTCGTCTTAGTTACACGTTTTTATCTCGAAGCCATATCAGCACAGTTAATCCACGTTGCGTGCGGTCGCTCGTACTCCCAACAGATGATCATACACATCTAGTGCGGGTTGTTATGTTGACCTTACGAGGCAACATTTGACAAGTATACACTGCGATGCGGCAAGCGTCGTAATAAGTGTCAGTCGAAGACGTCACGATAAACAACCGTTACCTTCGTGCACCGAGTCAGATGCGCTCCTTGTAATGTAGCCACTGGCAGCGGCAGCTTAATTACTCGGCCGTTAGACCTGCACTGTTCTTGGAAGCATGTCTTGTTGTTCAGTAACGTTACGCCTCACGCCTACGTAATGAACATCGGGGTTTAATTTTCCTTCAAAGAAACTTTCCTTTTGCGTTTTAGCAATTCTGAAAGAAATATGGTTTATCATTAGCCTCAGCAACATCCCTGTATTTGCCAAACACTGAGCAGCACTGGGTACTTGAGTATATGAGCAGTACATTTGTTACTAACATGTGTATTTCTTAAGTGTGAATTAGTGGCATTATGACACGATATCTGAGCGGTGATAATGACTGTATCTGTTTTCGTTGTTCCAGGTCGACTCGACCGAGAAACTCGTCAAACTTCTGGGTAGCGCGCCTGCGACTAACGACAACGACCGGCCAGCCGTCCGTCCTGTCGTCGCTACGACGGCCGACTTCGAGTGCGTGCTGGTCGAATACCCGGTCGGCACCCCCACGGAGCCTGACGAGGAGGTGATGGAGTTCTGCAAGATGACGTGTGACATGTCGCCGCCCCCTGTTGTAGACCTGGCCGTCTGAGCACTGCGTCCTCTCCTCAGGTGAGAATCCATTACTACAGTGTCAGCCTCGACGACACCTTGTTGTATGTAATATTTATTTAGCATGTTAATCTTATTTAGACATACAACAACATGTATATCGGAGAAGAATGTGAACACATTTTGTTAGATATGACATGTTTGATTGCAATTTAACTTATATCGTGGTTGTATACTTACACGTATCTTCCTCTTACTAAAAATGCTATACTTCCATGACCGTCCTACAATGTTTGCTTCTATGTCGGCAGGATTCAACCTAATCGGGGATGAAGCAGAACACGTGACTGGTGTCACGACCGTCCCTACACAGACGGACGACGCTCGTCCGCTACTGACCACCGGGTCGCGCTGGACAAACACAGCGGCCTTCCGATGGAGCACGCTACCAGAGCGATGGCGAAGCCGACGGGCCTACTACCGTCGGCTGACCGGGTGCTCCTGGACAGTGGTCCACGACGCTCATCCAGGAGACGGCGTTTCGACGCCACAGCACTGGCACTGGAGACAGACGAAAACCGCACACACGAGTGTTGAACTCGTCGAGTCAGTGACCAGAGAACGTTTGCAATTTCGGCACATGTGTGTTTGTAATGTTGACCTTGTGGTGTGCGAACAACCTGCTGGGTTCCTTACGTAACCCGGCAACATTATGTCACTGTTTGACAGTTGACTGACAGTCGCAATCGTTGAGGACGGGAGATTGTGACCTGTACGACGCAAGAGAGTCCACGTGACTACGCTGACTCCTTGCGAGCCACGCGTCGGGACTCGAACAAACACTTGTGAAGACGCTCGTGATATAGAGAACGAAACCACGTGGCGATCCACGAGTATGTTGTGTAGCAACTGGAAGAAGAAGAAACTAGTCACGTTTTACTTTAGCACAATGACATCATATGGGTGTGTCTTCTCGCCTCGCTGTGATTGATGTGTATGGCTAGACAGTAGCGACATCTACGATGGTTTAATCGTACTAATCTTTCCTCGTCGTAAACGTAGGCAATGCACTATGAAAAATATACATCTCGGTGAAGGGTAATTTAAAAGTACCTGTTATTCTTGTCTGCTGTGATGAATGTACGGCTGTTTATGCCAATACATATTACTTCCGTGACAATGTTAGGTACAAGTATACAGTCACATACATTGTATTCGTGTGACCTATTTTTATAGAAAAATAAAACATCATTATATTATCACAATACTCGTCTGTTTGTTGGCAAAGTCCCACGATACTTCAACTTTCTACGTATATGCCAAACGTAACTTCGCATAGCTGGGGCGCGACCTGGTATGGGGTATTCAGGTGCACGAGCCGTTGACCAGCTAGTACAAGTTTGAATCGGTGTATCCGAGAATATCAAGTGTAATAGTGACATTCCTCCTGAAATTATGACACAGCTCCGTGCGCCACCAACCGACAGAGTTGACCAACAGTCCCTGCTCTAATTAACTGTCAAATTATCACAACAACGTTTTACGACGTAACAAAATTATCATCCAATTCAACAAGCTCCAACTGGCACGTGCACAAGGAAGAGGGTCCAACAATTATTCATATATGCATAGATCGTCCTTATGGGAAACCCATTTTTCTACATATTAGCACACTCAGCAGATATTTGTTTCGTTCAGATACGTATCTACATCTGCTAAGACAATAGCACCGGCTACATAGTAATACTAATTATGATTATCATCAAGAAGAAGAAGGATGTTATTGGCCCCACGAACCAAAACCAATAAAAAACATTATTATAGATAGTTTATTGTAATGTTTTACAAATATTATATATCTATAAATTATATCCACGATCATAATAGGGACCCTTAACACTTTCCTTAATACTTTCATAGTTTCCGCCGAGGAACGTCCCTAATTTCATTATAAAGCAATAAAAACATTGGAATTTAAGGAGGCACAACACTGTCGTGTTTGTTTACATATTGGGAATAATTATATGTCGGAATTCCCCGCACACTTATATTGTATTGCATTGTATTTAGGACACCTAATTAATAACAATTAACATGTCTAATGGAATTTGGGCGCCACGATGACTTTTATATTTGTAGGAATCCAGAGGAGTTACTTGTCAACTTTAAATTAACATTTACACATAATTAAAAAAAGTATGGTTATTCTGGGTTGCTAAGTCAACAATATTGTTATGCCAGTACATCTTAAATGATCTGAATGAAATTATTCAACACGACATGACATGACAAACATTTACATATAAAAACATAATATTGCAGTTCATGAACTTTAAGCAAATTAAAATCTTGGACCTCCTCCTGTTTGGTAGTGGATCTATCGCTATATCATATAGCAACCGCCACCCACACATAGCGATGTCCCATGCACTGTGGGAACACGATACTGGGAGGAATACCAACAGACAAACGACTCCAACTGTGGGAACACGATACTGGGAGGAATACCAACAGACAAACGACTCCAACTATGACACCACACAGTGTGTTAGCCTCGACTGTGCAGACGCCAAAAGGTGGCGACACATGCTTAAGGTCTAGTCTCGATTGCCAAAATACCGTTTGGCGGCGCCACCATCAGTTGCTCTCGGCCTAGCGTCAGATATATCTTCCACAAAGGTATAACTCTTACAACGTAGCAAGCCAATTTCTTCACAAGTTATCACATTTAGTGTGAATTTTCTTAAATGTAGGCGTGATGATTAACGCACTTAGTTCAATTTCACATATCTGATGTTGCACCTTCGAGTACGTTGCACCTTCAAGTACGTTGCACCTTCAAGTACGTTGCACCTTCAAGTACGTTGCACCTTCAAGTACGTTGCACGCAATACAAAGTAGGACTAGTTCCGTCTCACCGAACAATTACTTGTAGGGCCAACATTCTATGATGATTATGGACAGTGACACGCAATTAAAGAGGTAACTAATATAAATGGTAAATAGGATGCGCAATATTAGCTTCAAACGATAACTTGTCATGCTGATACAAATCGAAACAACATGCATGGTGACGTTCAAAATGATCTATTTCATACAGTTTGTTCAACTTAGTATAATTATGGTGGTGAAATTATCGAAAAAAGCATTCAACCCGTTATATATTTCAAGCATATATTATATTAATAGAACTCACGCAATTAAACAAAAAGGAATTCACATGTAATACTTGTCGTGTCGTTTCATATATAAATGTCAGAACAGACAACCTGCATGACTAATAGTAGACGGTATGGACCGTATGGTGCTCGACGCTTCGAAAGCTGACGTTTTGGCCCCCCGAGTTCAAATCCTGTAAAATTACTGTTTTCTCAATCACGTTTATATTATTATATATCTTTTTTTTTCAAAAATTATTCTAATCCATTGTGCCACTTGTGTAAAATAGTGGCTACGGGAATGATTCCTACCAGTGCTGCCCTCTGACGGAAACAGACGAATTGTGTGTTCTACGCCACGTTTTATTCGCCAAATCCACGAACTCTCTAGATCTGCTGATTCCACAGATACGATTAAAACAGTTTTGGAGGACGCAAATCATTCTATCGACAGAAATTAAAAATAAATTAAAAAAGCAACGTTTATCATACCCCATACGTGGCTCAGTCGATATACCATCTATATAATATATATATACATATATATATATATATATATATACATATATATATATATACATATAATTATATATATATATATATATATATATATATATATATATATATATATATATATATATATATATACGTATACATATATGTCATGTCAACAATTCTATAAGAAAAACACAAGGCACTATCCCGCAACAACAGTTTATTCAATTCTACCATAGCCACATTTGTCATAACAGAGATATCAAATATAAAACAACATACGAATACATAATATAATTATATGGGCATATTTATGGCGTTGTTAATTTATCTTAGAATATATATATATATATATATATATATATATATATATATATATATATATATATATATATATATATATATATATATATATATATATATATATATATATATATATATATATAACCTCACACTATTACAAAAATACAATTTTGTATTAGTAGGCTACACAAAACGGCGAAAGATGTACACTTAGTAGCAAGTATTCTGGCTGGTCGATACAAAAGCTTCACCGGACAAAACATATGTTTCTACTATACTGTGTTTCTACTGGTCAACGACAACACGGTTTGGTTGTAAGATACTCAGTAAATAAATGAAGCCGTCGTATCAAGTCAAGCGTAATACAGCGAGAAAGATATTGTACAGAGAAATTAAACGGTGCTGATCTGCACGCGCTTGGAATTACAATGCACGTGCTCAAGATCGCTGCCAGGCGAGTCGATGGACAATGGCTTAATGCTAAACAATGAACAGTAATGCAGACGGCGCAAGGCAATCACTTAACAAATACAATATGTAAATAAGCAATACGATGGCAATAACACAACGTTGTTACGTAATCAGGCAACATATGCGCATGCGTGAAAATTATTCATATCACCCTTGCTACGACCTACATTTGATGTGCAGCTTCTGCACAACTTTACTTCATTTGGTAAAAAGAAATATCTAAATTTCAATCGCATACGATTGTGGATAGTGTTTGCTTAACCCATGCATTAGCCATCCATTCAACAGAATTCCAAGTGAAGCTTTTCAATAATGTCACAATGCTCATATCCCCATACTTCACAACTATACTTATTGTAAGATTGATATAACCGTATCATCAAATAGGCGTAATATTACATCAGTTGGAATAAAATTAGTCTGCATAACAGTTGCACGGAGAGCCAACTCCTCGTTTATAAATCCACCATTGCATGCAAGGAATGTCGCGATAGAGTCACCTAACGTAAATATTAAATACTCTTAAGTACACGACACCTTCACGATTCTATTGCATGTTTTTAAAAGACACTTTTTATCATTAGCTTAACTTTGTAGCGCGGTATCCGGTCCATAGGACTGCTCAAAGCGCTTTACACTTCACCCCCTGGCAGACCTGTTCATTTCAAGGCCATCTCAACTTCTTTTGGAAGTATATACATATATATATATATATATATATATATATATATATATATATATATATATATATATATATATATATATATATATATATATATATATATATATATATATATATATATATATATATATATATATATATATATATATATATATATATATATATACATATATATGGCCTACCAAAATGCTACTGATGGAGATTGTACACCATGACCGTCGTTTACAAAAATAATATAAAATGTCTCACTTTAAACATCAGTAATACATAAGTGAAGCATCAGTAATACATAAGTGAAGCATCAGTAATACATAAGTGAAGCATCAGTAATACATATGGCATATGCAACATCCAAATTAAAACCGCATATAATTTTAACACAGTCTTCCGTTAACATATTAAAGCACCACGTGATTACAAATATAAAACGTAAACAGAAAGTATGTCGCAGTTCTGACAAACACGCAACAACAGCGAACACTAACTACACATACACCAACTCATCAACACATACACCAACTCATCAACACATACACCAGCTCATCAACAAATAACGCAGTTCATACTACGGGAGAATATATATGAAAACTCTGTATTTTTAAGCCACATCTGTATCCAGTGGACGATCGCTGTATGGGAAATGTTGGGACTTGGCCAAACGGCTCCACATATCGGATGTTCTTTAAATCCATGAGTGCACAGAACAGTGCATGCCAAAGAGGAAAGTTCTATGTTGTTCCTTTTAAGCTGATGTTCCTTACACACACTGGGAGTCCACATAGCGAGAGACCACTGCGCTTGTACTGGTTACAATAAATACCACAACTCCACAAGACATGTTCACCCGGTTGTATTAATTAAAATCGGCAAATGCGTTGGCCTTCGTCTTGGATGTGAGCCAACGTCTCGGCAATGTCGCTGGATCGTGGCTACACAGAAAACAGACCGACACAAACACAACTACATTCGCTTAGCTAACGAACGAGCCGTCACTACAACACCGTACATTTTGCTTTCTCTCGGAACGGATTGTCGCTCTGTTTAGCGAAGCCGTTCATCAGGGCGTCGGTCTCCTGGTGTCGTTCGCAGTACTTCGCCATCTCGGCGACGCATTCCGACACCGGAAGTCGCTGTACGGCCGACTCAATGCGCAGCTGCTCGACTAACTTCCGCTGTGCCTGCAGGCCTTCGTGCAGTTTGTTCATGATGCGGACGGGCTAAAACGACGTGGGCAGCTCTGGTTACGCCGTTGGGAAGAACCTGCAAAGGCCGACCGCACGTTCATAAGTTGCTCCTGGTTGGGCGCGAGCTGGATTTACACATCCTCGATATAGCCACGGTAGTATTAGTACTACAGTACCCCTGGCAGATCGATCTGTTGAAATGTGGATTTGTTTTTCCCACGCCATATGCGGATTTACGCTGAATCATTTGTACTTGTCCCACCTGCTATCTCGGTTGCTTCTGGGAACCAAACGCACCTCGCCCATACTTCAAAGATCGTTTGGAAATGTTTATCATTATCCGTCTGTCCGGTCACGTGTCCACTATCAATTAAAGTTGCCGTATGCGAGCCCCGTATATCCCAGCGTGCAATCCCATTGGTCAACACAGCAACTGAAAAATCAGCGTTTCAACAGATCGATCTGCCAAGGGTACTGATGTAGTCAGAAGCTCCTGGCGGCAAGGGTAGATCCGCCAGGGGTACTGGTGTAGTCAGAAGCCCCCTGGCGGCAAGGATAGATCCGCCAGGTACTGATGTAGCCAGAAGCCCCTGGCGGCGAGGATAGATCCGCCAGGGGTACTGATATAGCCAGAAGCCCCTGGCGGCGAGGGTAGATCCGCCAGGGGTACTGATGTAGCCAGAAGCCCCTGGCGGCGAGGATGTATTCATGTGATAAGAATCGCCGCGTGCTGTAGCCACACCAGTGCCAGCCTTCCCACCTAGGTGATCATACTCTAGTCAAGGCTCTTAACAGACGTCCTCGGTTGATCATTGAGCTAAAATAAAATTAACCGAGGTAGCATTGACAACCGTTATATTATATCAATTCCCTATTCGCCATCACTTGTGTTTACTGCACCAAATTGTTAAGTTGACGCGGTGTTTGTTTCTAGAGACATTCTTCATAACTTGCCATCGCTTTCAGTAGATGCGCTCTTATGCCGTCAACGAGGAACACACGCACTGGATGGCAGTTCTTCAATTTAGCATTGGGGTCTCACTAGCTGAGTACATATAAACACCCCCTCCCCATTTAAGGAAGCTATATAGACATTATAGATTGAGGGAAATGCAGTTGCTATGGACTTGAAATTGTGTGGTTGAAAATCGACGTCGACAACTTCATTTATTATTATTTATCATTTGGACATTCTTGTTTGCCAGACAATATGGCGAACCCCCTTGCACAATCTATGCCCGCCTCTAAAATATTATGTTCAGTATATTTAAACATTATGCTGAATTCAGTTTAACCGGATGATTGGCATTGCCATTTGGTCGATCTAAATGGCCATTTGGATATTTTCCAAGCACAGAAATCGAGATAGATTTGGTACGGGTTGCTTAAATATCAGGGTTGTCAGATAGCTGAAATCACGTATTGGCGAGTACTTGGCAAGAAGGTAATATGTTTATGATATGTTGCCAAATTGTGCACAAAAACAAACAAACGAAACAACTGGATCTAAACATTTATTCAGGCTTTACCGCTTATAAGTAAGCATACTCACAGCTCTATTCAAAATACCGGAGATCAGCAGAGAGTGTGCGTTTAACATGGGGAGCGTAATGTCACGTGAGGCTTATGGGAAAAGTTCAAAAAACTATTTTTCCACTCACACAATTTCCACATTTAACGGTATTTTGAAATAAATAACGATTAGTCTGATAATGTTTACATTTGTCAGCATACACAAGAAGCGTGTAAGAATTACCCAAATGTATCATTACCTAGTGTCAAGACGTATTTGCAATGCGAAAGATCAGCTGATTTATTTCGGACAACTCCATCAGTAGTATAGTAGGGGTTTTCTGGACCCACCTCTACTGTACTGCCAACAGTGGTTGACTTCATCGACATGATGGAACAAGTTTGCTGTACACCCAACAGGAGGACGTGGAACAAGAGCATGAATGCACTAAATCAGCAGAGTTGAGCAACACCAGAAAGCAGACAACGTCTAAAAGCACAGTTCTGACGAACACAATATGTTTCATGACGACTGAGCAAACGGTCATACAATGGCGTGGCCGTCAACGTCGCTAGTCATATGTCCTGTTGTACACAAACGGATCAGACACTAATTCCAATGTCGTCAATCGGTACTAAAAATTAAACACAGACCTAAACGCCAAAATAGTCTGGTAGGCACAAATTTCGATAGAAAACATAATAAGCACGTACATAATACAGCACATGTACTACGATAGCAGCTTCGTTCGATTTGAAAAAGTACATAGTATGGTACTAACCTTATAGTATGGTACTATCTTTATTTGTTATTCATATGCAGAAAAGTGGGGGATTCGAGGTATTATCTGCCACAAAAATGAAGTGACATTACACAGCCGTACCGGCTAACCGATCAAGATCCACTAGTATTCTAAAAATTGCTTTGCGCACATGTTCCGTTGTGTGATTAAAACATGCATTTACTGGTTCTGCTGCCTGCTACAGGACACATGAGTTTTTAAAATACCCTCTCCATCGACGGACAAACGATGCACAATTGTACAAAATACAGCTTTCGTCAACTGCCACACCATATTATATTAACTAGGCTAACAATACGTATGAAACAACAACGAAAAGCAAGCGACAACACACATTTGCACAACGTAGCCACTGGCTTCGACCATTACGGATTGGTATTTGTTGACAGTGTATGCATCTATAAAGACCATACGCTACAACAGACATCTGTAACTGAAAACTGGCAAACGCAGTTATATAGTATTATGTCACTCCTCGACGACAAAGCTCCATCGAAAAACTACACCAGCCAGTGTCACATGAAGATCACGTGAACGACTCGGGCGTTCTAGAGTATGGCGCAACCGCTTTTCTCCAAGTACGGGTTGTCCTTGCGATTGGGGAAGCCGAGTATGAGCCGGTCCTTGCTGCCGTGTTCCTCCATGTAGGAGACCATGTCGCGCACGCACTCCGATACCGGCTTGCGCTGCATGTTGCACTCGATACGCAGCTGCTCAACGGCTTTCTTCTGCTGCGCAACGCTCGACATGGTGGACGATGTTAGCGGAGGGGGTGCGACACTGCGTCTGTAATAGCCTTCAACCGAGAAGACAGAATAGACGGCTTTTACGGCGTGCGGCAACGAACGCACCTGGCATTTACTACATCGAACTGTCGAGTCTGTTATTAAATCAATATATGCCTACACTGTATCCGTCACATTATTGTGTATTCGGCGACGCCGAATACACAAAGATAATATTCACTTTCATGGTTTTGGGGTTATGCACCTAAGGGATAATAAAACTAACGATGTGCAACAAAAATCAAGAATATCACACCAGTGGTTTACTCCGAATGTGCTTTAAAAGTGGGTATTCTGGTCAATTATCCGGTTAACTAGCGCGACCGATAAGCCCATGCCCAGTTATTTGAAATCGGGTAACCTAGACTACCGCGTGACGTATTAAGCGCGGCCGGTATACACCCAACCAACGTAGTCTCAATCAAACGGTTTATTATGTCAGAAAGGGGACTAGTTTAGTAAACAAAGACCAAAACATGTTACATAAGTTGAGTTTGGACGCACACAGCATGGCTATATACTATTGGCAAATATAGGAGTAGATGTTCACAAATAGACGAGCGAATATAGCCAGACTACGGCACCAGTAAGTCTCAAGTGGTTTACTCCAAACAGCCCAAACTTGGGCTAACGCAGGAGTTTGTGGTGGACTGTGCGCATGCGCTGTGGGTGGTACATTTGATTAAAAGACTAGTATCATTAATGTTGCTGAAATGGTTTTTATCTGATAGTTTTATTTATTTTATGTATAGGATGTTTAACGAAATTTTTTAATAGGTTGGGTATGTGTATGGATACTGTCGCTGCCTTACCACATGCACACATAGACAGTCTCCATACCCACACCATGGATAAGTTTACGCTGGGCACTGTGTTTTAAAGGCAGTTTAGGTGAGGAGGTGTGGTGAAAGGGAGTTCCATAATAGCTTCTTGAAATGATTTTGGGTTTTTTATGTTGGTAATTTTTGGTGGAATCATATTCCATATGCGAATGGCTCTGGGATAAAATGAAAAGACCATTGCATTTATACGACACTTGGGGGCTATGTATTGTCCACGGGTTCGAGAGCGAGTTAGTAGGCCTGGAGAGGGGGGGTGGTGATATCAATAATGTTGTTTAGAATTTTGTAGAAGGTTGTGGCTTGTTTGGTAATGCGCCTTCGTTCAAGGGTTGGCCATCCAAGGGCAGTAATTAGATCTGCTGGATTTGTGTTCCTTCTGTAATCATTTTTAACAAATCTGGCAGCAGAGTGTTGCACTCTTTCAAGGCTTTTAACTTGTGAAAAGGTGTGGGGATTCCATATGGGTGAATAGTACTCAAGTTTTGGCCGGATTAGCATGTTGTAGGCTGTTTGTTTAACTTCGGGTTTACATGGGCCAAGAGTTCGTTTAATCATGCCTAAACATTTCGAAGATTTTGAAGTTATGTCAGTGACGTGATTTGTCCAGGTTAATTTGGAATCCAATTTTACTCCGAGGTATGAGTGGCTGGATACGGTGGATAATGGCTGGCCAGAAAGCGAGTACTTGTGTGTGCTGGGTTTAGTTTTGTTTGTTATTGGAAGGTGGACGCATTTAGATACATTAAATTCCATTTGCCATTTGTCTGACCATGTTTGGAGTTGGCTTAGGTCAGTTTGGAGAATTTCGTGGTCGGTTTTGGAAGAAATTTTACGATATATAATACTATCATCTGCAAAAAGGCGTATAGAAGATTTGATGTTCCCATTTATGTAGAGTAAGAAGAGGACAGGTCCTAGAACTGAACCCTGTGGGACACCAGATGTGACATCTGTGATGTCCGACAGGGCACCGTTAACTGAGACTCTCTGTTTGCGGTTGGATAGAAAAGATTTGATCCAATTTTGAGTGTTTCCAGTAATTCCGTAGGAGGTAAATTTTGATAGAAGACGTAGGTGAGGCACTTTGTCGAAGGCTTTGGCAAAGTCAAGCAGGATTGCGTCAATTTGGGTCTTGTTGTCCATAGCAGTCATCCAGTCGTGGACTGTCTCAATGAGTAAGTTCTCTAACAGTATGGCGCCGCCTAATAAATTACGATGCTGTTTGTTCAAAAAGGTTCCCCTAGTAAACAACTGGCGTGATATTCTGAATGTTAGCGGCAAATGGTTGTTTTAGTAACTCTTATACATGCATAGACCAAAAACCATGAGTTTTAATGTCCCTGTAATTTCGAAGTTCAGGCCCGACTAACACTGTATCGAGCACCACGCTACTTACTTGTCTATATGTAATCAGACGATGCCAAGCCATTGTTTATAATCTAATCGCGTTACACGTGTTATCAAAAGAGGAATAACCGGCCTCGAATAGACTTCCCAATAACTTTATCTGTGTTGATCAAGCCGAAACACATAATTACATTATTAGTCACACATGCGCACCACATAACAGTCGAACAGGTCACACATAACAACATGTCATCTTTCCAGTATCACTAGATGTTCACATTTCACATCTCAGTTAAAGGCCAGCTGGTACTCTGAATGGCTGGAAAGAAGCATACAAATTCCACGAAACGTTTATATGCTAACAAACACATTTATTTTGTAAAAAAATATAGATTTAAAATTGTGCATGCCATTAATTTATGATTTGTTGAACTTTGCTTCGTTAAGACTATAACAAAGAATGGCTGTCACATTTTAGTAATATAGCGTATGACCATGGGTCCAGATGAATATAGAGCATGGAGCCCATTGCATTACTATGATGGGCTTAGGCGTTGATCAAATCATTATGTTCAAACTGTTTCAAAGTTACGTTTAATTAATTTTCAACTATTTTGTGCATCGTGAAGTTCCATAAATTATTTTACACAATTCTTTGTAACATACAATGTACAACCGAAATTTCGGTCGTAAAATTATTATTCAGGCCGATATGTTGGAATGAATTTTCATACGCAATCATCAATCCTGATTTATGAGCTCATACGAATCCAGGTAAAACTGCTCCAAATTCCAGGGAAGGCACCAGACGGGCCGAAAGGTGGGGGTGAAGACCAGTATAAACACACCTGATCTAATTCAAACTACAATTAACCCACGTGAGCCCAGATTTCCAGAATGATACTGAGGCACATACAAAAATCGTTGGTTACGCCAGAAAACATGGTCTACGCACAAAATATGCAGGTTGAAAGTAAAAATTTGTCTGGCATAATAGATTAAATATAGCACACATTAAGCTGTCAAACAAATAGCGTCCTATGTTTAACTTTTAATATGCAAAGGCATATTAATTTACATTTATTGTACATCAAATACAATAATATCAGAATCAATATGGAAATGACTAATATGCTTAGGAATATTCAGCGCTGACAGTTATTGTGCACTGCCCCCATAAAAGGCCGAACCAGACTAATGTGGCCTTAAACTTTGCCATAAAAGAAAAACTCTAATCACGCAAAATAACAATAATGTTGGGTGGTTGTCGAACAGAAGGCCGCCCTAAGAGAAATTGCCCTGATATGTTTCACCACCGGATATCTTAACATATACACTCGCGCCGTACCACACCCACGCGAAACCAGCCATTGAAATGGACTGTACAACGATTTTCGTTTCTATGGACGATTTATTGGTATATCAATAACTGCCATAAAGCGGTCTCAATAATATGTCGTAAAACTGGCTTATTTCATTCTGGAAAGCCCGGTGATATATGCTAGTTTTTTTCCGAATTCCCATCTTATATAATTGTTGATGGTAACAATTCTACAGCAATAAAGATTAAAACATGAATGATAACCATTTAGTTTTAAGCCCCTACTTTGATATTACAAATTCACGCAGAATTCAGGCATTTTAATTACACGAAACCCACAAATAGTGCCAGTTAATAAATGGAAATCATTGTACATTCCCTTCAACATCGGGTATTTACAAAGGTACGCTTATATCGCATCTCATCTTGTACTGCACGCCGTAAACTGAAGAAACCCACTCCGTCTACTCGCTCTAGAGCGTAACGTAGGCCCACGGCTATAGTGCAACAACTAATACCAGTGCAACACAACATGTAAACAACATAAAGAAATGAACACCGGGACACAAGTTGCAGAACATGCATGCCTCTGTAACAGGAACTCGTCTCAGTGTGTGCAGAACATGCATGCCTCTGTAACAGGAACTCGTCTCAGTGTGTGCAGAACATGCATGCCTCTGTAACAGGAACTCGTCTCACTGTGTGCAGAACATGCATGCCTCTGTAACAGGAACTCGTCTACTGTGTGCAGAACATGCATGCCTCTGTAACAGGAACTCGTCTACTGTGTGCAGAACATGCATGCCTCTGTAACAGGAACTCGTCTCACTGTGTGCAGAACATGCATGCCTCTGTAACAGGAACTCGTCTCACTGTGTGCAGAACATGCATGCCTCTGTAACAGGAACTCGTCTACTGTGTGCAGAACATGCATGCCTCTGTAACAGGAACTCGTCTCACTGTGATTTTATGAGCTCATCAAACAAGATTCCCATCACGAAGCTCAGTTTCCTCGTAAAATGTAATACTTTTGTCCGTGGAATGGAAAATGATTGCGTATTTTACGCTGTATGGTTGCAATACAATTTTCTTTTATTGTTAATCTCGTGAAGAAATGGTATGCTTCTGAAATATTGTGACGTGATCAGCTGACGAGCTCAATATTTCAGTGAAACGAGCACCAGGAAATGAAGTTGCAGCTCCAATCGTGCATGCTGGTATCCTAGGACACACTAAACAACATGATTTTCGTGCTGATCTTTCCCATCGGAATATGTCTACTTAAAATACCACAACACTGCTAGGTGCGCAGTGATAGTCAATTCGTAGTTAGAATAACAGTTAGTAGTTAGCATTATTGTGTTTCTACGGTGGGAAACCGGTAACTCAGTAATATGCACGCGTTTTTCAACAAAGTCAACAATTGTCCAGCAAGCCAATACATACAGGTTTATTATCGGTGACATTTTTATTCTCTCTGGTGTACGTTAAATGAATGTTTACTAGAAACACAATAACATACTAAATTATAGAACTAATACGGATTAGCTTCGTCTGCAACTCACATCCATAAACATGACAGCCGTAGCATAAAGCGGTGACGAAACGTCCGGAATAACTGAAATGCTCCTTTAGAGAGCAACAGCTTGACCGTAGCATGCTGATTTTTCATAGAAATACTTCTTGCTGAAAAGATCGCGCTTTCTCTGACTCTTCCAGCTTTCCATGCGTTATTGCAAAATCACCGCGTTATTATGAATTATTATTATTTACACGCGCCGTCTGTTGTCTAGACATCCTTCCCGAATGGAAAAGCCGCCGTTGAATAAAACGACACATAACATTAGCTGTTGAACAAAAGACTCTACATTAGCTGTTGAACAAAAGACTCTACATTAGCTGTTGAACAAAACCGGTAAGATCGGCAATCCGCGGAGGTACCTGTCTGTAACGGTGATCCACTTGGATTCGTTGTATAAGAACGCACTACTGGTGATGGGGATTTCACAATGCATAATATTAGAGCAAAATAACCCACATTTGGAACTAATCACATATGATTCTAATAAGTAGGCATAACATTGTCAGCCGTTTTGCCTGAAAATAATATTCCAACCTGCAGAGTGGATACTTAGAAATAAAAACACAAACGGCAACGAAACGGTGAGCTGTCCGGAGTAATAAAAACACAACCAAAGAGACAGACTAGAAAATGTGTGCAGAGAGTGCCGTAGCTAAGCTAATCTTGACGATATTTATAAAATCACTACGTATGAAAAGGGGGCATGCTGAGCCGATGACATTTTCGCCTGGACCCGTCAAGAGGAATTTGACTGTTGAATCTAAAGCCGACTGATCGAGCTGATAGTCGACATAATGTCTCATCAGCCCTGTGAGCTACGGATTTCAGATAACAGCAATATCACGGTGCTACTAAATGCTGAGAGGTGTCGGATAATGTTAGGTGAAACCTTTATAAGATTGAGAGGGTGAAGAGCGACAGGACATTGATCTGCGGACGGCTTGGTGAAGATTGGGAGATAGGTCTTTAGATTGCCACGGACGGGAACCCACCTCTAAAGGCGACCAAGGTTAACGAGCACAGATTGCAAGTGAAGTGAAACCAGCCTTCGTCAGTCATTCGATGAAAGGGGTGAAGGGTTGTTATTCGCAATGTCAATGAGTTGTAATTGATGACGGACACAATGTCTTAAGTGGGAACAAACGTACTTCACTGTATACGTAGTGACTGACCAGGGCGGGGAACAAGTCGGAAAACCTTTGCTCAAAAGTCTGGCCGCGGCACCGGTGACGAGAAACGTTGAAACCATCGAGACGTTTAACGTATCTGAAGTAGACAGTGCGGCACGCTAAGCGAACACGTCAGAAACCTGTACTAAAAACCAAACGAACGAGTCATACCTTAGTTCATTGTACCGATAGGTATTAACAATCGTCCGCTTCCCCCAGAAACACTTGCACGAATCGCCGTAGTACTGTAATGATACTACACAGCCGAGCAGCACACTGGGCCCATTCGACTTGGCCAAATGCAGCACTGAAACTGTGCAGTTTGCATTCACATCAAACACATTTAGCCGAGATCGGTTTTTGAAACACATATTCAGCAGTTTACCAGCCACAACAACGATGTGGAGTGATTTGACCAGAAGCGGTCCATGTGGATTCATTTCACACACGTTTCATTCAGTCAATGAAGCCAACGCACAGTTCTGCATCGACAGGGCCCAGCTGTCCTGCACGCTGTACTGAAGACGGCAACTATTGTTTCTAATTTTTATAATTGACATCGAAGACTTACCGAGACTTTGGGTAGAATTGCCTGTAGTAGATCAGGCAACGCTTAACTGCAGTCTGAAACATCATACGAATATCCCTACTAAATTACATGCTAATTTAGAAACATCGAATAGATATTCATGTTACTTCCTAATCATCATATGTTTAGACAACCATAATTTTGTTTAGGAACATCATTTCTATTCCCACAGAAATATCAGGAGTTGGGGGATCAATGAGAAATCTACACGATCAAAATATGCTGGCTGCTGAGAAGCTGTATTGAAGTAATGTGCAAGAAACAAACTACTGTGATTTTTTAAGATTGGAAAGGTGTTTTACACAAAATAACGCTCATAAAATACAGGTTTATGTCCAAAACATTTATCGCACGGAGTTTTTCAGCTATACATACCAAACAAGTGATAACATAAATCGACAGTGTCCTGCATTTCCGTGGCCCGAAACGGAGCCACAGTCATCAACAGGGACTATAACATGTACACAATAGTTAAACTCAAATAAAATAATGTATACAAACCAACACAGGCAGTGTAATTGTTTTATTCGTTGTTAATAAGTTAATCATTTATTACACGACACATTGCTCACAAGCTATGACAACGCGGATTGTGATCTGTGCCAGCCGGTCAGGCTAGCAACTAACAACTGATCATTCGGCAACGTTGGACATAGCTAAACTGGACATAGTGCACTTGCTGTGCAGATATAATGCTAAAATGTAATTACTGGCAATGTCTGGCAAAGAAAGTATAGTTTGATCACATATCTGCGTAGCTAAGCAAAATACATGCGCGACCGGTGTTTGCACTGTTTACGATCGACAGTACTTTGTGCTATAGCAGCTACGTCGACTCATATTTCCGAACGGAGGATTAAATATGGCACACAAGACAAGGCAGAATTAACTTCCACTATGGCAGTAATGTGTATACCACGAACACGTTTATACTGTCTTAACTGCACATACTTAGTCACAACACCGAAGCGTACAAACGAAATAAAATGTCTATATTATATCGTGGGGTGTCGCCTTAACCATACTTTGTTATTTGATCATCGACACAAATAGTGAATGTTGCGTATTTTTTATTTAGCTATTTGGCAATATTTAGTAGCCTGCGACACGTAGTTGGCATTTAGGTTTGCATGTTGTGGCGACATTCTGACTGTTCCACGGAGAAGAGTTTAATGGCTGTAACGGGGAAGATATGCCTATGCAGGCGGTTCAGTAAAGCTATCATCCGGTTCATAGCTACCAAGGATGAGTAGATTTACACAATGATTTCATAATCAATTGACCTTATCTTTTCCATTCACACGAACGTCTAACTACTTATGTTCAATATATGAACATATCGAAGAACGGTACCACAAAGCACATTTCGTTCAAATAACAACAATGACTTGAACGGAAAATTATAAAAAATGTAAATGCAACACAAGTGAAGTAAATGCAGTGGCTACAATAAAGTAACCTAAATCGCAAACGCATCATAGCTTCACACGGACAACCGCATCCAAGCTTCACACGGACATCCGCATCCAAGCTTTACACGGACAACCGCACCAAGCTTCACACGGACAACCGCACCAAGCTTTACACGGACATCCGCATCCAAGCTTCACACGGACAACCGCACCAAGCTTCACACGGACAACCGCATCCAAGCTTCACACGGACAACCGCACCAAGCTTCACACGGACAACCGCACCAAGCTTCACACGGACAACCGCACCAAGCTTCACACGGACAACCGCACCAAGTTTCACACGGACAACCGCATCCAAGCTTCACACGGACAACCGCATCCAAGCTTCACACGGACAACCGCACCAAGCTTCACACGGACAACCGCATCCAAGCTTCACACGAACAACCGCATCCAAGCTTCACACGAACAACCGCATCCAAGCTTCACACGGACAACCGCATCCAAGCTTCACACGGACAACCGCACCAAGCTTCACACGGACAACCGCATCCCAGCTTCACACGGACAACCGCATCCAAGCTTCACACGGACAACCGCATCCAAGCTTCACACGGACAACCGCATCCAAACTTCACACGGACAACCGCATCAAGCTTCACACGGACAACCGCATCCAAACTTCACACGGACAACCGCATCCAAGCTTCACACGGACAACCGCATCCAAGCTTCACACGGACAACCGCATCCAAGCTTCACACGGACAACCGCATCCAAGCTTCACACGGACAACCGCATCCAAGCTTCATACGGACACGAACATGCAATTTGGGAAATCAACAGCTTTCACAACGAACATGGACTCATCACATGTTGATAAAAATATCCAATAAACAATGATCAGTAACGAATTATTGATGTCCAGAACTGAATTCTTAACCTCAACAACTATTTGCCAGACTGACATTCGATGTGGTCATTTCAATCATGATTTATTGTTAAAAAAGCTTACGTAAATTCAATAATAGTACGTTTCTAAAACTTGGCATAAAGAACATTTGCCACGGACTAGACGCTTGGTGGTTTCGTGCGAACTGTTGGCGGGTTGCATGATCTGCCTTGCCAGTTGCTCCATCGTAGTACAGTAGCGACATCTCTACCGTACTAGCGGCGGTATATGTCGGATCGAATCTACCGCCGCTAATAGACTCGACATGTCGCTCTTATACCACTCTCCGTCAAGTGGCACCTATAATATAGCACAGCCGCCCTTCTCCATGAAAGGGTTCTCCTTCTTATCGATGCCGCACAGGAACGGGTCGTTCTCCTTCCCCTGCTCCGTGTAGGCGACAATCGCCTTGATGGTCTGCGAGAGCGGCATGCGGGTGATGCTGCACTCGATGCGCAGCTGCTCGACGAGCTTCCTTTGTTGGGCGACAGCACCAGACATGACGGGGCGGCGACACAACACCGACACGACGACTACAACTACGACACCTGCACAACAGAAGCAACAAGAAAGCGGCGTCAGATCCCGCACCACCGCTCACACCTCCGCCCGTCACTCGCCCGCCAGCCACCAGATGGTGCTACGACCAGCCGCCATTGTTATGTTAAAGTGAACGCATGGGACGAGGACAGGTTTTAATCTAATTTTGGACGAGCGCGTGTGGAAAATACTGTTGTGTAACATTACGTAAGATGCCCGGTTAGCGATTGTCTTCATACCATGATTATGTTCAGACCCAATTATCAGGTTATTATTAAATATACACCGATCGCTCTCACAAACACATAAAGGACAACGATAGCTTATACAGATCAAGATCGGTTTTGCAAAAAGACAGTTAGCTGCATATGCTGCACGACTGATGCCGTCTTCTACAGACCACATATGTTCAGTTTCAGTAGTCGGTGTTTCCACCTCTTGTGTCATTTTCCTTATAACATTCTTTCTGTTGTCAATTCTGGTCCAGCTTCACCCCGATGTTGTATAATAAACGGTTAGTCTCTTAACAACACGCGCTTTCTCGTTAGTTGTCCTTTCAGTCCGGCTTATTCTTTCTCGTTAGTTGTCCTTTCAGTCCGGCTTATTCCTTCTCGTTAGTTGTCCTTTCAGTCTACTTATTATTTCTCGTTAGTTGTCCTTTCAGTCTGCTTATTCTTTCTCGTTAGTTGTCCTTTCGCTTCGGCTTACTCTTTCTCGCCCAGAGTATTTTATTATTACCGTACGCGACCTTTTCGTGACTTCTTCGTAGTTCCATGTTCTTCGTTTACTTGCATGCATCTTTCAACTACATTTTCAGATCTGGTATAATTTTTTAGCTCGCATTGCCTAAACATGTTTCCACATCTGCCCACAACCGATGAAACTAGCAAAAGAAACGCATATGACAAGACCTGTTTGGATATCAGTAATTGGGCTATTGCTCTATGTGCTTGTTGTTGTTGTTGTTGTTGTTGTTGTTGTTGTTGTTGTTGTTAGTCTCATGTGTTCACTTCAACGCATGCACATACCAAACGATTTTGGAGATACATTCCTTGCAAAAACAGAATGTTTCAAAATATTTCTTCAACAAAATTATGTTCACAATAACACGTTGACAGTCTTAGTTCAGCTTAACATTTGGTGGCAGGGCGGCGAGGTCAGGTTCCCGAGAAGCTGAGGACCGAAAACAAAGTACCATAGACAACGACAAGACTTAGACACGATCGACCCCTGCTGCCAGACTCCAACAAGAGTTGGTTGGTGCGTGCTGCATCAACGGCGTAGACACGACGATGCACCACATGCCACCAATACATTATACCTGGACGCTTAACAGTTGTTCTGGCAGCAAGGGTCGTATAAACAGTAGGTAGAGCAGGGTATATACGAAACACAAAATAACAAAGATATACGGGATCCTAATAATAAAACTACCGATGTTTCTATTGTATAACTATTAACGTAAATGCAGCGGCGTCTCGTTTAGACTAGGCTCAGTCGAAGTGCATGTTACGACTGTACATGGCTATCAACTTAGCAGGAAAACAACGTATTAATTTACCAGGAAACTTGGAAGGTACTGACGTAACATACTAGTACAAATTCATCAAAACCAACAAGGTTAAATGGACAATGCATAAACGAAACAAAAAATCTTTGTCACACTAAACCTACAAAACAAGATGACCATTTACATGCAAATCAAAGCAAAATATAATAATCAAAGTGCAAACAAAATAAACAGGTGCGAAGAGGAAACGAGCATGCAGGTGGGGTGGAAACGGTCTTTGACATGCTTGGTGCACAAGATTCGCATATGTGCAACTAGCTTGTAGAAACGGACATCGAGACATTCAGCTATCCATCCAACTATCCATGCAGCAATTCTGACGAGACTAACGGCAAAATAAAATACAGTGATGTCCAGTGAAGCTCACCTAACCAATATTGAACGAATAGTATTGTCATTGCACGAATCCAACAAGTAGTTTGGCCTATGAAGTAGGAGTGGTTGGTAACTAGCGTTAACAACTCACGTCCAACAAATTAACCATTTTTCAACGAGAGCAAGAATATCTGCGAAACAACCGGTCAGCTACCTTCACACGGACATCAACGCAACTCATGAATCAATGCAAACACATAACAGGCATGCGTATAGATTATAAACTTGCATAGACAAAGCGATGCCAACGTCGACAATCTTGCGTGTCCATCAGGCTCCCCATAGCGTGCGATTACAAAGCGGCAGCATTATCCAGCGACGGGTCCTGTTCCAAGCACATCGCAGGAAAAGCACGGGCGACAAAGACTAGTGGGTGGTGACGGTTCGCGCAACGCACACGCCAGGCAGGCATTGTTAAAACTCTAGACGGCCCAATTAGGCTTGTGTCGTGCGCAAGACAACGGTCATCCATTCACTCATTCACAGCTACAAATGTGTCGTGCCCTTACCTTTTGACGCAGCAGGTGTGGGTGCGTGGATCGTGGGCCTCGTTGATACTTGGACGGCGTCTGCCAGCAGATGGACAACAAGTGTAAACGGATGAGTGGCCGAGGACTTCAGACGAACTCTGTGTGCTACGGATACATGTTTATTAAAACAGAAACTGCTAGCAGTACTACAGGGGACGATGACCAATCCCACAAGGTATTGCAACACAATATTCATTGCGTTGGTCTAGAAACTGTGGTGAAATATACCAGTAAAACGTACCCAAATTACGACTACATAAATATCACAACGATAAACTGACTCTCCGTTGTCAGACGAATCGAGTCGTAGCCGAAACGATAAATCACACAAGCGTAGGCCGTCAAGCTTTCAATACAGGCTGGCAGTGCGAAATTGGATTCCGTTTTTGTACGGAGAAAATACGCCCGTTCGGCGTCAGATATTGTATTACTTATTGTATTACTGACGGATCAACGCAGTGGTGTTGATTACTACATGACACGTGCGCAGCAGTTGTCTTCAATTTTCACCAGGCTTACTCTGGAAAAATACGCGGCCAGTAATTACACCTTAACGAAATAACACAATTCTGCGGTTGAAGCAGTCCGTCAAGCATCCTACGCAATGTGGCTTCACATGTCCATTTATAAAGGTTCAAAAAAAAAATGTATATATATATATTTATTGAAAAATAAAATATATTCGAAAAGTTCAAATCTGAACGAATACAATTAAATTCGACATCAAACTGGGGGCTGAGTTTCCATTTTAGCGACAACCGCGTTTGATAAAATACTAATCTTACATTACAAGCCAGATTATCACGGAGCGAAATCCCATATCCACTCGGGGAGTGGCAATTGCTAATGGAATATGTTGACGTGACTGACACGTGCGTGCAGCTGCCGACAATGCAAGTTGCAGAAATCCACACAGTAGGATTATAAATATACGTATTTATTGTACGAATATAAAACAGAGCTGCGGACAGAACAGCAAAGAATCAACAATAGCAATGGTATTGGATCTGGAGTGTTCCAGCATGGTATTCTCTCATCTTAGAAAAGGGTGCGACAAGATAAGGGGAACGGAATAGCATTCATTACACATGGAAACAGGCGTAAACTAGTCCTGGGACAGACTGCACAAAGTGTTGTTCTATCACAGACATGGTTCCCAACACTGCCGGGATGACTGGAAACGTACACAACGACCACACATACACACATGCATTTACTTCACACAGACCAATTAATATCACACGTATCTAGCAAGCACGAAATAAATACTGTGTCGAACAATTTCTACGCTACGCAAGCAAAGGGCTACACTGTAAAGCTAGTGAATCCACGTGCAGTAAGTGTTCCGAACAATTACCTTCGCTTCCAAGAACACGAACAATTATTACACAAACATAATTACACAGTCGGTGTCATTCTGGGTGAGTGTGTCTGTAAACGCGATGCACAGCTTGTATTCATACCCATTTAGCAATGCCCACGTAACCAACGGACTACACGCTTGCTGCATTTGTCTAGTGTCAACAACGAAAATACATATATTTTAGCAATGCCGTCCCCTGGTTTCACCCTATCAAATAACGTCCCGAACAACACTTTCAGATCTGTAGATGTTATAGAGTAGTTCGTCGCGCACCAGCAATAGCGGCCTAGATTGGTGGCCTTCTATTGCTGGCAGCACCCCAGCTAACGGTGCCTAGAATAGTCAGAGGATGGTGCACGACTTCTTCTCCTTGAACGGATTTTCCTTGACGGGGCAATAGAGCGGATCTGCCTGCAAGTTCTCGCGGCAGAAGTCGATGAGCCCCTGCACCGACTTGGACACCTTCATGCGCTCCATGCCGCAGTGGATGCGCAACTGCTCCACCTCGGTCAGCATCTTGGAGCGCTGCCCCTCGAAGCTCTGCGATGGCATGGTGGGCGGCGGTGACGACGACGACACCGAACGACTGACCAGACCGACGAGGGTTAGTGTTCCGCGAACACCGATCGATCGATGCAAGCGGGATAGCGTGATCCTATCGAGACAAAGGAAACACGGTTAAGCCGACCCCCTCACTGACAAGACCACTGAAGGTTCCCTTTGTCTGTCCTGTACCGTGCCTGCATTGTCCTGCCACGCCACCAAGGAGCCTTCTCTAATCACGACTTAGCAAGAGGAACTACCAGCAGAAAAGACTGTGTATCGCAGGAGGTTATGGCCAAAGACACGCGGTGACAGTTCACATCCGCCTGTGGCAAAGCGCAAGTTGTTTGTGAGTGCAAACACGCCCGTGCAGCTTTAGTGTCTCACTACCCAGCATTCACTGCACACAAGGGCTACCGTGCAAAGGGTTCACATCTACAGATATTTTGGCAACGTCAAACTCCATAAGGTATGGAGATCCGTGTTGACTTGGTGCCAATGTCAGAGTCTGGTATACCAAAGAAAACGGTTCCAACCAGAAAACCTGTTCGCTATTCAGACAAATTGAACACCAATGATAGAAAGCCATAGAAATGCAAGTGCGATCACTCAGAAATAGGAGGGTGCAAAGTTTTAATTGGAAAATCACACATTGGTCAGTCTCAAAGATGTGTTCAGACAGGCCAATATGCCACAACTTCTTCTGGACAGTAAACCACCCTGTCACTATCCCCACTGGCATACTTAGGGGGCATTGGGCCTTGGCCCCCTTTGGCTTAATGTTTTGATTTTTTCTGGTATGTAACCTGTTTCGTCACTACATGGTAAACAAATAGATAACAAAGCTTGCCCCCACCCCGCGAGACACTCCACATACTTGACTGTTTTGGTCAGTAGAGATGACTGGATGAGCAGACATCTAACGTTAGTATTCACAAATTCAGCTTTGGGTTCTTTTGTAGCTGCAAATCGGTCTGTTACATTTCACCCCAGACATGGTTATTCTGCTAGGCATGTTTACTTTTCACAGACCATTGTTGGAATTAATGTAAATAAGCAATTCTCACAAAGTCGTCACTCATCACCTCACTTTTTTTTAAACATTTGAACGAGAACGAATTAAAATATCTGGTTTTGATTGAATGACTGTGAAAATAATTAAGAGGACACACTATACAGCTCATTCCTGTTGTTTGTCTGTGAGAATGATTTAGAAACCGAAAACATCTGTTTTATGGGCCTACAAAAACGTGCCAAGGAACCCAGGTGTTATTTTGCATTTATGCTACTGCATGAATCTTGTTGCCAATATATTGCCCTACCTAAGTGTCAAGTATTAGCAAAATATGTGCAGACTATTTTTTATTGAATTTTTTAAACTGGGTGTGCCATGTTACTGGGGCGTGTCATCGCCGACATTTGAGTTGTACGATGTCGTTTGGACAAATTAAGGGAATTAACTTCTTGGACAACAATTTTGACAAGTCTTAGCAATTGTTCTGATCATTTCATAACATGAGACACCTCATCCACCATACAAATCCCCTACTGAGTTGAACAACTATCTTTTCATATTGTTATTCTAGTATACTTTACTTTCTCCCCAGTCACCCAAACAATAAATAACATCCCTGCATCAAGTGTTAACTCTCAGGATAATGTTGTTAACAGAAATAACCTTTCTCACATGCAGCCAACTATATTCTTCAATCTGTGCACAGTCAGAGCAAAGCATACGACTGAAGGGTCCATAGATAGGACGGGAAGACAGATATAGTGCAGTTACAAAGTTCTACAAACTAGGTGACTGTCAGAACTAGCAGGCAGGACACTGGACAAACAAATAAACCAAATAAGAAATCAATGTTAACATTCCATACTGTCCATGACCACAGGATGGTCTTGAACAGTGTTGGATTCAACAGCAAATAAACTCAAAGTTGGTACAAAAACCAAACACATTCATGCAGGTGAATCTATTTATCCCAAGAGATGGGTAACTATAATCTGTAACTGCACAAATGACCACATTTACAGTGACTTATGTCATATAAATATAATTCAATACAGTGCCCATGACAAATATATCAAACCACTGAAAAGTGACTGATTATTTTCATGTTTTAAAATTTGCAATACACAAATGCAGACTGCATGTTCTCAATAAAGCATGCCATCCTTTTATTATTGTTCAGAACATGGAACAATACATTATAATTAAATGAGATTATATTTCAATTATTAAATGTGTTAAATACAGTTATGTAATTACCCCATATCATGTACACTAAACTGAGGCTTACACTGCCACCAGTGGTAGGTGGAATGTGCACATTTAAATAAAATATGAAATGTGTACCGACCAGCATAAAGTAAACTGTCTAATAAAAAAATCATAAAAAATGTGTAATGAAACCTATGATTCTTAAACAAAACACATTTGAAGTTTTAAGACAAAATGTAATTATGAAACAGTGTAAAAATTAAATGTATACAAAATGTATACAAAACTACATTAGGCTGCATCACATAAAAAACTTTTCGTGCTAATTGTGGATGGTTAAAAACATGTGATTTACATTATATTTTATAGGGATCATTCCAAATTAACTCATCCAATATTCAGGGTGGTTTATTCGCTCAGCTGCTATCAGATGTGAGTGATTGATTTTGTTCACAAACGACGAGTTAATTATTGGAAACTGTTTTAGACTACTAATTCAGTTGTTAATTTAAACATACCTGGTAACAACGACATACTTATGTAATGCATGCTACATCACAATGATTTATCAGTTACAATTCTACTGAAACAAATTACTAACTACATTACCATCCAATACCAGGCACTTCCACAATTCCATGTTGATAGTTCAAATCATTTGAATTGTTGTAAAAAGTTACCAAAAGAAGTATTATGATGAATTATCATAATACACAATCTTAAAGTATTGCATTTATCATCACAATAAAGAAAAACAGAAAAAAAAGACTTCTGAAATGTCACAATAATATTACGGTTAAAAAACAAAAAGCAGAAATATTAATATAAAATGTTAGTATCGCAGTTCTTTTTAAAGCCATTTTGCAGGTTTTTACAAGTAGTGTTGCTCCATTGGGGGGGGGGCTTCTCAGTGAATTTGAAAAAAATAAATGGCAAAAAAGAGTGAAACGATAGAATAGAATTATTGCATCTTTTAAAAATTACTCCATTATTTTGTTAAACAAATCATATATATATATATATATATATACACAACCTGGTATATATATAATTTGCAAACTCAAAAACTATGCAACAACAGTTACTGTTTTCATTGCAGTGGAGCTTGTAAAAAACCTGCAAAATGGCTTAAAAAAAGAACTGCGATACTAACATTTTACATTAAATATTAATATTTCTACTATATATACAACCTGGTATACATATAATTTGCAAACTCAAAAACTATGCAACAGCAGTTACTGTTTTTAATGCAGAAGTTATGCTTAGTAGTTTCTTTGTGTTTGGAAGCAGTGAAAATTAACTTCTAATGTGATCATCACATTCTCACAATCTGTTGACAGCTGTTTAAAACATCTACATGGTCTGTGTCTCAACGCACACGTAGTACATACAAATCAAATAACAATGACGATAATTTCCTTTCTGTTATTAGTACTTACTACTACTACTTAAATAAGCATGTTAAAAATCACAATTTTTTTCACTAACAAAAACATTCTGAAATAACACAAGTAGCAACAAAGGGGTGAGAAAGAAACGTATCTCTCTCTCACACACACACACACACACACACACACACACACACACACACACACACGCACTAAATATCAATTACTGAACATGTAGTTAACTATGTACATAATCATTTTGGATCACCCCCAAACTGGAGCATGCTGGGAGCTTGATTACTATATTCCCATTGGTAAGACAAAATGATTGATCCACTTACTGAACACAAACAGATCTAGCAAACTATTCCCAAATAGATGCGTATAAAGATTAATAAAAATTTTCAGTTGTGACACTGCGTACACCAAGCAGCGTTTCTGCATATTGATAACTTATACAATTTCCCTCACTTGCTTCTTGAACATTTGTCACTGGATGTGTATTAACTTTGTGAAGTTTGTCCATATGTATATTGAAAGTATACACAGGTGTCAACAATTCTTATGTGAATATCAAAGTCGGTCGATGGGATGTACCTCAGTAGTGATATCACAACACGAAAGTGTGCACCACACTGTGCACTTGATATTTTTGGAGGAAGACATTTAATCGGTTTGACCTATTCAATGCTGCAGCACGCTTCACAGCCAAACATTAATGACAACAAGCTTTGTCCAACAGAAACTGCATAAAGTCAAATCATAAAAGGTTGACACCGAAAAATAACAAAATATTATTATTTAAGACTGTTATTTCTATGGCAGTATCCCCGAGCCATGCACAAATGGCAGGATTTTGCAAGCACACACACACACAACAATGATGACAACTTTCAGACAGAAGGTGCAGCAAACACAGATCATCAAGAATAAAATATTGCTCAAGTATTGAGAATCAGTAGTTACATACCTCAAAAGTTGTATTTGAGCAGGTCAGTCTGCAACAAACAAAGATAATCTCTTTACAAAAGAGAAGAGCCTGTTAAACTTAAAGTACACATTCTGTTTTTGTCATAAAATCATGTTCTATTATTGACCAAATGTGTTTTAATTCCAAAAAATATGTTTTTATTTGAACGATTCTATTCAGACTGCATGTTTACATATTGCATGTTGAACAGGGGCAGCTTAATAAGTAGACGAGAATGTATTGTTGTAATGCTTGTATAATAAACCTGGCATAACTGTAGGCACACCAACCAACATATTAGTAGCAAACGTTACTTGTAACTGTGGTAAATACATAATTCAAAATGGGACTTTTTTAATATTCAGGTTATATATATATATATATATATATATATATATATATATATATATATATATATATATATATATATATATATATATACACACACACACATGAATAGCACTCATGAATGCATTCGCAAGTGCTAAAGAATAAAGTTCACCATGAAGAAATGTCCTAATAAATATGAAATGTAGCACACATATCTTATAATACAGTCGAGCCCCGTTATAACTCGGTGGTCAAGGTCCACAATTTCTGACTGTGCTGTACGCGAGGCGCGTTAGGTGTTCCCATATCTGCCACTAGGGAGCTACTAAACAACAGCGATCGCCACCCGCTGCACCAAGTCCAAGAACGCTGTCAAAGCCAATGTGTGCTTGCAGCACCGTCTTATAAGAAGTTTATAGAGCTTATTAAACAAGTCAACTAGCAATCAACCTGTTATATTTTTAAATGTCACACCCTGTTGAATTTTGAACTGAATAAAATACATGTATGTATAATAACCTGGATCTGAGCAGCCGAAAACCTGTATGATTTGACACACATAGTATGTATGCTGATTAAATGTAGAAAACAACAACAGGTAGAATTAATCATTGTTTCACTTCGTCTTTCAACCAATCTCGACAGAAGCAATTTGTGATGCACCACTTAACATCGGTTTATCTGTGGATGCCAAATTTGTATTTCGCGCACCAGTAGCACCTTGGGTTAGTCATTTGGCATGTTGGTTTCGAGTTCCGAAAACAATTAGATTTACAATGCAATGGAAAAACATGCCATTTCACCCCAGTGTTATATTGGTATTGCATACTAAATTGCATTTAAGACTGTTTATCTGACTCTTACGCAAGGCGTATTTGTGAATCTTGATAGCAATTCACAAACCATCGAAGCAAAACTAGTGACAGGGATTGATGTCGGCGGCAGCGCAAAACAAACAACATGTTGATACTCGTTCATTGATATTGTTCACCTAATGTTTCTTGAGAAATGTCGAAGCAATTCTAAGTAGGTTTAAGCGAGATAAAAAAGCAATCTGCAAAATTTTAATATTCTGCCTGAAAAGAAATAACTGAATTACAATGCAGGGCTTCACGTTTGAAAACAACAGGCGAGTGATAAATCGATCACTTTGTTAGTTGATTTGTTTACCGTGTGGTGGCGCCACCATTTCCCATTCGTATTCTATCGTTGTCGCCATGAAATTTTAATTAGTACTTGCTGGCGCTATGACTTATGTACAATGAAATAAATGTTTGCTTTAGTAAACCCCATTCATTGCAATTGGTGAAACGCTTTTGAATTGCAACATGTCATCGATCACCATAGGCGTAGCCTAGGCAAGGCCAGTGCAGTAGCAGTGTGTTGTGTCCGCGCCCTGTGGCAGTAACCACGATGCGGCACTGCCACTGGTGTGCGACTTCGCTTAGGTGGTTTGAAAATTGTAATTGAGTCAAAATACGCCACGTATAAGAATTAAATGTATAGTCATAAATGCAGCTTAGTAGGGAATACCAATATAAACTGGGGTGAAATGGCATGCTTCATATAATGCCAAATTCACAACTCAAACTCGGTGCGCAAAATATGAATTTGTCATCCACACATGAAACAGTGAATTGATGTTAAGTGGTACCGGAGATGTGCATCGTGAATTTATGTGTTCAGAGCGGTTGAAAGACGAAGTGGAACAATTATTAAAATTGTCGTTTTCAATGTTTAATCAACTTTTACACTCCTTGTCAACTCATATGCGTGTTCGGTAGCTCGGATTCAGGTATTTATTTTCGATTCCCATTCCAGCCTAGTTGGTTAATCAGATCGTAACGAAATATTGTTGATTCCTTATCTATTCCATAACTGTACATGTGTACATGTATTTTATTCAGTTCAACATACAACAGTATGTGACATTTAAAGATAATACACATTGACGCTGGTCCACTAATTTGATAACTTCTTTATAAACCGCGCGGCCAGCACATCGTGGCTTTGATTGTGGTTTTGCAATCTTGGTGCAGCGGGCTGCGATCGCCATCCCCGGTGATGGATGATGCGTGAACTCTGAACACTTCGTTATAAAGAGAGTAGACTTTCCTAGTGAATCCAATACTCAAGAAACTCCTTGTCAAGACGAACAATTGCAGGCATCGCGCGATTTTAGTAATTGACGCGAGCGATAAATCGCTCCCTAGATTATTGATTTGTGCGAGCGATAGGGAGCGATCGCTCGCCTAAAAAATTATGCCCTGACAATGCACAATTTTTTCATGTTTACAAATAACAACAGTGCATATTTAGCAAGAACTATAATATTCTGCATGGAAGAAACACTGCTAGCAGTTCAGTATGCAAATGGTAACAACATGCAACAAAATAAACGACTGTAAAATCATTGCATTAATAAAATAGAATAAATTAATTGTTAACAATTAATGTGCTTTTCATTATGACCTACGTATACTGTGAATGCAAGTAGACTATAACAAAACGTGCTTAGTAATATAAATACGCATAACTGTTGCCGTTGCGCCAAAGTTGATTGGCATTAAGCTGTTATGCTAGCGTTTGTTACAATCGCGGCCTATTTCTGACATTGTTACGCTGGCGTTTGTTACAGTCACGATCTGTTCCTGACATTAGATTCAAATTTTATGCGTTCCCGTGTAGCAATAATGTTAAAAATTCAAAACATAAAACAGGCATATACGTCAGAAGTGTGGCTATGTAAGGGGGCATTTAAATGAGGAACAGTGACAGCACCTTTTTGTTTTCAACGGAACAGCATTGCTGTCCTAGTGAGTGAAACTAGTTCTAAAATACTACATGCGCCACCTGATGATCACATTGGTAGTAGTCGCATGGTGGAAAGAAAGCGGTGACACGTGCGGGTGTCAACAATTCGAAACCTTTCAGTCTTGTTATTCAAATAAATAGTATGTTTTACAATGGCATGAACTTGTCCGGTGGGATAAGTGTCCAGGATTATGTACTTATCCTACACTTGTAGCTACTTGTCCCGGACAAGCGTTAATGTCGAGCCCTGACACCATTAGCTTTACAATGAGGCAATTTTTAGGATTTTGTAATATGTCCACAATGGCTTTTGCTTCATTGAAAATATCCCTAAAATGACTTTTCTGATTTCAGAAGGGTGTTGCTCCATAATTAATAAATATATATTTGTAATATTCAATATTTAAACAGCAATTGGGGTGGACTTGTTAAATAGCAGTAACGCATGTAAAACTATGCTTCAGAGTTCCAAAAATAGCTCGTAAGGAAAATTTTCTTACCTTTTCGCTGCCTCTGAGCATACAGTGACTACCAACAACTGCCAATTTGCTATATACCAGACCGTTACGACCTTCTTAGTTACCACATAAAACTTCAGGTCTTTATGTACATTATTTATGTATACTATTGTGAAAATGGAACTCGACCGGATCCCATATATGAACAGCATGGGAGTCCTGCGGACTTCCACCAATTTCCCCTGAAAATCAATGCCTGGATAATACAGGAAAATCTTATTTACACTCATGATCAATAAAAAATAAATAAAACCAGACTAGCCTTTACCATTACATTTACAAAGTCCTTTTATTTATTTGCATAGAGAAACAAATGTGTTATATAATAATTGAGCTTGTGTACACCGTGCAAGGAAGACATCTACAATAAAAGCATTTAACGAGACAGATATCGAAAGCAACAACAAAGTCTAAATGGCAAGTGATTCAACATGACTGCCATATTGGCATATAAAAACAATAAACTCCACTGTATTACGTCCAAAATGTGTCCATCTATGACTATGCTTAGCCTGCCCGTGTCCATTTTAGCCCAGCAGGTTTTAAACATATTCACACTCACATGCGTGACACGGCCCGGCACAATCACTGAATGAGGACTGTAGTCTTAAGTCTTGTAGATAATTCGCTCCATTCAATTATAGCGTCTCAATCGAACCATAGTGTCACGCCGTACAATGTTATTTGTAATATGTTGGAATGAAAGAAACATTATGAAATAATATGAATGTGCGTTTACTCATCAGACGCCAGTGAAGGCGATAGGCGCAGACGACAAGTCGAAACAACGCCCAGCCGCAAAGGCACTCGACTCGGCTGCCATTCCGTTCCTATCTGTGCTACTGCATGCATTTAAAAGGATGCGCCACTTATGCGTCATTGTATAACAACGAAATAACGGCAAACACTAGGTGAAATGTGTATACTCACATGGAGCTTCCGAAGATTCACGGCGTTTAACAGCAATGACGAAATGGCACTGAAACAAGCCCTATTCTCTTCTTTGTTGCTTTTGCAATATGGCTTCCAGTGAGAAGCCGAGCCTCGATTTCACATTACGATTATCGCAGGCGTAGGCGGGGGGACGGGTGGGTATTTTGTATGCCAGGGTGTACGCTAGATGGCGCCTCATTCCCGGGTTTAGCCTCAATTATCCAGGCTGCGTGCTGTGGCGCCACCGTTTGGCGCACACATTATCGCCTGGACGCAAAGTGTGCTTTTCAACGTAACAGAAATTATGTATGCACCCTAAATCTGGGTGCATACATAATTAGTTAATTATGATGTCACCCGGGCATTGGGCTAATTCGTAAAATAAGAGTGAATTGTTATCAGTGTATACGGTTCCGGGTTGCTTCAGCGTCGTTACTGTTTCGGCAGCGAACTTCTTGGACGCTTCGGCGAATTAGTTAGTCGTTTCGGTAGGCAAAAAAATTTCGCCCCGCTCTTCGTCTCTGGGGCGAAAGTCTCGTAGGGCATTTGCTAACTCGGCGATTTGGCAGTTCCGTAGCCAAATGGCTACGGAACTAATAACTTAAGTTTTAAAACCGATACGCACTAACCGTTTCACATGTGTATTCTGTGACATACAACCGACACTTGGGCGTCAAGAAACTGAAGAAATGTGCTCCAAATAATTACTTATGAGTACTTTTATCGGTCACACAGAAAAGATTTCATAAATAGCCGCCATACTGTGCACGTGATGTTGCCTTTGGGTCACATGATCTAACGCGATCTTGTGTGGGGGAGCGGTGGCCGCGTGAAGAATGAGGCCAGACAACATAATAAATTATTTCTGTGCGGTACTTCTTTCGATGGCGTTTAACAGGACTGACGTGCTGTTGGCATACAGCCTTGTTCGAAAGTACAAAGATTTTACATATGAGTTGAAGGACGAACAAATAGAGGTTCTATTAAACATAGCAAATGGCGAGCACACATTAGCCGTGTTGCCGACCGGATTCGGAAAAAGCGATCTTTTTATTCTAGCTCCTCTCATTATGGACATGCTAGATGAAGACAAACCTCACTATGCACTAGTCATCGTGCCGTTGATCAGTTTGATGTCGGACATCAAGAAAAACTTCGAATTGAAGGGAGTGGAGGTAGGTCCTATTTACTGTTTATATAGCAAAAAAAAATATTTTGTATGAATGAGTTTATATAATTTGAGAAAATTGCCAATTTATAAAAAAATTACACCTGCATGATTTTTGAAAAGTACTGTAAGTACATGTGTATAAGTTTAATGATTGAAACTCCATTCAAATTAAACGCATTTGTAGTGCACTGTGTTTATGATATATATATAATATATATATATATATATATATATATATATATATATATATATATATATATATATAATAAGTATGAGTACGAGTATGAGTACATATTTTTTTAGTATTAAATAATAACGTATTTTAAAATATTAATTATTAATTAATGTAATTTATACAACTCAACAACAGGTGAATATGCAATGGCCATTGATCAGATTTTTTTATGAAGAAAACGGTAAAAACCAACAATAATATTCACTTAAAATAAAACAAATCAACAAACAGGAGTATATGTTACCTGACAACACACTGGCTACATTTCATTGTTTATAATTTTTCTTATCTCTGCTACCTCAGTCCCTGCTCTGTCAGAACAAGACTAGCATTGCCTCATGAGACTTGCTGCATGTGTCCTAGCTTCACCGATCCCATACTGAGTTCTTTGTTATGAAGCACTTGAGTCCCTGTTAGCCATTGCAATCAATGGTCAGTTAGGAGTCCTCCACATCTGGAGCCCTCAAATGTTACCTAGTACCTACATAGTCCCAGGACTCTCGACAACATGTCAGGATAATATATATGGTGTAATGAATTAATTAAATAAGTATCATATTCAATTTAATTAATCACTGTCACATATTTTGTTTCATTTGTTTAGGAAAATAAAACATTTCCAAAAGTTGTAACTGACTTTGTACAGTAGGAAAGTTCTTCATAGACCCATACAATATATTTATGATTTATGGCATTATATACAATATATTATTTACACAAACGAATGCCTACCCCTACAGAAAATGGGAACACAAAATAAATGGTTCCCTTGTACAAACCCCTCCAATTTACAAACATACAGACATGGCATGACTCATGCAATCAGTTATTTTCTTGGAGTCTCTTCTTAAATGCAGTTAACAAGTCATAAACCACATGCTTTTATATAATAATACTAATTAAACCAATATGCTTTTAATTAGTTTACCAGTGAATAAAAATTAACCCCCCAAAAAAACATGTATATCATTTGAAGGGGTAGAGGTGACAATATTTGTCCAAATTGCAACAAAGGGTTGCAATTTCAATAAAGTTTGGTTGTCCTTGTTTCGAATAAAGACCTACACGCTTATACATCAGTTCGGTTTGTCTTCTTTTGGTGCACAATTTTGTAATTGTAATTGATTACAGCAAAATTGTGTAATTGTAATTGATTATGGTTTCGTAATTGTAATTGTAATTGATTATGGTAAGTGTAATTGTTATATTTTGTATAATTGAAAATTTATTTCAATTACAATTAATTACAGTACGTTTCATATCACAAACTACCTGAACGAATTGTCAATAAAAATATAAATTAAGTCTCACATGAGTTGACAATCAAGACTAATAATAACACCTGCTTATAATTTTATATTTATATTTAAGTCTCAGTATTCACTGTCTGGTGGGTACTGGTCAGTGGTGCTAGTGGTGGGTAGCCTTAGCAATTAGCCTTTTCAGTAAGTTGGTAATAGCCAGGAAGCAATAAACAATGCACAGAGATTGTCACACAAAGGCTAAGCTGGTATTCAAACAACTTGGAAAGACCTGTAGCCTGATATTGCTTCAGAAAATATCAGCTCAGTGAAACGTTGCAGAGTTAGCAAGCCAATTACACCCCTTGTGTTGTGGTGGGTTGGAGACAGGTCAGGTGTCAAGGACCTTTTATATGGCCTCTCTTCCCATTCCCAACTCACACAAAGCAAAGGGCAGACCAATTAAGAATGTCAGCTTAGAGCAGGAGCTACAACCTCAAAGTAAACACATCATACCCTATTATTAGTATTTTCCAAAGAAAAATTTAAGAAATGCGCACGGATAAATGTCTGCATTGGAATATGTTTTGTAGGATTATGTTTGGATATTGCATTGTATTTTTGTATAATAAAAATATGTTTTAAACAGCTATCTTTTTATTTAGTATAATTCAAAGTCATAATTCAACAAAATGTACAAACATTACCATTATATTTCTTTATCAATTGTGTACGAAATATTGAAATTCAACAAAACACGCAAAAATACATAATTAGCAAATGCTGAATATATTTGGTTCCGCATAATGTAATTTTATTTGAAATTGAAACAGTGTAATTGTAATTGATTTGGAAAATTATGACTGTAATTGTAATTGTAATTGAATTTTTTTAATATGTAATTGTAATTGATATAATTTTGTGTAATTGGACCCAGCCCTGCACAAAGGCTGTGATGCAATTTGCAATGTGTTTAGATTAGAAGTTTGCAAATTATATTTTATGATCTTAGACTACGGGTTGTTGAGAGGGTTAGCACATGCCAATACAACAGACCCAAAATCCCCTTTGTACTTTTAGCCAGACTGTTTGTCAACAGATTATACTTGTGTAGGAGGCAGTGTGACTTAAGTCACCTTACTTCTAATGAGGAAGACTCAGCTGGCAGTTTTTAGCAGTTAGCATTGTCAGCCAGTGCCAAGTGGCATGGTCTCCTGACTGCATGAAAGGCATTTCATGGCTAACTGATGAATGGCCCTTTATGGACATCCTGGTGGCTTAAATAAACAAACGTATTATGACATGAACAGGTAGCTTACAATTCTTTGCCTAACACATTTTTTATTATTGTGAAAATATGCTGCCTGTTGCCTTTTTGGGTAGTCAGTTTATTGGAGATTGGGGGTGTACTATGTGTAGTGATGGTAAGGTGGGCAATCAATCAAAAATAATAAAATATTTACCAAAAAATAATTATAAAATCAAAAACTTAAGGAAAATGTAATTTTTGTAACTACAAATAAATAAATTTTAAAATGTTCACATGAATGCAATATTAAATTATTATATGGATATAGTGAGTGCACGAAAATGGAAACATTTTATTTTTACAATTTCCAACATTTGTTTCAGCTGTATTCGTTTAAGCATTCTGTATTTCATTGTTTTTTTTTATAGTGCAATCAGGCCTTATATCATTGAAATGGTTAATTTGTTAATTTAATTAACTTAATTAAGAAACTTAAATTTAATTAATTGGCATTGCCAGACATGCTACTTTTATTTTGTTTATTAACTTTAACAAAATAGTTTAATTACATTTTATTGACACATTAACATTTAACTCACTGCTTATTTATCACTAGGTATTTATGGATATTTTACATCCAGGTTACCCTGGCATTTCCAGCAGGCATCCAATGACTACCTTTACAGATGTCAGTTTCAGGGAAGTGTGAATATGAGGGAAAACATAGACACTACCAACGGGGGTGGGCTGGTCATCCAGACAGGCAGGAATTAGGGGGAAAGCCTACAAAATAGAATGCTCACTAGTAATGTGATAAGGTATGACTAATTATGGCTTCTGCATATCTGTGTAAAAAGTTAACAATTGGTGCTGGAAGCTTGCAGGCAACTTAACCTCTGGACCAATTAGTGCTACTCATCTCTAAGTGTAATGTCTTCCTTTAACTATGCAAGCGTACATAACATGCACATGAAGGTAACATGAATGACCAGGCAACAAAGCTCCAGTTTGGTCATTTTTTATATTGTCAACTTTAATCAAAAACAATCAACATAGCAGTGACGATGCATAAAAATAGTGTATACATAATGCTAGTGTGTGGTGTAGGATATCTCCCCCAGATGCCCCCCCCCACTAAAATGCCTCCTCATTCACTAAAATGAATAGGTGGACATTTCCACCTATTCTTTGTTTAAGTAATAAATTATAAGTTTAATTTTAATAAACTTTTATTGTGTACAGATAGAATATTTTTATAATTTTTGTCAATTGTAAAGGAAGACCGTAATAAAAGCGTCTTGCAGAAAGCCTTAGTAAATTGGTCTGATCATTTTCAATGAAATTAAATTTTGGTGTGATTGAAATGTTTAAATGTATTAGCAAAGTAATACCTCAATTACTATTGCATTGCGTTCTGTTCCATTTGTCACTATTAATATTACTTCAACAATTGTAATCATTACTATTACACATTACCATTCCGTGTTGCTAAGTTCCAATAATATTTATTAACTTCCATTCCAACATGTACATTTATTACATTTTTTTCAGCATAAAGTATGAAGTTTCCGAAGATTGGGAAGCGGAAATAAATTATGAAATCGTGCTTCGTGAACTGCTGAAGTTAGTCCGTAAGTATACGCTTACATTGCAGTTGAATCGATGCCTACCAGTGAAAACTGTTTCGTCAACTGATCTAACCTATGGCAAATGCAGTTATTTGGTGTCCAAATATGTAGTGTGTGACTAATTTATGCAAAAACTGCAGTACATAATTATAATAAAAATGCCTACTTCAAATAATCGGAAGAATTGACTTTATTGAATATAGTAAAGATAAAAACGGTGGATATAAAAATGGTAAACAGAACGAACGTATGTTGGATTAGTACACTATAATTATTATGGAATCTTCCATAACTGTAATAGCGTCGAACTTAATGTTTGCTTTTTATTTGCAGCTGTCGCCGAGTAGGACAGAAGAAAATGTAGAAGAAGCGATGACATAGTTAGTTTTAGTTAGGGCGTTCAATTTTTTGTGCTATCTGTAGAATGTATTAAATAAAGTTATTATTATTATTTTGACACACTGTTTTCATTATGTTGTCTACATAAGCTCTCAGGAGTCAACCCACGTGACCGGCTATTTAGTACTTCAATGCACAACAATTTATGTTCGCCGTAAGGCTGCTTGCAATTACCGGTTTTCCACCGCACTTCAAAAGACTCAAAAGCCTACTTCGTTATACATTATATATATATATATATATATATATATATATATATACATACATATGCATATATATTATTTTAATATACACTGCTTACTCCTTATTACTCATATATATTTATTATATTAATATGCACTGCAATGATGTAACGACACACCTATAATGTAATTTTTTTTGTGGCACTTCAACAACAAAGTGCAGTCATTCCTATGTAACGGTGGACACAGCCCACACGTGCCACTGTCTTGTTCTTACGGTAAGCAGATACAGCCGGGTATGTCGAAGATGTCCTCGGGACCGGGCAGTCCAGCCGAGATGAAGCCATTAATAAAATAAGTTGCTTTGACGTTGGAAAGAATTTCTGTAATGGCCTGGAACTTCTTTGTAGTTCGCTCGCTCCTCATTGGACAACTTCAAATGGGCATTCTATATATATATATAGGATAAGCAGTTAAAAACCATAATGCACACTATCTAAAAGCAAATCCATGACCGGCCCGTTCTTCTTTGACCCGACTTAGTTGACCACATCTGAAAATAAAAAAAATTAAAATTAAGTTCGAGGTGCTTAATCAATTAATTATTTTAACTAGTCTCATTTAAAATAAATTTTGCGAAGAATAAAAAATACTCAGTATCCCCTGCAACATGCTAGCATGTTTGTTAAATAATGAAATACAATATTAAATTATGGTTAACTATTTAAGTCATATGAACAAGCATTTTTTTATTACGTATACTACATGTGTTACATAAAGTATTCACACACAGTTGAAGAAACAGTTACTTTTACCTCTGCTGTTTTTCAGAGGATGAAGAAATTTGTTTTCCTTCTTTAAGCGGTTTTCTAATGAGCTATAAATTTGTAATGTATGGATACTTTAACAAAGAATCCATATACTTGGCCTTAGCTTGATCTTCTGTTGACGCACGAGAATCCCGAGTGGTAGTCTCGCTCACAAAACATCCGGTTATATACAAACTTTGACAAGCACATGCGTTCTGACAAAAAGGTAATAATTTCACACTTTTACATGGTTATTGTCAGGTAACTTTAGTGATATACATATAAGAATGCATACAGACACGAAAGACATGTTTATTGCTCTGTTTATGGCGTTTTTGTAAGGTTTCACGTTTCATGAAAATACTTACGCTTTTGATCAACGAGATCTTCGCCTCTACTACAGTAAAAGCCAGATAGAAAAAAAATTGTAGGGCGATTGACTTTGCCTATCGTTTCGGTGGCATAACTTCGGCAACGTTACCACTTCGACGGCGAAGTCCTTGGACACTTCGACGGCGTAATATATGTGTAATGTGGCGTGGTTTTGTGCATGTCACCACAGTCTGGCACACGCGTGCCCTTTTATTATAAAATATGTTTGAAATGATACAATATCGTTTTTTTTTCAAAAAGGTAACAAAAACACACAAATTTACATCAATATAATAAGTATAGTAACGTAAAAACACATGCTTCATTACTAAATATGCATGGACTATTTTGATATTATTCGCATTTGAAATAGGCCTAGGCACTTGAAAAATGGAATATTTTATATTCATCTACAAAAAAGTATTTGCATTTGATCATATTGGAATAACCGTATTCGCATTCAAATACTTTAAACGTATTACATTTTTCAAATACTTTTAAATTCGCGTCGGCAGCGAGACCATTTCGGCGAAATTCCTTTCATGAAACGATGCCGAAGCTACCAAAATTCGCTGGTTGGTCGCGTCGGCTAGCCGAAGTGATATAACTGCCGAAGAGTACAGTGTGCACGATGCAATTCGAATTAACTTTAAGCTTTGATTATATTGATACAACTGTCAGACTGAAAAGCTTTGAGACTTTGCGTTGGTTCTGTGTATGCCGGCCTCTCTTAGTACGTCACAATAGTCTAGGTTACCCGATTTTCATAGAACTGCGCATGCGCTTTTCGGCCTCGCTGGTTATCATGTCATCGCTCAGTCAACTTGAGAAATGACCGGAATCTCCCACTTTTAGAACACATTCTGAGCAAACCAGTGATATTCTTGATTTCAGTTGCACATGGTTAGTTTTTATTAACTCTTAGGTGCATAGCCCGAACAATGGAGTGGTGACAGTGGGTAACAACGAGACCACGCCTCTGAGGCCAGACTCTTTCTCGGCGGGTTCACGAAGGCGAGTGAGAGTCGGATAAGAGAGACTAACTCCGAAATACTCCCCCCCCCAACACCCCAGAGGATTTTAAGCCCATAAATGGTTGTGCCCGTCAATGCGCATATTTATTATGCTTCGCACAAGTCTGGGTGCGAGAAGTCCTGGGCTGAGGTCCAGGCAGATAGTTTTAGTTTTGAGTGTAGGGGATGTACGAAGATGAAGGAACTAGAGGTGGAGTTGGAAGAGCTGAGGCTGCTCGTTGTGGAAATGGTGGGAAGGGAACAGGGGGGTTGTGCCAGTAGTTCCGGTGGGGGAACAGTAGATGATAAAGTGGGGAAAGACACAAGAGATGCTAGAGAGAGCTCACCGCAGCCTGGGAGGAAGCTGAGAGGAGGGAAGGTGACAGGTCGTAGGGAGACAGGACGTAAGGAGACTGGAAGGAAAGGAACGGGAGGGAAGACAACCGGAGTGAAGGAGAGGGGAGCAGGGGAGACAGGAGGGAAGGAGAAGGGAGTGGGGGAGACGGGAGGGAAGACAACCGGAGTGAAGGAGAGGGGAGCAGGGGAGACAGGAGGGAAGGAGAAGGGAGTGGGGGAGACGGGAGGGAAGACAACCGGAGTGAAGGAGAGGGGAGCAGGGGAGACAGGAGGGAAGGAGAAGGGAGTGGGGGAGACGGGAGGGAAAACAACTGGAGTGAAGGAGAGGGGAGTGGGAGAGAAAAGAGCAAAGGAGTGGGAAGTGGGGGAGACAGGAGCGAAGGAGACAGGAGGGAAGGGGTCAGGACAGAATGTGATGGAGGGGATCGAACGGAAGAGTTATTCTGCAGCAGTGATAGAGGGGGTGAGGAAGAGAGTGAGGGTGTTTGTGGGGGATTCGATAGTTAAGAAGACCGACAGAGTCTTAAACAAGGGAGATGATGTGGTTGTCTGCTTGCCTGGAGCCAAAATAGAGGCGATAACTGAGAGGGTAAAAATCATCGTAGGCTCGGGTAAGGGTGGATCTGTTTTAGTACACGTAGGGACAAATAACGTAGAGAGGGAGGGTACAACTGCCATAGTTAGGAAATATAGGCAGTTGGTCAGAACACTAAAACAGACGCGGGTTGAGCAGGTAATACTGTCAAGGATTTTACCTGTAATGGGCAGGAGGGGTCATAAATATCGAAATTGTCGGGGGATGGCAATTAACATGTTAGTCCAGAAGCTATGTAGGGAAGAGGAAGTTGGATTTGTGGATTTATGGGGAAGTTTTGTTGGGAGGGCTGATATGTACATGAAGGATGGGCTTCATTTAAGTGGAAAGGGGGCGGCAGTATTCGCGGACAAACTTTCAGCAGCAGTAGATAGTGACTTGGGTACAATGACAAATATTTTTGGAAGTAAACATTCTTTAAACTAGAAGTGCAGGGGGTTACCTAGAGGTGTCTCAAGCAGAACAAGAGGCCACTAGCACAGATAAACCAATATCAAATCATCCGAAAAACATCTCTGAAAAAGGTTATATATGCGTATGTTTAAATGCAAGGAGCATAGTAAATAAGAAAAACGAATTAAACATTATGGTACAAGATATTGACCCTCACATAATTGGTATAACTGAATCATGGGCCAACATAGATATAACAGATGCTGAATTAGGACTGACAGGATATGTAATGTTTAGGAAAGATCGAATAGGAAAAAGGGGCGGGGGAGTTATTTTATATGTTAAAGAATCTATTCAGGCTTATGAAATAAAACTAGAAAGGGAAGCAGATTGCGATGAAGCTGTTTGGTGCAAAATTGTTTCAGGAAATTCAAAATTAACTGTTGGATTAGTTTACCGAAGTCCAAACATAAACGAAGAGGACAACACAAAAATAAAAAACACTATAAAGGAAGTTAGTAAAGGGGAATGTATCATAATGGGAGATTTTAACCATGGACACATACAATGGAATTCTCTAGAGAGCACAGGGATTGAGGACCAACAATTTCTATTTTTAATCCAGGATAGCTTTCTTACTCAGCACGTACTAGAACCAACCAGGGGAGAAAATGTATTAGATATAGTTCTGTCATCACAAAAAGAATTAGTGGACAATGTAAAAATATTTGAACCATTGGGTAATAGTGATCATAATCAAATACATTTTGACATCAATGTAAAATCAGAAAGTAAAAATAAGAAAACGTACAAGAGAAACTTCCACAAAGGTAACTACAAAGATATGAGAAAATACTTAGCAAAGTTAGATTGGAATAACATGCTGATGAATAAGACCGCAATTGAATGTTGGAATATTCTAAAATATGAAATTGAGAGTATCATCGATAAATTTGTTCCCTTCCAAAAACAAGGAAAACGGTGTAGAAAGAAACACTTGTCAAAAGAGGCTATTAGAAAAATAATGCTAAAACAAACTATGTGGAGGGTTTATAGGCGTACCAGAAAGGAAGAAGACTATGATAATATAATAATAATAATTTTAATAATAATTTTATTAAAATGGCAACTATAGCAGTTGAATTATACAATTGGCAAAATACAAAGAGGCATTTAATGCAGCTACAACTGAAATCAGACAATCTAAAAGAAGCTATGAGCAAAAACTAGCATGTAACATAAAAAATGACAGCAAGAGTTTTTATGCATATGTCAGGAATAAACAAAACGTACAAGACAAGGTTGGACCTCTAGAAGACAGTGCTGGAAATATAATATCACAGGGGTTTTTAATGGCGGAAGACCTAAATGGTTACTTCAGTTCAGTGTTTACCAAAGAAGATATTAGTTCATTACCAGTTGCTGATGCTAAATTTCAGGGGGCTAAATCTGACTACTTAGGTCCGTTAGTTGTAACTCCAGAATTGGTAGCTAAGAAAATAAAGGCAATGAAGGATAACAAATCACCGGGAGTGGATGGGATTCCTCCAAAATTACTAATGGAAACAGTAGAACAAATCAGTATACCACTTGCAAGAGTATTCAACTTGTCATTAAAAGAGGGAGTTGTTCCGTTTGAATGGAAAGAAGCAAACATCATACCATTATTTAAAAAGGGTTCGAGAAATAAGTCAGAGAATTACAGACCAGTGAGTTTAACGTCAGTGATATGTAAATTATTAGAAAGGTTAATTAAAGACCATATGGTGGACTTCCTCGTTAAGCATAAATTATTAAATTCATCTCAACATGGATTCCTTAAAGCGAGGTCATGCTTAACAAATATGTTATGTTTTTTGGAAGAAATCACTAAGTGGATAGATGTGGGATCGCCAGTAGATATTATCTACTTAGATTTTCAGAAAGCTTTTGACAAAGTGCCACATCAAAGATTACTACTTAAATTAAAAGCCCATGGTATCGGGGATAGCATAACTGACTGGATAGAACAATGGCTGACTGACAGAAGACAACGAGTTGTAGTGGATGGAGAAGTTTCAACTTGGAAATCGGTTTTGAGTGGGGTACCTCAAGGATCAGTATTAGGACCTATATTATTCTTAATTTATATCAATGACTTGGACGACAGTATAACAAGTAACGTACTGAAATTTGCGGACGACACAAAACTGTTTAGAAAAGTTAATACTGATGGTGATAAACAACATTTACAAAACGATCTAGACAGATTAGTGAAATGGTCTAAGAAATGGCAGATGTTGTTCAATTTTGGGAAATGTAAATGCCTACATACAGGACATGGGAACTTGAATGTAAACTATAAAATGGGAGATACTGTTCTGGGTACTACTGTAAAAGAAAAGGACTTAGGAGTTACAATAAGCGCTGATATGAAAGTTTCAGAGCAGTGTGGTATTGCAGCTTCAAAGGGTAATCAAATTCTTGGATTGATTAGAAGAAACATAACATACAAGGGAAAAAAGTTAATTATACCTCTTTATAAAGCAATAGTTAGACCTCATTTAGAATACTGTATACAAGCATGGAGACCATATCGTAAGAAGGATATAGATACGCTTGAACGCATACAAAGGAGAGCAACTAAAATGATTCCAGAACTGAGAGACCTTAGTTATGAAGAACGCCTGAAAGAATGTGGTTTAACAACTCTAGAGACAAGGAGGTTAAGAGGAGATCAGATTGAAGTTTTTAAGATATTGAATGGGTATGAAAATATTGATAGAAATATGTTTTTCTCACTCAAGAAGGATAGCAGAACTAGAGGACATGAGGTAAAATTAGTAAAGGATCAATGTAGATTGGACATCAGGAAGCACTCGTTCTCACAGAGGACAATAAATGAATGGAACAAATTGTCTACAGATTGTGTAACTGCTAGCAGCGTGAATATGTTTAAAAACAAGGTAGACACATATCTCAGGAGGGCGGGTTATAAGTAGATGAACATTGTTGGACTCTCGATAAGCCAATGGCTTCCTTGTCCACTTGCCATCTGGGCCTTTGGCTTGGATGGCAACTCTTGTATCTTGTATAAGCCTAATGCCTACTTAGTTTTTAGGCTGAAACATCCACAAACAACAGTCATGAGCCACATCTACCAAATGTGATGCTTCACCAGTGCCTACTGTGCTAAACATCGGAGCACCTGGTACTGAAGAATTTCTCTACAACTACAAAGCCGCCTTGCCAGGAGTCGTAGAGCATTTCAAGGGAAAGTTGAAGATCTAACCACCGAGGTCACCGCCTACGGTCAGGAAGAACCTAAGTAAGTAAACTTAAGTAAGTATGCCCAAGTGATCAAGTTACCACTAACATTAGACCTACCGACGGTGATCCGTTGCACGCTAAAGCGTGTTGCTCTAACAGTACCGCCGGTGATCCGTTGCAAACCCAGACGTGTTGCTCTAACAGTACCGCCGGTGATCCGTTGTAAACCCAGACGTGTGGCTCCAACAGGACCAATACTACTTTTTCAACATTGACACCAATGATAAAAGTCAGTCAGGCAATGCAGCACTGCGCTCAAAGTTACGATTCGGTTCTAACAAAAACTATCCACTTTGATTGATGTTGTCGCCGATATACAGCAATGCTTTCACCAAATCGTGCAGTTCTCTTCCACTCTTCCTCTCTACCCCTCTTCGTCCATTCCTCTCTTCCTCTCTTCTTCTCTAACTCTCTACCTCCCTACCGCCCTTCCTCTCTTCTTCTCTCCCTCTCTTCCTCTCTCCCTCTCTTCCTCTCTTCCTCTCTTCCTCTCTTCCTCTCGTCATATCTTCCTCTCTTCTCATCTTCCTCTCTTCCTCTTTTTCTCTCTTCCCCTCTACCTCTCTTCCTATCGTCCTCTCTTTCTCTCTTCCTCTCTTCTTCTCATCATCTCTTCCTCTCTTCTCATTTTCCTATCTTCCTCTCTTCTTATCTTCCTCTCTCCCTCTCTTCCTCTCTTCCTCTCTTCCTCTCGTCATCTCTTCCTCTCTTCTCATCTTCCTATCTTCCTCTTTTCCTCTCTTCCCCTCTTTTTCTCATCATCTCTTCCTCTCTGTCTCTCTTCATATCTTCCTCTCTTCCTCTCTTCATCTCAACATCTCTTCCTTTCATCATTTCTTCCTCTCTTCCTCTCTTCTTATCTTCCTCTCTTCCTCTCTTCCTCTCATTCCTCTCATCACCTCTTCCTCTCATAATATTTTCCTCTCTTCCTCTCATCACATCTTCCTCTGTTCTTCTCTTCCTCGTTTCATCTCTACCTCTCTTCCTCTCACCATCTCTTCCTTTCTTCCTCGCTCTATTCCTCTCTTCCTCTCTCCCTCTCGTCATATCTTCCCCTCTTCATCTCCTCCTCTCTTCCTCTCAACCTCTCTTCCTCTCTACCTCTCTTTCTCTCTTCCTCTATTCCTCTCTACCTCTCTTTCTCTCTTCCTCTCTTCGTCTCTTCCTCTCATCATCTATTCCTCTCTACCTCTCTTCCTTTCTTCCTCTCTTCCTCTCATCATCTCTTCCTCTCTTCCTCTCTTCCTCTCTTCCTCTCTTTCTCTCAACACCTCTTCCTCTCTTCCTCTCTTCCTCTCTTCCTCTCTACCTATCTACCTCTCTTCCTCTCTTCCCATCTCCCTCCCTTCTTCTCTTCCTCTTTACATCTCAATCTCTCTTCCTCTCTTTTTCTCTTCCTCTCTTCATCTCTTCCTCTCTTCCTCTCATCTTCTCTTCCTCTCTTCCTCTCTCCCTCTACCTATTTACCTCTCTTCTCTGTTCCTCCCGTCTCCCTCTCTCTCTCTCCCTCCATCCCTCCGTCCGTTCATCCGTCAGTCTGTCGCCCCTGCTTCCTATTTTCCCTCCCTCTTTCTCTCCCTCCCTCACTCCATCAGACAGAAGACAGACAGACAGACAGACATATTTATTTGACCGTAACTGTGCAAATTAATTAATTAATTAACATAAATATTAAAGTCAAGGAGAGTATTAGTAAAGAAGTTCAGAAATGTAAATATATATATATATATATATATATATATATATATATATATATATATATATATATATATATATATATATATATATATATATATATATATATATATATATATATAATTACATAATATATTACATACTACTAAATATTACATTTGTAACAATTAGGGATAACACAATGGCATTTATAATTCATAATTAAGTAGTGTTTGATATAAGTGATGAAACCATGTAGACTATGTGTATACATTGTATCAATGATAATGCTTGGAGTATTGTTAACTGTTTCTATTACGTTGTGTCGTATATATTTTTTGGTATATTCATGATTGACTCTGGGAATAAACTGGTTATTTATTCCTCGTGTGTAGTGATGATGGATTTAAAAATTGCATAAATAAGGGGTGTGGCTGAAATGTCCCGGTAGATCGTTATTGACTCATTTATAATAATACTTAAGTTGCTACACTTTATAAATATCATCCAGTTTTAGGAATTGAAGTTTCTTAAAAATATGATCTGTATGAGCATTGTATTTACTCATAGAAATTATTCTTATTCCTTTTTTTGCAAACTATAAACTCGATTTGCTTGGTGACCCCATAGCAGAATACCATAATTAATATGAGGAAGAATGAGGGATGTGTACATAATAGATAATATGTTTTGTGGTAAAAAGTGTTTACGTTATTTAAAAATTCCAATTGTTTCATTTATTTTATTAGCTACTTTATTTATATGACTCTGCCAGTTTAAATGGTTATTTAATGTAATACCCAAAACATTAAAATCACTAACACAATCAATGTTTGCCCCATCTATTTGCAACAATGGGATTTAAATTTTCTTTTGAGGCAGGTGAAATATCATGAATTTAGTTTTCTTGACATTTAATGAAAGTTTGTTGGCTTTTAGCCAATTACTAATCTTATTGAGTTCTTTGTTTACATTATTACTTTGGAGTTGGATGTTTGAACCCTCAAAACTATTTAGTGTACTAGTTAGGGTCGTGTCATCAGTATAAGTTATAAATTTAAATAGGTTACTAGATAGAGCTATATCATTTATATAAATTAAAAATAAGAGGGTTCCCCAAAGTTTCCCCTGGGGAACACCAGTGGCCATAACACTTTCTTCAGATTTAATATTTTCAAATTTAACATATTGTTTACGGTTGAGTAAATATCTTCTACAAAGATCAATAGCTTCACCGTTTAGTCCATAGTAGTTTATTTTATGTAATAGTGTATTGTCAAAATGTCAAAAGCTTTTGATAAGTCATAATATATGTTTATAGGCGTGTTAATTTTACCAATGACTTGTATAATTCTATCTATATTTTCAAGAGTTGCCAGTTCATTGGAATGTTTTTTCTAAACCCATTTGAGACGCAAGAATACGACCTATGTTTGTAAACAAACGAATTAAATTGATTGGTTATAATTTGTTTGTCATATATAATGTCCCCGTTAATTTTGAAAGAATTAGGAAACTGGTCTGCCTTGAATTTTGTTGAGTAATTTCTTTAATTACACACCATGTCTGTTTCGTGTCATGTTTATACTTTTCAAAACGAGATTAATAGTGCATTTGTTTTGCTATTTTAATATTAATTTTTAGTGTAACAAAATTGTTCTGTGTTTACAGGTGTTTGTTTTAATTTTGAATATAATTTATCTCTAAATTTAATTGATCTTATGATTCGTAGAGTAATCCAAGGCGATTTATTGTGCTTATGTTTGTTAAATTTTTTTATCTTAGTAAGTAATTTATTTACAGCCTTGGTAATAGTTTCTTCAAAAAGGGTCATTGTTATACTTTAAGCTTATCGCAAATATTTGTTAAGCTTATCGCAAATATTTGAGTTTAATAGTTCTAATTTAAATTTGTTAATTGCTTCAGGACTGTTTTGTTTAATTTGAATAAACTTGGGCGCAGTATTAACAGTTTAAACATATTCCAAGGAAATAAAGTATGGAAGGTGGTCAGACGTTACTTATTAATTAATATACCAGTTGAGGATTTGAAAAATCCTTTTGACAACTTACATAAACAATTATCTATGAGTGTGCCATGGTAATTTCAGAGTCTGGTTGGTAAAGTAATTTTTTGAAAAAACCATGTGAAGTGATTATGTCAAAATATTCACTAATTATGGGTTTATCGTTTATTTTCAGTAAATCAATATTATAATCTCCTATAATTATAACCTCACTTTTAAACGTGTTTAGATTCACTAATTTATTAGCAAATTCATCAATAAATGTTCTGTAGTTTTCATTGACGTCTTTAGGTGGTCTTTACATATTTCCAAGAATAATTTTTTTCATATTATAGTATGTTATTTCAAGAAATTGTCCTTCCCAAATGTTAGAGTTCTCATAGGTGTTTAATCTTTTGTTTCTATATTTGTTACTTAAATAAATTGCTAGGCCAGCGCGTGAGCTACATATTTTGCCTTGACATATCAGCGTATATTCATCTATTTAGAATAATGATGTATCAGTTTCTTCGTCAAGCCATGTTTTTTTGCAAATAAAAAGCACTTATTTCAAATCCATTGTTTTTAAATGTCTATATCTTTATCTTAATTACATCTAATTTCGCATTTAAACTTTAAACACAAAAAAGTATTATGATTTCTCGGTAAATAATAGGTCAATTGTTCATCATAAAAATAAGGCGACTGATTAATAATTTCTATTTCATCATCTTCTCTGTCTCCATCTATTCTTAGTACATTACATAGAAAATTATTCTCTAAGCCACCAAACTGTGAAAAAAAAATTGTATCGACCATTTTTAATCAAATAAGCAATCATAGCATATACAAACAAACACAACATACTCTCCCACACCCCCTCCCCCTCACACCCCTTCGCAATCAGTTTTTGCCTTTAGCCATCTTGTCGTATCCCCGGCCAAAGTCCTTATAGCACCCTCGCGTTGTCCTCGATCTGCACCTGACCCTACTGCATAGATCACTCCGCAGCATACTTAACAGCTTTGTGCGCAGGCGAGCTCTATATATATATCCGACCTCCATAAATCTACATGGCAATTAAACATCTTCTACTTCTGGTAGCCTCTACTGAACATTGACCCCGAAGCCCATCCGTCAGTGAACTCGTTACCAGGATTGATGTCAACCACGTCTGGACAATATATACATGAGCACGGCCTCGACTGCGTCTGGACACGATACGTATGACCGCTGCCAATATAATAACCAACGTTCGACACGCGCCACTCTTATCTCGTTTCAGTTGTCCAGACCATAAATGAACAAACTGTCTCGCGCTTATTGCATGACAAAGCATTTTGTATTCCTGGCATTCTGAGACATATTCCATATGAAGACCGTGTGTGTTACGCAACGTAGTTTTAAGAAAATAGTTCGCTTAAGTGGCTATTCATCCGCAATAAAAACTTACTCCTTAATTACCCTTGTACTTCTAGGATGCAAAACCCATATGTGCGATGTGATATAAAGTTACGACAAATAGAAAAGTCTAATATATTTAGAAAACAGTTATTCCCATTTATGGACGCTTCTTTCAAAACAGAAGAAAGCTGAGCTAGCGAAGTTGCTTATAAAGGACTGCCTACGTGGTCACATGACAAGGGGACGGGCTGGAGCAGCATCGCGAATGACATTAGGATGCCGTGAAGCAATGAGAGGACGAACTTCGTGGACACAGGAGACTGATTCGAGGCGTTTAAGGGCCCATTCACATACAGTTCGATAAAAGCCCCTTGTTAGTACTCAGCCGTTAGGAAGAAGTACTCGTTCCTAGTAGCTAAATTGTAGCTGTGTCGTTCACATACATAGTTAACAAACGCTGCTAGAAGCTAATAGATGAGACTAACCTTGTCATTTCTTTGAATTTCTTGCTCGCCCGAAGTAAGTTTTCAGAGAAGGCTATTTTATATTTGGGCACATTGCACGCATTAAGTGATTGCATTTATTGATGCCAAATATTCTGTATTGCGTTTCACAGCCTCTGAAATAGGGTGTCTAATAGTAGGTGGTAATGAAAGTGTTTAAAAGCATGTTGGATGAATACTGGACATTTACTTTATCAATTATGTTGTTTCAGACAGATTTTAGACAATAACTGTAATAATGATTGTGTTTTGGACGGGTTTTGACGATGTTTCATTTTGCAATTTAGTCGCCATGTTGCTGTTTGAAACATGAGGAAAACCGGCGAGACAAACTATTAACGTTGTGAGAAACCAGTCGTAGGGCAATTTACTAGAAGCTAGTAGCTCTGATTTACGTTTTCTCGCTCCTACTAGCTAGTAACATCAACACTACTAGCCGTGAACTGTATGTGAACGGTCATATGACTTTGTATGTTAGAAAGCTCCTAGCTGCAAGTTCATTTTACCTGCTCCTAGCTGCTAGTAGCGAACTGTGTGAGAATAGACCTTTAAGCAGGTGGACACGAAGAAGAGTTGGCAAACAGTTCCCAGAAACATCCATGCAGAGGTCTCCGGGAATGTCCAGTTCTCGGAACTCTAGAGTTGGTCAGGAGTGTCCGGGAACATCCCTGCTGAGTTCTTTTGGATTGTCCAGTTCTCGGAACTCTAGCTGCGTCGTCGACAGAACAACATGACCGTGTCATCGTTACAATGGTTGACGAGATGACGTGGGGGCGTAATTGGCCCACTGCGAAGACGATGTAACGGCCAAGCTGCCATCGTCGCGATCAGTCGCCAACCGTAATATCTTGTAAGTCCTTAATTAACCCGTAATCCAGTTCTTGAAGTGGCAACCACGTCGTCGCAATTAACCACTCTCTAATACGCAAATAGCGCCACCGTGTATAGGAAGCTGACGACGTCTGTGTATTTGCAAATATCTTCCCACGTCGACGCCTGTTGAATACTCGAGTAAACAGCGTCAGCCGCATGCAATAAGAGTTTAGTTCTGTACGAGTGGCGGCTTGATGGATGCGTTCAACCTGTCAGACATGTGAGATATTGTGTCAATAACACACGAAAGCTCTTTCGTGCATTAGTTGTTAGACTAGTCGCAATTGGTTGCTGTTTAAAAACAAGATCAGTTCGACTGAAATTCTAGCAAAACATGGCATTTTATGAGGCCACTGGGAAAGAGTTCAACGCCACGTGCGTTCAGGCGGATCCACTAGTGGCGATTGCAAAAAATTACTATTACGATCTGCGACGGGAACATCTCTGAAAAAATCACACCTGCCTTGATGGAATGACAAGCTGTGGTCTGCCGATGCTGGTTTGATGTTGCGAAGAGCAGCAACCCACTCCTTTTGTGTGGCAGCTGTGTATGGCATAAAACACGTGGTTTCGTGCAGCTGTGCATCGACAATGAACAATAGAAATCGTTGTCGTGGATAACGAGTTTATTTACACAAAGGAAAAAAACATATTGCGATCACACGCACGCACGCACGCACGCACGCACGCACACACTCACAAACACACACACAAACACACACACAAACACACTCACAAACACACACACACACACACACACACACACACACACACACACACACACACACACACACACACACACACAAACACACACACACACACACACACACACACACACACACACACACACACACACACACACACACACACACACACACACACACACACACACACACACACACACACACACACACACATGCATTCGTATAATAAGGATGCGCATGTGCATGCAAAAATGTATGTGTGTGTGTGTGTGTGTGTGTGTGTGTGTGTGTGTGTGTGTGTGTGTGTGTGTGTGTGTGTGTGTGTGTGTGTGTGTGTGTGTGTGTGTGTATACTCATACACACACGAATATACGCACATACGCACGCACGCACGCACGCACGCAGGGGCAAACTAACACACACACACACACACACACACACACACACACACACACACACACACACACACACACACACACACACACACACACACACACACACACACACACACACAAACACACACACACACAGACATACATCCGCAAAGACACATACTCGAATACAATCTTGCAAACAGTGCAAACACACAGACAAAAAGGCACATATATAGAGACATACCCGCACGTGTATAGATGTACTTACGTACACACGCTATAACTGTTGCAACAACATACGTCGGCCTACTCTGCAGACTGTTCGTTGTCCCTGGAGGTATTTTGATGAATAATGCTTCTAAATATAGGCTTCACACTTCACCCTCACGTTCAAACAGGGGTTTTAAATTTGAGTTAGATCAGGGTCGCACTTTCGACGTGTACCCCACGTCTTGTTTTAATTCGGACACAACCGTGGAAACAACGGAGTGGACACTGACCTACAGCACAGGCAATATATGGCCCAGTGACTTTCGTCTTGGGGATAGTTATCTTTCTTAGTCAGTGATCTCGAGATATCAGTGTCAAAATCTATCTAGTTTCTGACAATAAGACTACACAGCGAGTGTACTCATAGATACCAGTTACATTGACAGTCATCTCGGAAATTCTCGTGTCCATATCACGTGCCTACTAGGTCAGTTTCCATTAGTGTAATATCACTTCCGGTTAGGCTGATAAAGCTGATAAAAAATAGAAACGGTTAAACGATCTGACGACAGCGGGAACAATTCCAGAAATCCTAAATATAAATTATGTAACACGTGGTTGCGGTTTATTGAAAAACCTGAAGAATCGATCACCACATTAACCGGAAGTAACAACAGGAAGTAAAATTAACCCAGTGAGCGCGCTGCAATATCAGACCGTAGATTCAGTTATATTTGGCTATTCGAATAAGTATTATCTATGTTCTAACGAAGTATATTTCGCAGTAGACACACACATACCCGTCTCGAATCGGTACACACATATAGACATACCCGTCTCGAATCGGTACCACGAAATGCACTGGTGTACTACAAAATGCTGCACGGCACTTGGACTGCTCAAAGTGTATAACGCTAGTTGCGAACTGTCAACGTCAAGCGCACGTCGCTTCGTGTCTTACACCGTTTCGCTACTCCTGCGATCGCAACAAAATGTGTAATGCGTACGATATAATTGGCCGTATAAAAGTATAATCCCATTTTGCAAGAAAACAGGACGTTACGACAGGTGCTCGTGTGTAATTGCATCAATGCACACGAGGCGACGAGAATATAAATGAAATGTATTAAAACAGTTTTGTGTTCCTCTACGATATCTACGTTGATGAAGTTACCATGTCAATGAAACTATTTGTCATTACCAACAGTGCTTGCTTCGCGCAGTCTTTTTCTTTCAGTCAACAGTGATAGAGAAATATGCTAGGAAGTCGGAATATCGGCCACGTTAAACAGGCCCGTGAACGTATGTACAATAGGCCTACGCGATGGTCGTAACAAGTGTTCAATGCATACGTGTTTGTTCCGCCAAAGCTACACGGCGACTGACCCGGCCTGCCAACGATGGCTGTCTCCGGCTGGAATGTTGCTGAAGTTTAAATTAGTTAAACGAAATTTTAATACGTGTTATGTTGTTGGGCTGTCGAAAGATCTAAAACACGGCGACAAGGATAATGTGATCCAACGTTACGTGTTTGGACACTATAACTGTTACCAAAACACTGTTTCAAAGGATGTTTTCCCCTAGGTGAGGACTGTTCTCAAAGGAGTGATGCCGCATGCTCAGTTGATGTGTTCACGGCAGAATCGTCGTCGAGCCGTTAGAGTATCACCGAACAGTCGGTGTACGGGATTTGGACGTGGATTCAACGCTCCTGTCTATGTGTGTGCACGCCATTGTTCGATGGTGACAGAGTAGTAGAAATCATTCAATGTACAACCCCTGCATGGTAGTAGTTTAAATATTGGACATACACAGTGTGGAAAACATTACATTCAAAACAAACGTTCGTTGTCTGTACCCGCCTAGCTGCTGGCCACAGTTTGCATCAACGGACACCGTAGTATAGAAAACTATCGGCAGTGTTAGGCTTGGCATGCGGAAACGACAGCTCTACTGTGGACGCCAGCCGACGTTTCCTGTTCGTGAACACATGATGATCACGTGGTCGTCACACGACGGCGCACTCACATGACAGCGCACTCACATGACGGCGCACTTGCCCTTTAGCTTCTCGCGCCGCTTCTGCGACTTGGACTTCTTGCTGTCGAGCTGCAGACTCATGGAGCGTCGCTTCTCGAGCTGTAGCAGCTCCTGGAAGAGTTCCTTCACGTTGTGGTTCGTCTTCGCCGACGTCTCCATGAAGGCGCAGTTCCACTGCTTCGACAACGCCGTGCCGTCCGTCGGCGACACCTCGCGCGTCGTTTCGTCGCACTTGTTGCCGACGAGCATGACAGGAATGTTCTCCGTGTCGCCCTTGATGTCGCAGATCTCGGCGTAGATCGGCTTCAGCTCCTCGAGCGACTGCCGACTCATGATCGAGTAGACGAGGATGAAGGCGTGCCCCTTCGAGATCGACAGGCGCTGCATCGCCGGGAACTGGTGGCTGCCCGTCGTGTCGGTGATCTGCAGCGTGCACACCTGCTTGTTGCAGCTGATCACCTGCCGGTAAGTGTCCTCGATCGTCGGCACGTAGCTCTCGCGGAACGTGCCGCGGACGAAGCGGAGCACAAGGGAGCTCTTGCCGACGCCGCCGGCGCCGAACACCACCACCCGGTAGTCATTGCTCTGTTCTGGCATCACCCGCAGGCGAACCGATCGGTCACTCTGAAACGACAAAGTTCACAGTTATCACCAATGACGTCTCTACTGTGTCCCCAAATGTAGTCGCTCTAGATATGACATATACAGTGTATGTTTTTGTTTTACTTGTATGTATATATAATAGTATGGGCTCTTGCCTGAAATAAAACATTATTATTATTATTATTATACAGAAAAGATTATTATTAAATTATAATAACATGCACTTGACTAACATTATTGATTCGAATGTAAAACAATGTGGCATTTCAAGAGAGTTATGTGTCAGTAAAGAGGCTGGTTCTCTGTCATTTTACCGAGGACCTTCTTTGGGTCCCTGTTGCTGTTTTGCCACTTACGAGATCATGGTAACTTATGAGATCATGGTAACTTATGAGATCATGGTAACTTACGAGATCATGGTAACTTATGAGATCATGGTAACTGGCGAAGTCAGATATAGATACATCACATTAAATACCACGTGGCAAGGTATTCTACGATAAATACAACCCGCATCTACGCGGAGAGTGACAAAGTCAGTTACCATGCACGCAAACAATTATCAAGGATGCGTAATCAAAATAGAATAGCAAGACAAAATAGAATAGCAAGACAAAATAGAATAGCAAGACAAAATAGAATAGCAAGACAAAATAGAATAGCAAGACAAAATCACAAAAACTGTACTCAGAAAACTACATACAGCACCAGCAAAACATTAATCAAGAAATAAAAAAAATTAAATGAACTTGAGTAGTAGGCCTGCCGGAAACAAAACGAACATATACCACACGAAAGACAACCCCCTAAACAATGTGGACTTTTTGACCACATACATCGAATTTGATCCCATACATTGATGTCAGTGGTCGGTTGTGACCGCATGCAAGGTTCAGTCATTTGCGATTGTCATATGTGTACCATCAATACACGACTCTTGCGTATCACATTGCTGCACTAGATAAGTCAACTAGATCAGTCGGCATGCTGAAGGATTTCTCAAGGATGAACGATAGCGTTGTATTTGCGCAGCCTAATTGCACGGCGCAGCAAGAGTCAACAGTTATCTATAACATGTCATTTATTCCACATAATAACCAAAATTAGTAGGTGACAATGTATGCCATGATGAAGCATGTTCTATCATTAGATGGTCGACGTGTTCGTTGTGCACACGTTAATAGGTGTCAACGCCTGCGCATGTTGAACGCAAATAACGCTACGCCCCAGCCTTGGTGTCTTACTGTGTCTACCAATCAAGAGCTCGGGGAACTGTCTTCCTCTCGAGACGAAGCCTCTGCAAGGTCGTCTGTGAGAACCCGTCAACATAAACATGATGTTCTGTGTAAGTAGCATGCCTACTCAAATGTCCTCGTGATTGCGATCCGACAACAGTGGATTCGTTTTTATTAATTCCACTGACAAAACATTCAGACACTCTCGGTCGCTGCCTGCATATCAACGGAGTTACAGGAAATAGCACCATCAATGGTATCTCGTTCTTACCCACGGCATGAACGCTACTACGCGGAAACGCTCCCGCCTCCCGGCGAGGGACCGATTCGTCTTTCTCGAATGACCTCCTGTGCTTTCGCACTAAGATGTGATCCGGTCTCTTGTGAACAGACCCTTCACATTTCACAGGAAATCAGGAAACTATTTTAAATTTGAATCCTAAATGAGATGTTTCATAGTTGTAATTAAGACAAATATAATTGCACCATAATTAGTCCCTATCGATACATTTAAAAACGTCATTCGAAGATTAACACGGTGAAGCAAATGATCACTTGTATTAAGCCATGCACAATCTGCATTACTGTTGTGTGCCAGCGTATTCCTTCGGACAGCTACTACAGCGAAGCGTTCATGTGGATGGATACTTAGTAGCTCCGGAAACCTCTACTCTCCGCTGCACGTGAACGGAATCACTGATTGCGAGCTAGGGTCAAACGCAATCATATCCAGCACTGATTGCGAGCTAATGCCAAACGAACAGCAATTTCGTTCAATCCCAATTTTCTTCGTTTACTCAGCTGAATAAACATGTGCCTGACCATATATGTAGACATAATTGCAGTGATGGAGTTATATGAATGAACAACGATTTATACAATAACTGCAGCGTGGCTGAATGATTCTCGAAGAAGTCGCCCAGTGTAAGAATCGTATGTTTTACCTTTTTCTTTATATATAACTCTGTGGAGATAATAATTATATTATAAACGGCGCAGATCGAAGAAAACATGACAGAAGGATGCCTCTGTGGCGACGTCTAGCGGACGACCCGCGGTGCTGACAACAAACCATCAGTGCCCGGACCACTCTATGCGATTAATCACATCGTTGGCAATGCTAAAAAGCACATCGATGATAACCCGGAAAATAATCTTCCACGTCGCATTTATTATAGCATCAGCTTTTTCCGTGACAGCCTACTTTACGAACGTCGGGTTTATGACTCGCCCAAAATCCCGCGACTGAGATCGTTACTCGACAATCCAAGCCTCGGGGACGAAGTACTGTTCGTCACTACGTTATTTTGCGTTCTTTGGATCATTTCGCATTGGATTTCCAGAAAATGTGTATCGTGGCGTGAGCTGCCAGGAAACGTTCGTCAAATTCAGTTCGCACAAAATCATTGGTTAATTAGTTTCCAGCCGGCGTGAAACAAAACACAAATTCCGCGCTAGATTATTTCGCCGAAAGAATTAATTAATCCAGTGTTGTAATTCCAGGAAGCTCAATAAAACGTTCTTGAAGCGCGTGTATTCTATAAGTATGTTTCACAACACCCAGCACATGTCAACAATTTATAATGTGAATTAACAAGTCTGAGTTAATATTTTACATTCTGCCGTTGCGAAGACGAACCAAATTTTTTTGTATAATGGAAGTACAGCGCTCTGTCTTTGTAGCATAATGCGACGGCCGCCTATATAATATTGTACTATATTTGGAACCAGAGCGGAAGTTGATGAGCCGGACACTATTAGAATGATCCTACATCCACACCCTACAGTCGTAGGTCTTTATTTAGAAATTTAGCGGAAGTTACCTGAGCGAGCGAAACACGATCAGAATAAAAGCAAGGCGCGCTGTCTTTATAATAATATGATACCACCAACGGCCCTTTATGTCGGAAGTTGACACAAATACTGTTTGAATTAGGAAGTCTCCGTTGCGCATGGTCTATTCTTGTATATTGAAACATAAACTAGCGGCGAGTTTTACTTTGGCGAATTATGCAATATGGTGATTACATACAGCGTTGTCATAAAATGTCAGCATTTTATATGTTCACACATAAAACGTCGCAGTTTGTATGGTTTAGTAGATACACTAAACTTTTGTTGTGCCTTTTCGTGGAAGGCGATACAGGTGAGAGTGACACGAGCAAGAGAACGTAAATTGTTAAGTCATCTACCCTTACATATCCCTCTACCTCTATTTTTCCCTCCCTCCCTCCCGCCCTCTCTCCCTCCCTCCGTTCCTCCATCCATCCATCCCTCGTTCCCTCCCTCCCTACCCTCACCCTCCCTTCCAGCCTCCCTCTCTCTCTCTCTCTTTCTCTCGCTCTCGCCCTCGCCCTCTCTCCCTCTCCCTCTCCCTCGCCCTCGCCCTCTCGTTCTCGCTCTCGCTCTCGCTTTCGATTTCGCTCTCCCGCTCCCTCTCCCTCGCCCTCGCCCTCGCCCTCGCTCCCTCTCCCTCTCCCTCCCCCCTCTCTCTCTCTCTCTCTCTCGTGATACTGTACGTGATATTGTACGTGATAATGTACGTGATGCTGTACGTGATGCAGTACGTCGGTAAAATACAGGCTGTTGCTACCGATGAGGTAATCAACACACCCGCCTATTTCCACCAATCCCCTTCCCTCCTTCTTTACCCAACCCAACCCTTCCCCTCCCTTGGACTAAATCCCCTCTCTGACGATGTTCCATTCTCGCTTTCCTCTCCCTCTCCCCTTCTCACGTATTCCTCCCTAAATCGCACTTACTTGTATGGTACTGGTTGAAGAGAGGCTGTATGCACTTCCACCAGACATTACATACGGCCTCCAGTAGAGCACTTCTATCGGATCAACACGGCAAGCAAATATCAAGAGCACACCGGTGCAGCGTCGATCGTATCGCGAGAGAATGAACCGGGTCGTCACCGGAGACACTGTCTTATACATTGCCGGAGACACGACCTTATGTTGATGAGCCAGCGACACGCACGAGGACACGCCCTCGTCGCTGGCGTCCGCGTCTGCCCACTTGGCCTTCCGCTGGCCGCCAATCTATGCCGTCTCCGTGTGCCGTGAGAAACGGCCGAGAAGCACGTCTTCCCGATTAGTGTTGACTTCCTGACATTTGACGGTGACTCCCCCGCTTCTCTGTGATTGTGGCCGGTCGTGGTGCTTCCTCCCCCAGTAGGCCGTTGCGTTGCAGGTGGCCAGGTCGAAGGACTGCCTGTGACATTTTAAGGCGTCGGGAATCATGGTAATCCTAGATGACAACCAGGCCCACATACGCCTCGGGCGTATTACGATCTTTGTAACGTGACCCGAGAAAATAAATTGTGAATCTCGCGGTCATCTCGCTTACAGTGTAGACGTCGCATATTATCTCGGTACCATTACAACGGAAAGTACAGAGAGTGTGTAATCATCGCATATTCCGAATATACCTGTTCCAATCAGCTTAGACGTACTTAAAGGGTCAGTGAATGTAGCAAGTAACGCCAGAACACTATACGTTCTACACGCATGTCATCACTATACGTTCTACACGCATGTCGTCACTATACGTTCTACACGCATGTCATCACTATACGTTCTACACGCATGTCATCACTATACGTTCTACACGCATGTCATCACTATACGTTCTACACGCATGTCGTCACTATACGTTCTACACGCATGTCGTCACTATACGTTCTACACACATGTCGTCACTATACGTTCTACACACATGTCATCACTATACGTTCTACACACATGTCATCACTATACGTTCTACACACATGTCGTCATTATACGTTCTACACACATGTCATCACTATACGTTCTACACGCATGTCGTCATTATACGTTCTACACGCACGTCATCATTATACGTTCTACACGCATGTCATCACTATACGTTCTACACGCATGTCGTCATTATACGTTCTACACGCATGTCATCACTATACGTTCTACACACATGTCATCACTATACGTTCTACACACATGTCATCATTATACGTTCTACACACATGTCATCACTATACGTTCTACACGCATGTCATCACTATACGTTCTACACGCATGTCGTCATTATACGTTCTACACACATATGTCGTCACTATACGTTCTACACACATGTCATCACTATACGTTCTACACACATGTCATCATTATACGTTCTACACACATGTCGTCACTATACGTTCTACACACATGTCATCACTATACGTTCTACACGCATGTCGTCATTATACGTTCTACACACATGTCATCATTATACGTTCTACACACATGTCGTCACTATACGTTCTACACACATGTCGTCACTATACGTTCTACACGCATGTCGTCACTATACGTTCTACACGCATGTCATCACTATACGTTCTTCACGCATGTCGTCACTATACGTTCTACACACATGTCATCACTATACGTTCTACACACATGTCGTCATTATACGTTCTACACACATGTCATCACTATACGTTCTACACGCATATCGTCATTATACGTTCTACACGCATGTCATCATTATACGTTCTACACGCATGTCATCACTATACGTTCTACACGCATGTCGTCATTATACGTTCTACACGCATGTCATCACTATACGTTCTACACACATGTCATCACTATACGTTCTACACACATGTCATCATTATACGTTCTACACACATGTCATCACTATACGTTCTACACGCATGTCATCACTATACGTTCTACACGCATGTCGTCATTATACGTTCTACACGCATGTCGTCACTATACGTTCTATACACATGTCGTCACTATACGTTCTACACGCATGTCATCACTATACGTTCTACACGCATGTCATCACTATACGTTCTACACGCATGTCATCACTATACGTTCTACACGCATGTCATCACTATACGTTCTACACACATGTCATCACTATACGTTCTACACACATGTCGTCACTATACGTTCTACACGCATGTCATCACTATACATTCTACACACATGTCATCACTATACGTTCTACACACATGTCGTCACTATACGTTCTACACACATGTCATCGATTTAGTACGCGTCGAGCTTCTGTCATCATAATTCGCATATAAAACAACATTGGCGATACCTCTCAACACTAGTCTCCTAACGCTGCTAATAATGATTATTGTAAAAAGTATTCATTCTCATAGACGACGGTAATTATGGCTTCCTTGTCCACTTTTTATCTGTGTTTTGCTATGAATGGCGATCTCATAAAGCTGGTTGACCATATAGCGCATTGTATACTATAAGACTAGACGGACTAATTGACCTTTCTATTATTAGAAATACAGTTTCACCTTCAATTCGTATACGACTGCAACGGTCACTTGTTTGTAAGCTGATGGACGTCTGATTGGCAATATAATCAGTGGTCAACATAACGGGCACACGCACGCGTCAACACATGCCATATCTAGCTGCCTCTGCGTACAACAACCAGTAGTGGATGGGCCAACCGCAGACATTCTTCAAGGTTCTACTTCTATTTAATTCTCTCGCTAGTCTCGTTGCAGACTAATTTCTCGAAGAAGCAAACGTATCTAGTGGCTACTTCTATACGCTACTTCGTTTGTATAAATATGTTATTTACTTTTGGTGAATTAATCGGACAAACGATTACATTAGTTTTGACTGGATCCGATCAAATGTCTGCGAAAAAGGCAAACATGGTCCCGCTCTACTAACTATAGCAATTGGTTATTCCCACTTTCGCATGTTACCAGATATAACGATCAAAGTAAATTCTTTCAATGGGACAATGATGCTCACAAAAGTACGCTCACTTGTATTACACGCATATTACTTAAGCTATTAATTCTGAACATCATTACTTAAACTATTCACAAAGTACACGTCTGAACATCAACGAACCTGATTCACGGTGGGTAAATCAATTGAGCAGTTAAGCCCGCCATGCGCATACCGATTCTTCGTTTGCCAACATGTTGTGGCCATCTGGCATTTGAAAAATCGGTCGGCCGACGGTCGGCCGATGGGTAGTCGTCGGCAGATAAACTGCATGACGACTAAAAGTCGTTATGTGTACGGCGGGCTTGAACCAGTGCGACCTGTTATGCAACCACTGGTGGGAGTTTTCATCAAATAAACTAAGTCGATCTACACGAGTTTATGTTTAATGCAGGTGGTAAAACTATCATGAGTGTGAATTGTCATGTCAAAAACGACTGATATCTGTGATTGGAAAACGACATTTGTTTAATGGTACGATCTGTTGCTATTTAATAGTCCACAGATAAGACACACAGTCCCGTGATTGTGACCTTACCGGTGCAGTCTCGCGATTACAACCTTACCGAATCAGGTGATTGGTCGATTGTGGAAATTGGAAAAATCAATTCCACGTTTGTTCGGGAGGTGGTAATAAGCTACATTAAACCATGACCTCCAGTGCAAACCACACTGCAAGAAGCCTGTTGTACCGGTGTCACCCAACAATAGGATTCTTCCCACGTGTCCTGCAATGATGCTTTATTGCCTCCAGAGACGGAAGCTTTCTCGTTCCTTTGTTTACAAAAGTCCGTTAATACAGCTACGGCTACTCCCACGTCGCTTGTGCGCTCGGTACTCCCTTACACTAATCGGGTGTGTTTTTGCATGTTTGGCATCTCATCAAAGCTCATTTATCGCGACGATGCCTTTGCTGTCGTTCTGCATTAGGCAGCCTTTCAAAGATCGGATCGCGGAGATTATCTGTAAGCTAGAGACAGGCCGCCCCCGTGGGCAATGGGACACCGCGTCTAGTATCACCCCAACGAACACGCACGCACGTGTCGTCTGGTTTGTTTTGAACGCCGTCACGGAAGACAGATGCAGCTGGAAGAGGAGACGAGATCGTTCGGTTGTTGATGGTATGCGGCACGCAATGAACGTGAAATCAATGGGATGTGACGCAAGAACTGGTCGTTTGCAAGACACGTTCGAGAGTTGGACTAAACGACACACCGACAAATAATGAAGTGACGTCATCAACCGAATGATTCTTCGTACGGAAGAAGAACACGAGGAATGTTGAGCACTACTCGACATCAGACGAAATGTTCATCTGTCATGGTGGACTAAAAGCCGACCAAGAAAACAATGTGTCTAAATTGTCTACTTTCTGTAGTATTATACCTATTGGAATAGCTATGAAACTGGAGAACTGTATATTAAAACCAGTGTTAATAATTAAATAGCATTAGCTAGATCCTTTCTGCGGTTTATGTCACGCCGCATTAAAGCCTTAATTCTGTTTTAACTTGCTTGTCCAGTTGACAAAGTAAGAGGCAGGTTTCGCCCGTTACATATCTTGTTTCGTATTTCACTGTACACTTATTCAATATATTATGCATGTTAATCAGGATAGTGACACTGCTGCACGTGTACAATGCATGTTCGCATAAACAAGAACTAAACCAAATACAGCATTCATCCAACAAGACATGTTCGCATAAACAAGAAATAAACAAAACACAACATTCATCCAACTTATACAAGACATCTTCACATAAACAAACACTAAGCAAAATGCAACATTCATCCAACTTATACATGTTCGCATAAGCAAGAACTAAGCAAAAACAACATTCATCCAACTTATACATGACATGTTCGCATAAACAAACACTACGCCAAATACAACGTTCATCCAACTTAATAATGCCACTAATCTTGTGGTGTTTCGTCGAAACACGTATGCATGGTTTTGCAACATACAGTATACAAACAAAATCTTTCATCTCGCAAGGTTGTATTCGCTCGAATTAACACGTTCCAATAAGAAATGCCCATACGCTTTCTTCGTCGTCTGCGCAAGGCAGAATCGAATAATTTTTACCTGCCTAACCAATTGGGTAGCTAGGCATATCGATCATTACTAATGTTTAGTGAAAACAGATCAAACGAGATGCAACAGTATATGTCTGTGAAAATGGAACACCTGAACGGAACGCCTTTGTTGTTGATATATAACATTGTCTTGGATCTATATATAACGGCAAGCTATGACGTATGTGCCGAAGATGACGGTTCATTAGCGGCAGTTTGATGACGTATGTCGGTCAGCGGCGAAGTATTTGCGTCCGGTTAATATTGGACCAATTCCCGTAGCCCGAATGCGCCAATTAGCACAGGTTATGTATCACGTGGATCGATTTCGCAGCTAATACTAAGCAATCAGGCGTCGCGTCAGTTAGACGGAATGTAACAATGGCCTGATGTATTCAGAATGGCGTCAGGGCGCTGGCCCGTCTTTGTAGTGCTTCCAACGCTCTAGGCGTTGGTCTGTAGTGAGATCGGTCTACCTTGTAATTGGACTCCATTCCAACGTGGGTGTACACGACATACTTCCGGCTATTCATGTTCTTGGTACATAAAGGAAAAGCATTCAGGTGTAACAATTAGCAGTGCTGACGTGGGATTAGGATAAATATAACACATCAAGAAAATATCTAATTATACCGCTTCGTAAAGTAATAGTTAGGCCTCATTTAGAACACTGCATATACATGGGATGGGCGACGAAACTGGTTCCAAAACAGAAAGACAAATTTGGCGTTTATCTCATAAGAGCGGGCTACATATAAATGAATAATCGTTGGTCTCTTGAAAAGGGCTTTTAATCGTCCACTTGTCACCTGGGTTTTGCTTTGGATGACGATATTGTTCAATCTTGAAGGCAGTGCTAACAAATTGCAAGTTAACCGATTTCGGGTTTGAAGAATTTGAAGGTGACATTCCTCGAAACACCGATAGACATAATATTAATTAATATTTTGGTAAATAAACGACCGGTTTTGATGGAATGCCCGTTTGCGACAGGATTAAAAAAGACAGAAGTAGGCGGTTTTGACCAAAACTAGCACGCTGGTAATGTAGTGTCATAAAGGTTTAGAATGGTTGATGGTTTCGTTTTTCTTCAAACCAATAAAACGTTAACATGACCATTAGCAATAACATCAACTGTGGTCCGAAGCCTTATTAATAAACGCGTTGCTGCTGTCTAACAACGAGTTGTTGGTTTCTAACAATAAACTCTATTCGTGCCATAACATTACTGGCTAATTGTTATGTCAACCATATGTTTAGAATTCTTCTTAGACGCTAATTGAAAAAAGTAATCTTCCGTAACGTGGATTTTGTGGTACGCCACGTCTCCGATCCAACATTAGCACAACCTTAACATTTTTGTCAACAATTCGCAGCTTGGTTGGTATTGACAGTTCCGAGGACTACCATATGTTACTTAGCACGATGAAGACTGCCATTGCTGTCCCAATCAACTGACACAACAATAGTTCCGTTTGTCTCCACTAGGTTCGTGTTACGAGGGCGTAATAGTTGAGGGCCGTGACCATGACGCTGGCTGTCTTGTAATAGTTGAGGACCGTGACCGTGACGCTGGCTGTCTTGTAATAGTTGAGGACCGTGACCGTGACGCTGGCTGTCTTGTAATAGTTGAGGACCGTGACCGTGACGCTGGCTGTCTTGTAATAGTTGAGGACCGTGACCGTGACGCTGGCTGTCTTGTAATAGTTGAGGACCGTGACCGTGACGCTGGCTGTCTTGTAATAGTTGAGGACCGTGACCGTGACGCTGGCTGTCTTGTACAGTGACTGCAGTTTATTAGAATTTACTTGCAACATCAAATATCAACTATATAATAGTCAGCTTGTCACACGTTACTAAAGACAAATTGGACACCGATAGAAAGCAGACACAACTTCACAACCACCGAAGGATTTGTTATCTTCAAAAATGGCCTACTCAGTTGTGGTTTATAGGGGGACTTTGCTATTATGAATATTGGGACCTTGCTATTATGAATATGGGGACCGTTCTATTATGAATATGGGGACCTTGCTATTATGAATATTGGGACCTTGCTATTCAGCATGCATTTGGGCGGTCAGATATTAGAATACATATAGTTTATACTGTGTGACATGGCTTCCCGATACACGCGCTCAGACTCTCTACCTTTAAACGATCTGACCGCAACTGAACCGATGATTCCTGCTGTGTTTTGATGTTGATGTTATTAACTGGGTTGTTTGGCATGGGCGGTCACTTTACAGCGCAAACCAGAATCGATTGAATGCAAGATGTCGACTAAACAGCCTTGTTATTCAAGGTCTCGCGTCCCTCGCAGTTTTTTTCTCGAAAACACCACGTGCATGCGGGCCTGTGGTGGAAACGAGACCACCGATTCCTTATATGGAATTACTCATGAATGGAATCGGTGACGGGTCACGTGTAACATTACGTAGTAAACAAGTGAATGGCGCTCGCAGCATCGACCGAGCCAGCTTGTTTACATGCAAAAAGCGCATCAGTGATGTTACTTTATCGCACGACAGGAGTCTGCGACTCATGAATTCTTGATTGCGTTCCTTTATTTCTCTTCCATTTTGTTCCGTTTCACTTACATTTCACTCTAATTGAACACTAAGAAATTGTGGAACGATCGGCAAAGATTAAGAGAATGAAACTACGATATCAAGAGGCTGGCCAGAGTTCATCGCGTTGATGTGATGATATAGTTCGGCGTGTCCAATAAAGACAGTTCATTGGGATTAATTAACCGCAATCTCCACTAAATATATTGCGACCACTTGGATTCCTGTAGACAACCGGGGAGTAATAAGTTTCTCTCGACAACCACGAACAGGAAAACAACTGCCCTGCCCACTTCGCGCTCTCAATCCAGAGAACCCTGGTTCGAATCCTCTCGCTGCTGCTTCGAAGCTTTGGTGATTTTGTTCACCCCGCGTTGCCATAGTTCACTAAGCTGTAAATGAGGATCTGGCTACATAACGTGGTGGATTTATGAAGGAATAGTCGTCGCGCAGTAATTGCGGCGTGGCTGAATGTTTCACAGAGACTTCCATATGGTATTCGAATGAACTGCTCTGCCACGGGTGAAGTTTACAGCGCTTTGAGCAGTCTTATTGACTGAATATCGCACTGTCCAAGAACGTACATACAACTGTGTCGCACGTGGCCAACAACATGTTCCTTCCATGTCGTGGAATAGCTTCAACACACAAGTCAGCTTGTACTCACATCTAGTGGAACCGGTCATTCTCACTCGCCAGAGCTGGTAGTACCTACTATTCTACCCATGGCAGTGTATGCCACACACCACAGCTAGAATTCATCCGACATTACTCATAGAGTTCCCATGAAAATATGGATCGTGCATTTTGTGTGAATTTCCGAGCACAATTGTGCAGAGGCGAGTGAGTAGAAATGATGGTTTTTCGCAGCATGGCATCCGAGTTTTCAGTTTATGCCACGCGTCAGTCGATCAGTGTCTGCTGGTGTAATTAGGCCTTAAGATGCAGAAATGTCAAATCATTGTCGTGTCTTAGCAGAAACGGAGGGACGTAATGTGTGGAATCGATTTGCCAAAAAGGAGGTATGCCATTTTCATGAATTTTACACAGCATGTGTTTAAATAGAGGCTAAATGTCCAGTGAAAGTTTAAATTGTAGGACATATTTTCCAGGAATCCAAAGAAACGTTATAATGGCCGCTTATGTGGAAATCAATGGTGGCATCACGGCTGTGTGGACGTTCGCCGAATCAGGTGCGCCTCATCCCACTTGTCTTGACGATTGTGTTTCTGGGAACCGGACCAACACGCGTCTGTGACTGTCAGTAATTGTCACTGGTGTCGTAATTGCTTGGTGGTCGTTTTATATTATCGTAATAGTATTGGTTAGCACAGCAACTGGCAATAGGTCGACATGCCAGGAGTGGGCCTACTGGTGTATTCAGCCCTGGCTCTAGAGGATAGACCGGCTGACGGAAGAGGTTGCACAGAGACCCGCCAGATAGGTCGGTTTATGTAAACGTCCCTCATCCTTCCGATTTATCCGCGCCTTTCGTTTCACACTCATTTCGCGAAATATCGAAACTGCCGACTACGACATGTTAAAGGTAGCTGGGGAGAGATCATTATTTTACTTCCGTGTTCATGGAATACGAATAAAGTGCGAGCGATTTTGAGACGCTACCCCCTTTCGACGATGTTTTGCACCCTGAACAAATAGTTTCGGAAAGGGGAAAAGGGCGCACTTACCTACTACGTCATTTCTGCTTCGCACAGGATTAAATTTATAGTTGCTGATTGGCAGAATATTTCAGTGTCGGTGATGGAAGGTTCACCTTCATACGAAGACAGAATCCTGTTTGTTTGAGCGACTTTTCTCGAAAACAAAAATTTTAATTACTGCAGATCGATAATAGAACAGAAATCAAAGTGCACTGTTTTTATCATATGACGGAATCGTAACTTAGTTCACTACGCGGAATTGCGTGGCTGGCTTTTAAATTTCTGTCAATGGGGACAAACAATGATGCTTTACGAGATGTAAGGCGTGTTGTCTTTGTCGCGTCCAGTTCCTCCGGGATTCGCGGCGCGACGTGGACGTCTACGCAAACGACTTAATCAAGTTTACATTAAATATGCAATGTCGCGGCGCATAGCAGTACTTGAAGGTGAAGCCGTGACCCGCGGTGACTGAACGAAAGTCTCCGTGCGACTGGGAGGAAGCTCATTGTGTAATAGTTCAGTAGTAAACCACGCCAGTAGGCCGCTGCAGAATTTATAAAGGAGGTAGTCTTGCGACTACGTTTTTTGACATCTTTGTTAAGGGTGGTTATCGTCAGCCATGTTACCTCCTCGGCGTTATAGGGATGTAAAACGTCCGCTTCGTAAGTATTGTCAAACCTATGATGCGCGGCCCTAGACAATAAAATGGTTATCCACTAAGATATCTCGTCACATGTTTACGCAATCGGAAATTTACTTTGGCAGACGCTATGCAAATGAGAAATACGAATGCTTACACGTGGGATATCGGATAACGGACATATCGGATAACGGACATATCGGATAACGGACATATAGCATAAGAAGAACAAGATAGCATGACATTCATTTCCGGAAAATCAGTCATAATCCATCTGATTAACCGCTTGAAGCCTCTCTTCGCTTTCCTTGACCTCAATTCAACTTCTGTCGTGAATGTGACGCCGCCTCAACGTGACATACGGCGAACGGGGTGAAGCGAACGTCAGAAAATATGGACGCGAAGTTTGTGACAGAACTATGTTAGTGACGCCATCTAGCGTATTAGTTCTATGTTAATCTCGAAACTTCTGGCGCAGTGGAGCTACATGCACTGGGTGTGCAGTATAATGTGAAGAAATGTTTACGAACATCTTGTTAAACTTGTTTTTGTGCAACATCCGATTTAGTTATTTACGTCTATCCAGTTGTAGCCGCTTAGCACTACACGGTGGCAGTCAGAAAGTAAAAATTGGGTATAAGAAATCATTTGTTCTCCGGAACGACACTATTTAGCTGGAACTAATCACAGGCTGTGTTAGTACTGAAAGCAGAGATGTTCTTAAAGACAGAATATATGACTATCTACCAGTGACGGCCCACACTTGGATGTACGCCGCCAAGTTCGTTGTTCATCTGCAGTGCAAACACAAACAAGTGCATATAACTTCACTGTGGATTTCGAGCTAGTCCAGACATTCATGTCTGCCGTTCGCGTGGGTTGTTATCCGTTGAACCAACGCGTTGTTTTCTCCACGAAAGATGACTGTGTCTACCGGCCGTGCTGTGCACCACAGTAAGTAGCATTATCTAGATGGTTCCCCGGCAGGCTGTACCCAACTAAGCCGATCGGTGCAATAATAGGAGATAATTAGACGCGTTACCAATACATGGATGCACCGGAGTGGCTGATATACCTTCCAGTACAGCAACTCTGGTCATGCACCTCCAGGGAACAAACTGTGAAGACGTGATTCAATTCTGTCTAAAGCTGACCTTTTAAAGACGAATGTGGTTGGAAAACACATGCAGTAATCATATTGACATTTTCGAAAGCCGCAGCTGTCCAGCGCACGCCTAACGACAGACATGCCATATTTAGTTGATTGAAATGCGTATTTTTGACTTTTTTATTCCGTATAAACCGTATAAATCCGTGTAGCATGTTTCACTAGCTAACCGGGTTATAGCATTTCTACTAGTGTTCAGATCGTGCGTTGACATAGACTCTGTATATGAAGCTACGAAATGCACATCTGCCAATAGCTTCAATGGTATTTGCTCTTCGACCGCCAGGAGTTTGCCATTCGATGTTATACTTGTGGAAACAAAGGTACATTATTAAATAGCGCGATATTCAGTATTTGGGGCTGCTCAAAGCGTTTTACATTTTATCCCTTGGTAGACCCGTTTATCCCAACGGTCGATCTGTTTATCCCAACGGTCGATCTGTTCATCCCAACGGCCGATCTGCTCATCCCAACGCCTTCTTCCATACTCTTAACCGACTTCTTGTTTGATGAACACAGGAAAACAACTACTTTATATTTTCTATCATTTGAAGCAAATTCATTGTATACGAGAAATCTGTACGATGTTGCAGATCTGTAAGAGCTGTCGACGAACAACGATGTCATAAAACGTTGCTTTATTTGTGTTGTACGCCGCTTAGGCCTACAGGCTAATGAGGCGAGTGTTGATAAACGTAGCCTTGGGCACGGCCACAGCAGACAGGTGAAACTGCCGCCTTCCGCATGACGTAATTTCCGGTGGTGTTTCCTCATTGAACGACGAGCCGTGAGAACAACAGTTTCTCCCTGGGTGTCGACCTCTAATAACAATGCAGGGGCGTATGCGGAATTTTGCTTCGGGTAGGATGGATTTTGTTCCGTAGATGGGATGAATGTGATCTAATTGGAAAACGTACACCAGTACATTAATGTATATGTTCATAAATATATGTCACCACATTGAAATAAACTAGAACATGTGCTTTAGTTATTTGCCACGTAAGTGGATATTTTTGAATGCATATCCAGTAAGACCATCTCGCCATGATAAAGAAGGTTGCAACAACTTGATAAACAAGGCCTTGTGTGGTGACGAATTTGGTAGTGGCTACAAGGATTACAATAACTTGTTAAACAGAAGGCTTCAAGACTGGAGTGACTTTGGGTGGTGAATCTGGTGGTGGTTAGAATAGTTGTAATAACTTGTTAAACAGAAGGCTTCAAGACTGGAGTGACTTTGGGTGGTGAATCTGGTGGTGGTTAGAATAGTTGTAATAACTTGTTAAACAGAAGGCTTCAAGACTGGAGTGACTTTGGGTGGTGAATCTGGCGGTGGTTAGAATAGTTGTAATAACTTGTAAAATATAGGAGCTTGAAGCCACAGTGACTTTGTGGTGACGAATCTGGCATTGGTCAGTAGGTTTGTAATAACTTGTTAAACAGACTGGAGTGACGTCAGTAGTGACGAATAGTCGACGCCGTATCAATATCGCTCTCACGGCGGATTCCTAAATGAGCTGACGTCGCGCTGAACCCCGGGAACTTGAGTGATTACGAGGTCGGAAGAACAGATAAACTTTGCTTTTTTGACTTCTCACAACCTAAATATACTATCTGACATGTTATGCTTCGGGGACATGGCCATTTGAACAACTATGGTGGTATATGCTACACCATTATAAAGATGGAAAGTCAACCTTCCCGACATAAATGCAAAGTTTGTATTATAATGTTCTTCTGGCAATCTAATAAAAGTATGGCAAAAGCCTTTTGACGTTGTGTTATAATTGTAAAACAAATGCTTAATGTACTTATATTGATTGGCGTTATAATGTCACGCTTTATTGAAGACACGCTTTAAGTGTGCATGCGGTAAATAATAAATAGTTTTCACGACGAGCTTGCTTGTAACTAGGCTGCCGGATGCACGCTGCATTTTGTGATGAACTGATATATCACAAATGGTCCATCTAGTGCTTGACATTTGCGATGATCGTTGAAACAGATTAATCAAAGATACCATATTAATCTAACTGTTGACATTCACGTCGAGGGTCGGGATCGGAAATGACGATTGCCGAAGTTAAAATGCAGCGAGGACCGGGTGAGTGACGACATCTTGTGATTAGAAATCAATACTTCGAGGAAAGGAAGTCGGGAACAAGCCAACGTGCAGCCCGCAGCGGTCGAAGGATGTTACAAGGTTTCGCCAAATCGAAATAGCAGCAAGACCATTCAAAGAGACATACATTAGCTATTGATTGTTGTGGTTTGTCGTTCAAGTTATGGCCCTTTTTCATCACTAAATGTCACATATATTATGTTATTATGCGTGACATTATATGTAGTATTATACATGAATCGCGAGCATTTTGTGGTTGGAGTGAAACAACGAATAGCTGTTTGACAGGCAATCTTCTTGTGTTGGTATAGAGAGATAAAGTTCTCATTTGATGGTCTGCTCATTCGAAGTTTCATTCATCCGCGGGTCTACCTATCGGTTTGTCTCATTCGAAGTTCCACTCATCCCTGGGTCTAACTATCGGTTTGTCTCATTCGAAGTTCCAATCATCCCAGGTTCCACTAATCCGAGTTAGTTTTCATTAATCCGAGGTTCCAAACTCGCTAGTTGTATACTGAAAATGCACATGGGACGGAAGATATAGCTGTGGAATGACGGTGTTCAAAACGGGAGCGTTCATCCCCGACACACTTTTGAATGAAGCGACCCGATAACAACTATGTGTCTTTCTTTGTTTTTTCCCACGTTTGTTAGAGCGGTAATCACGCCAGAAGTCATACTCAAATTGATTTCAGCTAAAATGTTGCCAACTCAAGACGGATTTAACTGTCGACGCAAGTATGCTGTGACATTATTTTATTAAACTTCATTATGCATTTCATCTGCAATAGTCGCAAAACAGGGGCTGTCATTCTTTGGGCGCATCGTGGAGTGGAGAACACGACAGGTTGGACACGCTGAGGATGATCGGAATGAGTGAAGACAAGCGAGAGGAAGACCACACACGAGATGGGTGAGATCAGGGATACAACAAAGCTGACGATGGACGAGTTAAGAGAAGTAACAAGAAACAGGATTGGCTGGAGACAGCTCACCGTGGACATCACTATCATACGACTTGACGGGACATCACATCATCACATCATCATCTTATTATGCATTAACATGCATTTAATCGTGTACGCATCGTTAAACTTTTTCACTGAGCTGCACCCCTGTATTTACGATAGCCCTGCTTCGATCATCCATAAACCGAACGACACATACGAATGGACGAAATACCCGTTGACGAGATTCTTCTAAATTCGCTCAGCACTAGCGTACATCCGATATTTTCCGGTAAAGAAGCGAACGTGGCGCCATCTGGAGAGTGGCTCACCACTCAATTCTTCCACTGTTTCCATCGTTCTCCGACAGGAAGAAAAACATCGGGCGATCAGCAAACACAGAAGTAAATAACTATAAATAAAAAATAAACCTTTGTGGGTTTTTTATACATCGCCAATCAGTAGGTCAGAGGCCAGTTGTCAAGGAGGTGAAGGAACATAGAAAGAGGCGAGTGGACTCCGGCGCCTAAGAAGAGATAGTGGTACTACCAGACTGCCCCAAAGCCGGCGTATTAATTAATATATAGATGTGCACTGGATGGCCGTGTATTCGACCCACGCCATCAGCTGCTGTGAATGGGTGGTCCAAAACGTAGAATGCGGCGTAGTGTATACTGTTAATGCGCAGCGGTGTCGCTACACTGTCGACATCTTTAAATATTCATCACCTGCGTGGCTCCATAAACTATATTGACCATCGTTCCCCCGAGACTTTCGCTGAACGCCGCGCGGAAGGATGTTTTTTGATCTTCAGTCGTTCGGACGCCCGCTAAGCTCGGAAACCGAACCAAAAATCGATGCATGACTTTCGTTGATTTGAGCGTAGGTCCTGCAAGAAACGGCATGCGTGCGGAAATCATTGGTGGACACGCACAAGAAACGTGGCACGCACACGAACGAACGACTGGCGTGTCGTGTTTCGTCGGTGTCCGTTTATAAGAACACATAATATTATGACAAATGGAATTCTCCAAACGAGTAGATTAGATATCCGCAGTTCGTGTGTCTTCACAAAGGTTTAAAGCTACTTGCGTAATTCGATGTTTCGTTCTCGTCTCGTTTTAGAATCGTGAGGCGAAGTAAACCAAACCGAGCCACTACGACATGCCAGCTCGTTTGTGCAAATGTGTTATCATCGGACAAACTATTACATTATTTTCAACAGGGTCCGGCTGAAATTCGGCAAAAAGGGGCAAATGTGGTTACGCCTGTATATACTACAAGTCTATAACAGAAAGGTATTTTTTCACAGTTATTTCGATAAGATCGGAGGACGGACGGAGGACGGACGGAGGGCGGACGGAGGGCGGACGGAGGGCGGACGGAGGGCGGACGGACGGAGGACGGACGGAGGACTGACGAAGGACGGACGGAGGGCGGACGGAGGGCGGACGGAGGGCGGACGGAGGGCGGACGGAGGGCGAACGGAGGACTGACGGAGGACGGACGGAGGACTGACTGAGGACGGACGGATGACGGACGGAGGACTGACGGAGGACTGACGGAGGGCGGACGGAGGGAAGGCGGACGGAGGGCGGACGGAGGACGGACGGAGGACGGACGGAGGACGGACGGAGGACTGACTGAGGACGGACGGATGGCGGATGGAGGATGGACGGAGGACGGACGGAGGACTGACGGAGGACGGACGGAGGGCGGACGGAGGACGGACGGAGGACTGAATGAGGGCGGATGGAGGACGGACGGAGGACGGACGGAGGACGGACGGAGGACGGACGGAGGACGGACGGAGGACGGACGGAGGGCGGACGGAGGGCGGACGGAGGGCGGACGGAGGGCGGACGGAGGACGGACGGACGAAGGACGGACGGACGGAGGACGGAAGGAGGGCGGACGGAGGGCGACGGACGACGGACGGAGGGCGACGGACGACGGACGGAGGACGGACGGAAGGCGGACGGAGGACGGACGGAGGGCGGATGGAGGACTGACGGAGGGCGGACGGAGGACTGACGGAGGACGGATGGAGGGCGGACGGAGGACGGACGGAGGACGGACGAAGGACGGACGGAGGCGGGCCGACTACCGAAGGGAACAGAAGCGACGAAACAGCGAGGCCTCAGGAAAGATCGCGTTTAAGATTGGAAAACTACGCTAAGAGAGATGGGAGAAAGGCGGAGGAAGAGGAAAATGGGAAGTGAAGGGTTGTCGACATGGAGCGGTGCAAAATGACACCAACCAAAGCAGTGCAGCAAGAATTGGTCATCCGCGTTCATTGAAATCCTTGGCTGTCAATGAAACGACCGTCGCTGACAACCGAGTAGTCGCGCCAACTGGACAAACCAATAATGGCTTCATTGAATTACACAAGACTATAAATAATCGAAACGTCGAAACGACGAGCAGAGTTATTCGTTTTTCGTCGAAAACGACACACTATCCGCAACCATTAAAGAAATCGACCGCGGGCAGCCACGTGACGCGCAAACCTTCGCCGAATATAGCGTTGCCTTCACGAGCGTGAATCGCTGAGCAGCGGACCAGTTGACAACATTACCGTCTGCATTTCCCACCGACCTCGGCGTATCGATTCCGTACAAATATAGCGTCGGAAGCAGCTAAAAGTGAACGTCGTTAAGCCGGCGAGTTTTTTTCGACGGCCGCCCGCACCCGGGCGCCGTAGAGAGATCAACGAAAGGAACGAAACCAAGGCGATGCCGCCTGACGCAGACGCCCAGATGAACGAACACCGAGATAGAATCAATTAGGCGGGTTTATCGGTGATCGACGACCGCCTAATGGCTTCTTGGGCCAACAACGACGTGTCCAGTCCAACCAAGTAGGGGAGCTCTTTTCCCGACAGCGAGCAAATTTGTCTGTTTTTGAAGTGAATCCGAAACGACGCCAAATAGCGCACCTGTGTTTGTGTGAATCTGGGAGATGGGTGCGGACTACATGCACGCACGCACGCTCGCACCCACGTGCGCGCACGCACACACACACACACGTGCGCGCGCGCACACACACACACACACACACACACACACACACACACACACACACACACCTGTCAACTTACATATCTCCTTCGTCCTCAATCCATCTCTCTTTAAACCAACCCAACCTTTACTTTCCTTTCCCTCACTCCGTCTCCCCTCCCTCTCTAATCCTGTTTCACATTATCTTTTCTCTCCCTCTTCCGCACTCTCCCACATTCTTTCCCATTCAATTCTGATGTTCCTAAATAATTTAATCGGACGATTTTCAAACGGTGTTAAATCGGTAATTGCTTAATATATTTAATTATTATTTATCTGGACATTTCTTGATATATTTAAAGTATTCTATCGTCGTTATGGTTTCAAGCATAACGCCAAAACGAGTCAATAGTTCACGTTTCTCTTTCAGACTGGCGCCACCTGGTGGCAATTGTGACAGGAAGTGACGTAACGCCGCAGTCAGTCGTCAGTGTGTTGACACGACCTCAGGCTGAACCAATATATACCTTTATCGATTTTCCGATCACCGACCAGTGTGACCGCGCATATTTCGCGAACGCGTAATTCGTCATCGATCAACCTTTTGGACGGCACTCCAGTCACTGGAGACTTTCGCCAAATGGAAATTGTTGCTGTCGGCGGCGCTAACCCTGTCCAAATCTTTAGGCCGCAGTTTAAAGATCCACTGCGGATTCGGTCACCTCATAATAGCTGAGCAGAACTGTCGGACAATTGAGATGGACTTGTTTGACCCAGACATCGAAAACGTCGTTCTCACACCCGGCCGTTGCAACTAATACTTGCGTAGAGTGTATTGATTAACTTTTCTCCAACTTGGACAGTTGATGCATATTATAGTACGTATGATTTATGGATAGTCGTAGTGTCGTAGTGGCAAGTCACAGTGGATAGACGTAGGTAGCAGCGCGTTTTCCGATGGTTTAATATTTTAATAAAATGTTCGTATAATCGGATAAGAGACGCACGCGTAAACGGGCCTTAACGTTATTAAAGGGAAACAAAAGTCATGGTTTGGGGCCTGTGCACCTATAAGAGTTACTAAGAAAAAACCATTTGCAACTACAATTAAGAATATTACTCTAATGGCTTACTAGGAAAACCTTGTTGAACACAGCGTCTTAATTTCATTGGCTGCACGATAATGTTAGATAACCCTACGTCACTAGTGTCAAATGAAAATATGCACATATTCCTGTACTTGCCAATATGATATGGCCATGTTGTTTGCTTTCAAATTCAACTAGTATAATATATGTTGGCCTTTGTTTACTAAACTAGTGCTCTTTCTGCCAAAACAAAACGTTAGTTTGAGACTGCGTTGGCTCCGTGCATGCCGGCCCCCCTTAATACGTCACGTACCACATGGCTTCGTTGGCTCCGTGCATGCCGGCCCCCCTTAATACGTCACGTACCATATGGCTTCGTCGATTTCGGGTTTGTGCTAATAAAATTCATGTTAGTAATTCGTGACTGTTGCATGGCAATGCCCCCCCCCCGCCCCCCGCCACTGCATCTAGCAACGAAGTACACACAACACAAATGCTATTTACTGTTTCCACAGCATTGTACTTATCGTAACATGGGCAGACGGAATGGAATCCCGCGAGACTTTATTTTCCGACCATTTTATAATTGTCACTTCTTAATGGACTACCTGCAGCCACGCGTATCTCGCGAAATATCAACCATATGTAGGTTAATGAATGCACACGATACGGTTCATCACGAAACTGTCACTGACCAGTTAATTAGTTCGTACTCAAGTTGACCCAGATAACCACATCAACAGTATACGTGGAAGGGATTCCCAGAACTGGTGGTCTGGATATCAAGGGCTACCAACTGAGGTCTTGTGTGGTGGCCTGATATTTGAACTTGATCAGGAAATGGTCCGGAAATATATCACTTTGTAAGCTGATAATGTCATACTAGACTGGATTATAATGAAGTACGTCTGATCGGCGGTACTGTGGTCGATCCTCGGTAACCAGTGGTAAATTATTATCACCCCTGGTGGTGGAGCACTGATCGTGACTGATCTAATATTCAGATTATGCGACTTTTTGGAAACTCAAATGCACGACATATTTTTATTAACATATTATTTAATATATTACTACATAATTAAATATTTTATTACATGATCCTCACACTCTAAATAAATATATTATGTATCGGCAAAATGCAGTTTATTTCATGACAACAACCACACTCTGTCGCGTAAATGGCTGCTGGACTGTAGTCAGAATCTAATCTTGTTTGAGTTAGAGGACGCAGCTGCCTGCCCGGAATATCAACAGGAATTAGCTTAGAATGACAATAAAAGCATATAGATCCATCTGGTTACGTTTGCCTTCCCTACTTCACGTATCTGCCTTGTGTGCAATTTCATTATTCCTAATTCTCAGGTGACATCGCGCATTCGTCACATTTATGTGCTAGCCTGTCGCGCAGAGTTTGCCAGACAGTGCAGTACACTTCGTTTTCGCAACGTGTGGTCGGTGTTAAAGGTCAAGTGAACGGCGAAATTAAATTTGTCTCAATAAACGTATTCTATAAGTTAGCACTATTAAAGCTGAAACTGAACAAAATTAAAACATAGCTTAGACGTTTTTGCACACACTTTACTGCCTTGTTCTGGCCGGGCTTTGGGCCGGGACACTGCTAAATTTCGAATTAATAATCATTCAAGTTTGCATTCCATTGACGTATTCCTGTCTCAAACAAAGGGAATTAGCACGCAGGCGACTTAATTGGCAAATCTGTAAATAAACCTTGTCCGCTGACAAAGGCAATGAAACAAGGCCCGAGTGATCTGGCATAATTGCTTAGTAAGAAAGCGGGCCGGGTTTTGGCCAAAAATGCTAGGCCGTGCACTTACGCTAATACACTTAAACGTATTTGCATGTCAAATGTTAGTGTATATGACGCACATTGTGTTCGTTTCTCATATTTACTACACGCTCGCAATTATCACGGACAGACATCCGCCGATTAGATGTCGCATGACACGTCACGCCATCGAATCATATCCCGCTAACTTAATATCAAGTCGACTTGACGACGTCGGTGTCGTGGGCGGCTGGCCTCGGGTGAACCTATAAAGACCGCGTCGTCTTTCATTAACAGCCTCTGTGAACGCCGTATATTGTGCAGACATCGGCTACAGACCGCACTTTGGGATCTGTCCACCATTACTTAAAGAGTCCTAAGGAAAGTGACGACTGCGCGTGATGAGTGGTTGTTTTTTCCGAGCACTTTTAGATTGAATAGATTAGTAAAGTTAATGTTGTCTTTGTTTACTACATTTATTTTATTTATTTTGTTAGCAATAGACATACGCTGACCAGTCTCGTACACTGACTATTCTGCAGAAAGTATCAACATTTCTAAATTTGTTAGCAATAGACATACGCTGACCAGTCTCGTACACTGACTATTCTGCAGAAAGTATCAACATTTCTAAATGTGTTAGCAATAGACATACGCTGACCAGTCTCGTACACTGACTATTCTGCAGAAAGTATCAACATTTCTAAATCAGTCACCGCGCTGTGCCGAAATTGAGGGGTATCAGATTTGGGTGCATTTTATAGAGGATAAATGTGCTGTGACAAATTTTCCAGGAATCCAAAGAAACGTTATAATGGCGGCCTGTGGGAAAATCAAATGTGGTCTGGGAACAGATCGTTATTTATTTTTCCATAGGCGACCGTGTTGGTGGTTTTTATTTCTGTACACACAATAACGATTCGGATTTATCACAATTCGGATTTATCATGTCATGTCAATTCATGTCATGTCATGTCATGTCATGTCATGTCATGTCATGTCATGTCATGTCATGTCATGTCATGTCATGTCATGTCATGTCATGTCATGTCATGTCATGTCATGTCATGTCATGTCATGTCATGTCATGTCATGTCATGTCATGTCCCTCATCTGCTGTCGAGTTTTCGACAAATCCTATAATTGTTTTCGAGATGCTTCCCTTCAGACGTAACCAAAACCAAGATAATGTTGTGTACACACTCAGGGGATCATTCCATCACTGACAAGTCAATATTCTACTGACAAGCAACTAGAAATTGTATCATGTATATGTCGTAGTCTGCAAATGCGACCTTTTCCTGTTCAGAATTTTTTTTTATTTGTACAAAATCGTTGAAAGGGTACCGTCTCAAAATCACTGACACTGATCTATTCCCGTCTAACCCCCATTGCAAATGCCTAACTCTAGAACGGTCGTCGCCGCCGCCGCCATCCGGCGGTCAAAGCAGCCAACGACGCAGCTGCACGAATCGATAATGTGAAACAGCGATCGGGAGGCGTGCTAATGGCACCACGGGCACCACGGGCATCACGGGCATCACGGGCATCACGGGCATCACGGGCATCACGGGCACCACGGGCACCACGTCGTTGGTGTTGATAAATCGACGAGAAATACGAACCCGACATGAAATGGCAATATATTGATATTAAAACCTCGAGAAATGTGACTTCGCATGTATGTGGTTTTTGGGTTCTTTTTTATTGGCGACCCACGCAGCCGGAATGGGGGGGTCGATTACACCGTCTGCCGTCTAGCATGACATGTCGGCAGCACGTGGAACTCGATCTGGTAATCTTTAGCGAAAACCTCGCGCTCCGAATGTCCAATCTTACAGAGAGGAAACTCATCAAGGAGATAACACCATCTGGTAATTTGCAGTACGATATATATATATATATATATATATATATATATATATATATATATATATATATATATATATATATATATGTATATGTATATATATATATATATATATATATATATATATATATATATATATATGTATATTTATATGTATATATATATATATTATATATATATATGTATGTATGTGTATATATATATATATATGTATATATATATATATATATATTCATATATATTCATATATATTCATAGTCGTCGGAATATGTTGAATGGTGGAGTGTGGGCGTATTGGGGATGGGTAACGTATACTTAACATATACCCTATGCCCACCAACACAATTCGTTTCCGACGCCTATGGTAGCTATGAATAGCTATATATAGTTTGTAGAGCGCCGTAGCACAATGTTTCGAACCTCGGATTCTCAATCGAGATCGTTTGAATCCTCTTACCGGACAATTCTGTTTGCTCAACGTTGCCACAGTTCAACCCTGAAGAAAGTAGTTTATTTGACGAGAAACTAACGTCCGCCTGTATCGCTCAATATAGCGTAAGGATTTAGTGGCATAAAGAAATGTAGCCCTGGATATCAACCAGGGATTGATGTATGTTGTGCTGACATAACTCACTGATAATATGAGGCTGCTAGACTCCAAAATACACAGCCGCATCGATGTAATAACGTGGCTGAGCCATCTGGTGGCTACCAAGCAGCTAATCTAGACAGACATAAAAGAACTAAAACGAACATTCTGCGAGATCACATGATCTCATGCAAAGTAAAGAGTAACATCCGCAGGTAATTGGCGTTACGCGATAGCAAACGCGGAGATTGTGACACTTTTACGCGGCCACCATCAAATATCCGACGGATTGCTGGGCCGCGGCGCCCTAATTGTCGAGACGAGCTACACAAATGACCCGGAAGTGGCGTTTAATCTGGAGGGAAATAGGAATTGTGCAAGAATAAACGGAATGGAACTCAGATAGTTGCTTGTCGATTATTTACGTTAAACGCCGGGCGGTACTGGTTGGTCCAAGAAGCGACAGATACACCAACCAGAGCATTGGCTAATATCAAACAAACTGACCAACAGAATATCCCATATTTTAGTAGTATGGACTCTTGCTGTAAGGAACATGTTGGGACTGGACTCTAGCTGTAGGGGACATATTGGGACTGGACTCTCGCTCTAAGAAGCATGTTGGGACTGGACATTCGCTATAAGGAACATGTTGGGGACTGGACTCTCGCTGTAAGGAACATGTTGGGACTGGACTCTCGCAGTATGGAAAATGTTGGTACTGGTGGATTATCGCTGTAAAAAAACACGTTGGGACTGGACTCGCGCTGTAGTGAACATGTTGGAACTAGACTCTCGCTGTAGGGAACATGTTTGGACTGGACTCTCGCTGTAAGGAACAAGTTTGGACTGGACTCTCGTTGTAAGGAATATGTTGGGGATGGACTCTCGCTATATGGAACATGTCGGGAATGGACTCTCGCTGTAAGGAACATGTTGGGACTGGGCTCTCGCTGTAAGGAACATGCTGGGACTGGACTCTCGCTGTAATGAACATGTTGGGACTGGACTCTCGCTGTAAGGAACATGCTGGGACTGGACTATCGCTGTATGGAACATGTTGGGACTGGACTCTCGCTATAAGGAACATGTTGGGACTGGACTCTCGTTGTAAGGAACATGTTGGGACTGGACTCTCGCTGTAAGGAACATGCTGGGACTGGACTGTCGTTGTATGGAACATGTTGGGACTGGACTCTCGCTGTAAGGAACATGTTGGGACTGGACTCTCGTTGTAAGGAACATGTTGGGGTTGGACTCTCGCTGTAAGGAACATGTTGGGGCTGGACTTTCGCTGTAAGGAACATGTTGGGACTGGACTCTCGCTGTAAGGAACATGTTAGGACTGGATTCTCGCTGTAAGGAACATGTTAGGACTGGACTATCGCTGTAAGGAACATGTTGGGGCTGGACTCTCGCTGTAAGGAACATGTTGGGACTGGACTCTCACTGTAAGAAACAAGTTGGGACTGGACTCTCGCTGTAAGGAACATGCTGGGACTGGACTCTCGCCGTATAGAACATGCTGGGACTGGACTATCGCTGTATGGAACATGTTGGGACTGGACTCTCGCCGTATAGAACATGCTGGGACTGGACTATCGCTGTATGGAACATGTTGGGACTGGACTCTCGCTGTAAGGAACATGTTGGGACTGGACTCTCGCTGTAAGGAACATGTTGGGACTGGACTCTCGCTGTAAGGAACATGTTAGGACTGGACTCTCGCTGTAAGGAACATGTTGGGGCTGGACTCTCGCTGTAAGGAACATGTTGGGACTGGACTCTCGCTGTAAGGAACATGTTAGGACTGGACTCTCGCTGTAAGGAACATGTTGGGGCTGGACTCTCGCTGTAAGGAACATGTTGGGACTGGACTCTCGCTGTAAGAAACAAGTTGGGGCTGGACTCTCGTTGTATGGAACACGTTGAGACTGGACTATCGCTGTAAGGAACATGTTGGGACTGGACTCAAACTTTCTTCAACCCTTGACCGTGACGGTCGTATGGTGGTGCCATTACCACACAATCTTCGACGGCTTTGTCTGTCTTCTGCTGTGCGTAGTAGGGCCGGGTACAAAATACAGTGCAGGCCAGAACGAGGCAGAGACCAAGGTAGTTGAAAGGAAGAGGAACGCCTATAATGAGGAACTCGACGTGGTTGAGATTGGGGCAACGGATTAGAGTGAAATGGATAGAGATTTACAACGAGACGTGGGTGAGATTGGGGCAACGGATTAGAGTGAAATGGATAGAGATTTAGAACGAGACGTGGTTGAGATTGGGGCTACGGATTAGAGTGAAATGGATAGAGATTTAAAACGAGACGTGGTTGAAATTGAGGCAACGGATTAGAATGAAATTGATAGAGATTTAGAACGAGACGTGGTTGAGATTGGGGCTACGGATTAGAGTGAAATGGATAGAGATTTAGGACGAGACGTGGTTGAGATTGGGGCTACGGATTATAGTGAAATGGATAGAGATTTAGAACGAGACATGGGAAATGAGGTAGACTATATGGAACTTGGGAGCTGCGGGGAATTAAACCTGGACTGTTTGTAAGGATCCTGCTTTTTATGATTATTGTTGATTAGTTATATGCTTTGTTGTTATATTATTTATACGCGTCATTGATTAGTCATGCCGTGTGTGGCTGTAGGTGTTGACTTGGCGAGGCGATCGTCACCTCGGTGGACGGTGGCCAATGCAATATTAATGGTACCAGTAGTGGAGAGAGGAGAGCTGCGTCGAACCGGCGCCGGCGATCAATATTGCATTGACCAGCAAGACGGGCAAACAATACTGGCCAAAATGGTGTCCAGCATTAATGTCTTTTTGCCATCTGAAAGGAAACGGCTTGCGTGTGGCGCACGTACTAGGAGAGGTGGATACTAGGAATAAATAGAACCCCGCTAGCCAATGGAGTCATTCGATTATCCGTCTTGATTCGTAATTAATTCGATTCTTGATTCTCGACTCGACGTATTCGGACGTGTTGTAGTTGTAGTTCGTGTACTAAATCTCTGGTTGTGGTTTGGACTTCGATGTCTGTGTTTGACGCGTTCGTCAGTCGCGTTATGGTGACACGCTAACGCAGTAGGTGTGCTACCGCGACGTGACCCGGACTTAAGCCCGCCACACACCGTCGTATCTCGACCGTCGCAGCGTAGACAACCGGGCGGTGTGCGGCTAGCTTTAGAACGTCAATGGCGACGAGATTTTGATTGGGGAGAGAAAGATTTCGACGGGGAGCGAGACGAAAAATCAAAGAATGAATAGATGGATGGAACTAGACGTATATGCTAAGTGGAAAGGTGGAAGGGAAAGACTGTGGGTAGGGCCAATATAGTGGATATGTCTGGATAAGATGACGATAAGAGAGACAGGGATCGGTTGTTAAGTTGGTATGTTAGCGGATGGAAAAGCACGGAGATTTCAGTTCGTGAAACTCCGGAAACAACAGTTTTTGTAGGTAAAGAAATACCTCGACAAATGGTCCGGAAATAATAACTTAAGATTTAAAACTGACACACGCACGCACGCACGCACGCACGCACGCACCGCACGCACGCCACGCACGCACGCACGCACGCACGCACGCACGCACGCACGCACGCACGCACGCACGCACACACACACACACACACACACACACACACACACACACACACACACACACATTATGATAAATTTTCCGAAACCAACGCGCGCACGACGTCACGTCATATAACGGTTTTCATCTCAAAACGTAAGTAAAAAGTAACGTAACTTTTAGTGATATAGGTACAACGTATGGGGAAGGTTCGGTACTATGAGCCATTTTTTTCACGTTGATATTCTGGAGCGGTATGACTAGACATTTGTTGTGTGTAAAGTTGAAGTAAAAGTGTTACTGTTGGCATTACTTCACACGTAGGTTGTTTACTCTTTCAACGAGAACGAGGAGAACATTTTCTCAAAATGGCTCATATTACATTACGCGTTGGAATATGAGCATGGCCCGAGAATACTATGGGTATAACTTATCATATTACCCAAGATGGTCCTAGACACACCAGAGTCGTTACTGAACATGGGTACACGCACGCATGCATGCACACGTGTACGTAACACGCACACGCACTCGCACACGCACTCGCACACGCACACGCACACGCACACGCACACGCACACGCACACGCACACGCACACGCACACGCACACACACACACTTTAAGTGATTGTCTTACCGATATCTTGTTTTGGATGGAATCGAGTAAGCTACAGCTTAATCCAAATAAAACAGACCTTATTATTATTGGCACTAAACAACAACGAAATAGGGTCATCAACCATTTCCCAGTTAAACTGCTTAGGAGTGATACATTCCCATCAGATACTGTTTGTAATCTAGGTGTTGTCTTTGATATTGACTTCAACTTTCGCCAGCATATTTCTCAAGTATGTAAATCTTTCTATCACTTTGAAAACATCTGAAACTATAGCTATCTTCCAAAAAAACTCAACACATATTTATTCCAAATTGCAATTCCACCATTAATCTTCGGTTGTCCCTCGTTCTGATAATGACTTGCGCGTCCCTGTTCACGATTATGCTTAAGGATTAGGTTTTGTTGCGCCTTGGAGCTCAGGTTCCTGTGAATATAGGCGCCATAAAAGTTAATTTATTAATTACTATTATTATATGCACACATATACATTCCACGGATTGTATGTGGCTCACGTTACCCAGAAGGTAAGCCAATTCCCTTTTTGCCTGCAGGTGTGAAATTTACACTACATGCTTATATAATCGCCTGTGACACAGGCTGATAGAATAATGAACTCATCGAAAAACGCAATTATGTGGACGTAAATTACACGCCTATAATCTATATGCATTCACCCAACATGCGTAAATCGTAAGAAATGTTGTCTAATGTTATCCACGTACGTATTGTATGTTGTCCTACCACTGCAAACAGTGCCTGCCTGGTCTGCCACACTCCGTAACTCAAACAGTGCCTGCCTGGTCTGCCACACTCCGTAACTCAAACAGTGCCTGCCTGGTCTGCCACACTCCGTAACTCAAACAGTGCTTGCCTGGTCTGCCACACTCCGTAACTCAAACAGTGCCTGCCTGGTCTGCCACACTCCGTAACTCAAACAGTGCCTGCCTGGTCTGCCACACTCCGTAACTCAAACAAGTGCCTGCGTGGTCTGCCACACTCCGTAACTCAAACAGTGCCTGCCTGGTCTGCCACACTCCGTAACTCAAACAGTGCCTGCCTGGTCTGCCACACTCCGTAACTCAAACAGTGCCTGCCTGGTCTGCCACACTCCGTAACTCAAACAGTGCCTGCCTGGTCTGCCACACTCCGTAACTCAAACAGTGCCTGCCTGGTCTGCCACACTCCGTAACTCAAACAGTGCCTGCCTGGTCTGCCACACTCCGTAACTCAGCAAGTAATCGCCAGATGACAACATAATAAGTTATGGAAGTGGCCCATATTACCAGTATGCTCATATTACCGAACCTTCCCCTAATAATGATTACATACACGAAACACATGTTTATTGCGTGTGTTCATTACATTTTACTAATGTCAGTTTTGAGTTAGTTTTCGGTGGCCTGGATCATCTTCGCTAGCCACATGTAGTAGCAATGCTACTGAGCACTGATGTAGCCAGAAGCACCAGGGGCGAACATGACCTGGATCCTCACCTATCGTTAGAAATGCGAGCGCCTTGCCTACAGACCACGAGCAGACGTGTTCTCGGGTGACAATAATTATGGACCCGGGTCGTACTCGTGCGACAGACAACCTGTATCCTTGCCCACGCAGTTTCTGACTGACAGTTATCGGAGGCCATTTACGTCCTGTGTCCGGCGAAAGGTCTATTCTCAGTGCGTCTGCAGACGGAAATTAATGATCTATTCGACAGTGAAACACTTCGACGGCGGTCGGTCATGAAGTCGGTCAAGTCACGCATACTCGGTAGGTGGCGCACCAGGTTTTTGAGACCCGATCACCGTTAAGTTTTCCATTGGCGACGTTGTTTGCGTTTTTGAATGCGTTGTACGTATGCTTTAGTTAATTTCTCCCCAAACAAATCGACATACGAACTGTGTCCATCATATGGCGTCCAAAACAACTCACGTGTGTATTTTGCTTACAGGCCTTTACAATTTTAAATATGCTTACGACGAAGGTTTGTAGACTTCAAACATCACCAATCTGTGTACTGGTTTTCTTTTTCAGGGAGCAAATAAAATCGCCTAAACGGGGAACCGTCTCAAAACCATGGCGATTTATTATTACACACTTTGGCGATTTATTATTACACACTGTGGCGATTTATTATTACACACTGTGGCGATTTATTATTACACACCATGGCGATTTATTATTACACACTGTGGCGATTAATTATTACACACTATGGCGATTTATTATCACACACCATGGCGATTTATTATTACACACTGTGGCGATTAATTATTACACACTATGGCGAATTATTATTACACACCATGGCGATTTATTATTACACACTGTGGCGATTAATTATTACACACTATGGCGAATTATTATTACACACCATGGCGATTTATTATTACACACTGTGACGATTAATTATTACACACTATGGCGATTTATTATTACACACCATGGCGATTTATTATTACACACTGTGGCTATTAATTATTACATACTATGTTGATTTATTATTGGAACCTATCTCAATGGCAGCATAGCGCTAAGTTGGAGTGCAACACTTCCCAGTGTGCATCGACCAAGTACGTGCAAGTTTAATTAAATCCCAGCACGTCTCGTGAGCGTTGATCCGGCAAAACCGTTAACATGTCCAATGAAGTGGACTCATGCATACCTGGCGCGATTAAATCGACAACAGTTTACACTATTAGACTAATTAAAATGTCAACTTCTTCATTTAATGCAACAAGCTCCAGATGGCAAGTCGACAAGGAAACCACCGACTTATCGTGCGTCCAACAACAATATTTCAACTATGTATCGCCTGTGCTTGTCAGGTATCTCCCAGTTCAGTTGTGTTGCCGTTGATGTTTACATTGCTGGCAAGGAAACAATCAGTAGATAAGTCTAGATATGTGTTAGATATGTTTTCAAGTTAGAGTCCGACATTTACGCACAGGCTTCATACAAGTTCGACGTGCCTAGAAAGTCTATGTGTACCAAGTTTCGTAAATGCCTATTCCACCGCGGTCCCCGGTGCGGGCGACCCCCTCCTGTCAAGACCTTCCACCACTCCGGAGACCGCGTGTCACACAGACCTTTGATGTGACGCCCGCCGGGTCGCCACGATTGTCCGTGTGAATGATTGCAAAAACATGTTTGCCGCACATACATCAATCTCACCAAGCCTCTACGCGAGTCCTCGTCCGTGGCATTCACGTGAAAACTTCATATTATAGCCGGTTCAGACGACGCACTGACAAGAAATCTATCAAATCCCTCAGTAGTAGCTAAAGTGTCCTGGATTATTTCCCATCTGCTACATTATTGATGACGGCAACCTCGCCGAACGCTCGATTGGAAATAACCCTGCAAATGAGTTTATTCGTATACGCATATATTGGCCACGTATTGATTCATATCCCGTCGCCTGTGTAAGTGTTCTCAAGCGTACACTGTCATCGAACGGAAGCTTTGCATTCGCTACAGTTAATATATCGTAAGCTGCCTGGATGTTTCCACGGAAGTATGTCTTAGAGAAAAGTGACGATGTGTGCATTTTAGCAGCAATGTGGATTCACCATGTAACGTTTAGATATAGGCTCCTCCGACAGGAACGATGCCTGCCAATGTTGTCACAATGTTGTCACAATGTTGTCACAATGAGACGAAAACCACGAGAAATGCACAAACCCCTTCCTGTGTTGTATGACCAGCTGCAACAATTAGTTGAAGCTAATCGTGAGACCGATTACAGATGGCTAAAGGTGACAATAAGCTTTAGCGACATCATATACCGACGACAAGACTCGCACACGGAAAACGTCGTCGGAATTAAGACGAAAGCCAAGATTAACCCCAGTTTCAATTGGAGGGTCCAAAGTAAGGCTGATGATATTGACGTGTACTTAGAATGAGCTGTGATGGCATCGCCATGTTAGAAGAGGCCAGCGCCACATTCACAAGATGGTGTTTTCATGGTGTCAGTGGGATTACAATGACGCAAAAGAAAAGTTATGATAGTTATTCGGCCCGCTACGTTATGCGGGAAAACAACTTTATTATTTATAACCAAATTTTATTGGCCACGTTGCAGGCACGCATGCGTGGCAGAGACGCCGCACTGAAACTAATTTTCCAGCAATAGAGCCTAAGTCCGACGAAGGCTGTTAGTTCTGGTCAACGAACCGCGAATAAACTCCACTTACTGTTCGCTCGTAATTTTGGTAGCAAGTATAACATCAGGCTAAAGTTACCTGTGTGTGAGGTTCAACAAATGTCAACATTCAAACTGAGAAGAGAAATTCCGATGGAGAAGGCCAGAGGAACACGCAACATCTTCTCGTTTTCCCGTTTACTACGAAGCTTCAACATGTCGTAGGAGCCGAAACGTGTTTATCTGAGCATATATATTAGTTTTCAGCAAATGAAGAGATGCAACATGCAGCTTGCTTATGTTATTATGATTAAATATAAGATCTATAGAGAGGAGAATCTTTCACATTTATGTAAGTATCATTGAGTGTATGTGATTGATGTCAAAATAGATTCAGATCGATGACTTCGATATGGGAACCACAACGTTCATTCGTCGACATCGAAGTATTGCTACTACAGTATCGCGAAGACGCCGAAAAGTGGCTTTACTATTTTGTGCTGAAGGTTCGCGTTGCAGCGAAGCGGTTGGAATGCCATTCATCGATTTTTCAGCGGTGAAATGGGGCGTAATCGCTTTTGAGCGGTACTTGAAAATACTAATTAACAAACGGCGAGATATCTGATTTCTGGCTTACGACGACACATTGGGCTGATAGCGTGATGCAAGTTTTCGCTCCAATAATCATTATTGATTTCACTGCGATATGCTTAGCTATTAAAACATGCAAGTATCTCTGGTGCGGATACTATGCAGAGGTGAGCGATAGTCACTGTATGGATAAACGCCAGACTAGCACATTTATTATTTCTAATCAATTCGGCAGATATAATTAAAATAGGTTGTTTTCACTGCTTTGTCAACTGGAACAATAAGTAATATTGCCGGTGGTGACTTGACTTGCATTGACGTATGTTGTGACATTTGAAAACAGGAGCCACAGATTCGCGTGCACTGCTGGTTTATTGCGTAGGGCAGCATCAACACAGGCCCATTGAAATTCGGTAGCACACAGACAAATTTTAACGCTTCATGGATGGATTTTCAACCAGGGGCGCATTTTCTGGGTCTGACAAAACAAGATTGTTTCGATTAAAAACTAATCAACGGGGAAATGGTTTCTGCTTGGCAGTGCGTCAGAAAAAAAGACCGAAATAACTATGACGACGACAATTATCTTGACGAGAATCACAATGATAATGATCACGAAAACGAAGTTGGTTATGTTCAGGGTGACGGCGACGCTGATTATAATGATGACATTGGTAATAATGATGATGTCATGTCTACTCTAAAGCAACGGACACGCTTGTAATGGAGGTGCGAGCGAGTGCAAGCATGTGTGTGCAACATTGACGTCAGCGCGCGTAATACAAATACAAATGTGCGTTCACGCGCGCTCTTTCCCCGCGGGGCTCGGCGTATAAATATGCATAGCTATGCAGTACACGAGCCGCGAGGCTGTCCTGTAGACTCGGGGTATGTGGCCGGCCGCTGGGGATGCCTCGCTTAAAGACCAGGTCTTGCTGGCGCCGGAATGTGTCGAGGGATAGCGAGGCTTAATGGCATAAAGGCCGAATATTCACTAATAGGTCATCCCACAGGTTCGATTGACCCTTGCTGTAGACATCCCGTGCAGATTGATCTGCTTGAGCGGATGGAAATTGGGGCAGCCCACAGCGCAAGATTGCCGTCGAATTGAACTCGTGTGCACATAGGTGTCCAGTTAGGGTCAATTCGCAGATTTGTGTAGTGTTCATCGTGAATAAAGTGAGCGAAAATGCGACTTACCGTCGACTCCGTTGCGTCGATTACGTCGCCCGAAACGGCGACCCCAGCTAGCGACACCGTCGCGTATGCATGCAGTCAACACCGGACAGTTTCAGCAGAGTTTATCCAGTCGAACCCTAACCGGTTCTGTGACGTTGCATCGTGCGCTCGCAGCACAGTTCGAATCCTCGCCAACACTACCCGCCGGCGTCCGTCTCCCGTTCGTCCGTCCGTCCGTCCTTCCGTCCGAGCGTCGCTGCGTCGGTCTTCTGCCAACTTCATTTGTTATGCACAATCGATGCGCTTTCTGGGCGCGCGGCGCTGATTGGCGCGTACCGACGAATGAGAGCCGACGATGGACGTCGGTGCGGGAACGGTAATGGCGGGGGAGAGCGATGGAAGATGGCGGAGACAGCAGCGGTGTCGGCGCGAATCACTAGGGACGGAATTTCTTTCTGCCAGTAACAGCGGCGCGGGCGGGCGGCAGCGCGGACGACACGATCGATACAGTTACTCGGCGTTTTCTCAATGTTCTGTTCTGGCTGTAAATTAATCAGCTGATGCCACCAATATCGCTGGTGCGATGGCACGAACGGCGACGTCTATGCACTAGTCGTTGTCGGTATAGAACACCAGGAGGCAATTTGTCAAACATCTGTGGTAAATCCCCGCCACACGAACACCGTAAAATATGTCATTACCATGATAAGGAGTGAATCTTACGACAGAGAATATTTATAGCAAAGATTCAATTTTACCATACTAAATATATGGTACAGTTTGTCAGTATTTCTATACTGACCATTTTGTGTAAATAATATTTACTACGACCGGACATCCTTTCTGTGGTTATATAATATTCAGTAACGTAACTCTAAAGTAAATCTAATTCTCGAGGTTTGACAGCCAACCTCTGGGAAAACGTGTTACCAGATAGTAGCGTTCGGTATTCTACTAGTCTTTCCAGACTAATTACTTCCTTTACCAGTGTCTGGCATACAACGACCGTTATAGAGGCTGGTAGAAACATTAGCATACAAGCAAATGACAGGCAGATGGCGAGGAGAGTCTACGTATATAAAACAAAGAAGAGTATGACAATTAAAAACATGTTCAGTAGCGTTATTAAATATAAAATTAATAACTTCACACAAATCATAAAACAATGGTGCCTGTTGAAGTCGTAAGCGACCATGACCCTCCATTTCAAGCAGTAGCAGTTCTGTTATGCTCTTTCCTAGCCAAGCTGCAAGGATATGAATTCTTTGCCGACCTCTGCTTGTTTTCTTCTCAATCTTTCCCGTTGTTGATGTTATAATTGTTTCTTTCTCATCACGTGGCCTAGACATCATTGTTTCTTTCTCATCACGTGGCCTAGACATCATTGTTTCTTTCTCATCACGTGGCCTAGACATCATTGTTTCTTTCTCATCACGTGGCCTAGACATCATTGTTTCTTTCTCATCACGTGGCCTAGACATCATTGTTTCTTTCTCATCACGTGGCCTAGACATCATTGTTTCTTTCTCATCACGTGGCCTAGACATCATTGTTTCTTTCTCATCACGTGGCCTAGACATCATTGTTTCTTTCTCATCACGTGGCCTAGACATCATTGTTTCTTTCTCATCACGTGGCCTAGACATAATGTTGCTTGTCCCGGTTCTGCACGTGATCTTCCTCTACGGTTTCCTTCATTACTTGTCTTTGGTGGCTAACAGTTAACATAACAGTTAACATAACAGTTAACATATAATCTACACCATTATATCTATATATTCAGCAAATTCAGATATGTAGCTTGTAAACTTCTTAAGTTAGAAGCACCTGAAAACAGATAAAAAATAACGGGCGCGTTTTTGGACGCTTACCCCCGTTTACATTTTAGGGCGTTACAGACATCATTTGCATGTAAATCCTTAGTTTTTTGCAGGAGTGCTCAGGTATAGCTACCTATTCATTGGTTAAAATGTAGGCAATTTCAGAGACATCAACTTGACCAGTTGATTTGACACGGAATGACTCATCGTATAAACACATCGTGACGGTTTCAGTTAGGATCAGATGAAAATAATGCATTTCACTCCTTTTAATGATGATAGCGATACTTTGAATTCAGACGAATCCAGACGATTTTTGCCAAACCGCAATTAAACTTACCTAATCAGAAAAATTGGCAAAATTCACAAAGGCCGCCATTTCCTACAATAACACACCATTACCTAGTAAACGTCAGAAATGTTTCCTACTTGCACATAAATAGGGATGATTACTTCCGTAATGATTTTCACAAAGGAGTTGCGTCATCTGTAGAATAATGATCCACAATAATGATCTGAAATAGGTTGTTGTAGTTCGCAACTAAGCGAATTGCTTGTACCTGCCCTGTACGTCTTGGTTTCATATTTCAAACGATTGGTTGTACCTGCCCTGTACGTCTTGGTTTCATATTTCAAACGATTGGTTGTACCTGCCCTGTACGTCTTGGTTTCATATTTCAAACGATTGGTTGTACCTGCCCTGTACGTCTTGGGTTCATATTTCAAACGATTGGTTGTACCTGCCCTGTACGTCTTGGTTTCACATTTCAAACGATTGGTTGTACCTGCCCTGTACGTCTTGGTTTCATATTTCAAACGATTGGTTGTACCTGCCCTGTACGTCTTGGTTTCATATTTCAAACGATTGGTTGTACCTGCCCTGTACGTCTTGGTTTCATATTTCAAACGATTGGTTGTACCTGCCCTGTACGTCTTGGTTTCATATTTCAAACGATTGGTTGTACCTGCCCTGTACGTCTTGGTTTCATATTTCAAACGATTGGTTGTACCTGCCCTGTACGTCTTGGTTTCATATTTCAAACGATTGGTTGTACCTGCCCTGTACGTCTTGGGTTCATATTTCAAACGATTGGTTGTACCTGCCCTGTACGTCTTGGTTTCACATTTCAAACGATTGGTTGTACCTGCCCTGTACGTCTTGGTTTCATATTTCAAACGATTGGTTGTACCTGCCCTGTACGTCTTGGTTTCATATTTCAAACGATTGGTTGTACCTGCCCTGTACGTCTTGGTTTCATATTTCAAACGATTGGTTGTACCTGCCCTGTACGTCTTGGTTTCATATTTCAAACGATTGGTTGTACCTGCCCTGTACGTCTTGGTTTCATATTTCAAACGATTGGTTGTACCTGCCCTGTACGTCTTGGTTTCATATTTCAAACGATTGGTTGTACCTGCCCTGTACGTCTTGGTTTCATATTTCAAACGATTGGTTGTCGAGAATGTGTAGAACTAACGGCGCTAAGTGCTTGCTGTGTGCGATAATAAAGAACTCTGACGCATTTATCTACGATTATGCCGAATTGCCGCATTATAGTTTAATGCACAACACTTCTGGGAAACGAATCGATACAGTAAATGGCAAATGGCCACAAAGACTGAATAATTGTCGCTGTACCTATATAAACATTTGCGTACCATCAATATAAAAGACTGTTAATCACCCAATCATATATTGCTTATAGGGCCTACATGCATTTACTTACTATCAATATAAAAGACAGTGTTAATCACCAATCATATACTGGCTATATATACATTTACTTTTACTTACTATCAATGTGAAAGCCTGTGTTAATCACCTTTCAGAGAGATTGTTACATAAACTAAAAGCCCATGGTGTAGGTAATAATGCAATCAACTGGATAGAAAAGAGGCTTACAGACACAGAGAATAATAGTAGATGGTGAGTTTTCAAACTGGAAATCTGTTTTGAATGGGGCAGCACAGGTATCAGTGTTAAGACTTATGCCATTTTTAATACACACACACACCCACACACACACACACACACACACACACACACACACACACACACACACACACACACACACACACACACACACACACACACACACACACACACACACACACACACACACACACACACACACACACACACACACACACACACACACACACACACACACACACACACACACACACACACACACACACACACACATTATATATAATATAAATATGTATATGTATGTATGTATATATATATATATATTTATATATATATTTATATATATATATATATATATATATATATATATATATATATATATATATATATATATATATATATATATATATATATATATATATATATATATATATTATACTTTGTGTCATCTGCAAATGTGAATATTTCGCTACATATGTCATCTTTCGTATTCACATTCACAAATATATATATATATATATATATATATATATATATATATATATATATATATATATATATATATATATTCACATTCACAAATTCACAAAGATGGCTGGTATCGGGAAAGAAAGTGCGCAAGGACGATACACAGGCGGTGATCGGGACGTAGAAAGGCAAACATGAACTCAAAGAGAATAGGGAACGACATCTGTCAGGTTTATCTCGCGGCTACACCCTACTATGACAGCTGATGAACTGTCACTATATGTCACGTCTGTGCACAATCTTGATACAAAGTGTGTAAAGCTAAAAACAAAACATGAAAGTTAATGCATCATTTAAGATCGAAGTAATGTGCAACAACGCATCTAGGTTTTTTAACGCGGAAAACTGGTGGTGTGTATTTGAGGACATATTTTAACATCAAGGACTAAACCATGGAAATCAACATCGCATCTTTTAATTGTAATGGATTTAAAGGTTGTGTGCCCTTTTTAAGAGATTTGCTAATTAAGTGTGATATTCTATGCATACAAGAGCGTATGCTTACAAAACAAGATAACCATTTCGCAAACACATGTCATGATAGTCATGTTGGTTACGGTGTTTCTCCACTAGATGCCTCTTGTGGTATTTTATCAGGTAGGCCATATGGTGGGGTAGGTTTATGGAAACGCTCCCTGGATCAATATATTACCATACTTGATTATAGTTATGACTGGCTTTGCGGCGTAAGAATATGCCCTAACAGGGAGTATTATTTATTAAACGTATATTTACCTTATGAATGCGAAGAAAACCGGGAAAGGTTTATTGATTATATGTCTAAAATAGCTGTATACGTTGATAGTATTAATAGCTGATGCGTAACAATTACTGGTGACTTTAATGCGGATATTTCTAAGAAATTAGTTTTGTAGAATATCTTCCTTTATTTCTGCAGAGAATATTCTCCCGGTAGACACACATTCATATGTTAGCTCTGCGTGGGGAACTACATCATGGTTAGATCATGTTATAGGCACAGCTGACGCTAAGGATTGCATAGCTAACATGTCTGACCTCTATGATTATATTAATTCTTATCATCACCCGGTGTCATTCAGCATTGACAGTGATGTTGTTCCAGAATGTGTTAATATTAATGTTGACACTAACGAAATTAAGCAAGTCATACACTGGGACACACTACTCGCACAATATATTGATGCATTTAACACCTGGTGTTAAATGCAAAGATCACAATTGTCACAATTGTAGTCACTACGATGATTTTGATGACTTTTATAATTATATTGTGGGTACATCTGGTCACACACTTGTGTCAAGATCTGGTCACACACTTGTGTCAAATCATAAATGTGATTTTAAACATGGTGTGGTACCAGGCTGGAATGAGCAAGTGAAAGAGCTTCACAGTGCAGCTTGTGATTTTTACTGGCTTTGGAGAGAGACAGGCAAACCTAGACAAGGTGATGTTTTTAATGTAATGAAACTATCCAGAATTAAATTTCAGCATGCGATCAGAAAATGTAAACGGGACAAAGAAAATATACTCGCTGATAGCACTGCACAAAAGGTGTGTAAAAAGGTTCATGGTTAGTTCTGGAAAGAAATTAGCACCATACGAATAGTAAAGTAAAACTTCCCACGAACATTGAAGGTGTCCACGGCGATGTAAACATTGGGTCAATGTGGAAGTACCACTATGAAAATATTTTTAACAGTGTGAAAGACAGCTGTTGTGATATAGTTCAGTTTGATTGCGTTACTAACAATACGGGAAAGACTATTGACGCAGGTGAACTGGTGAATATTATTAATGAATTATCATGGAATAAGTCACCAAGTATGGATGGACTTACTTCAGAACATATCAAGTTGTGTCCTCTATTCTGGTGCATGGTTATATACCAAAATCAATCACAGGTTTTTTTATTGTACCGGTTATCAAAGGTATGAATAGACATGTAAACGAAAAGGGAAGCATCAGTTTGGGTTTAAGTCCAAACATGGAACGGAGCTACGTGTGTTTGCATTTAAGGAACTACTAAGGTTTTACACTAAACACGGTTTTGCTGCATGTCGCCTTTCTTGATGCTTCAAAAGCATTTGATCGAGTCGATCGACATAAGCTTTTCACGAATCTAGAACAACGCGATGTGCCGAAATATATTTTAAGAGTACTCAGTATATATTTTAAGAGTAATCAGCAATGAGTTCCATAACCAATGTGTACGTGTCCGATGGGGACCTATCTAATCGGACTTCTTCTTAATGGGCAACGGTGTTAAACAAGGTGGGAAGTTATCCCCTTTACTTTATAACATTTATATAGACAATCTGAGTGTACAACTGCACAAACAACCTGTTGGTTGTAGTCTGGGTACAGCGGTGGCTAATCACCTGATAAACGTAGATTATTTACTTCTGTTTGCTCCGCCAGCCAAAGGATTGCAAACATTACTTCTTGATACATGTTACACAATTTTGGGAAGCGTAACACATAGGACATGGAAACATGGACAAAGAATATATAATGGGGCAGCAGCGGTTCCAGGGGGTGTCTTGGGGGTCTCAAGACTCCCATAGGCCATGGAGGGGGGTCTTAGACCACCCATGCGTCCTTGGCAAATATTACGGTAAAGTAGAACAACATATGACTGACGGTTCGTAAGTAGAACAACGTATGACTACGGCTGACTGAGACCTTCCGCCAACAAGCCTAGATCCGCCCCTGTGAGGGTTGATATATTAGGTAGAACCACAGAATAAAAGGACTTACGAGTAGCATTTAGTGGTGTCATGAACATTTCAGAGCAACGTCGGATTGCTGCATCAAAAGGTAATCAAATTTTAGGGCTGATTGGGAGAACTATAACATATAATAGAAATAGCTAATTGTACCACTGTACAACGCGATAGTTAGGCCGCATTCGTAATACTGTATACAAGCATGAAGGCCATATCGTAAGAAGGACATAGACAAGCTATGAAGAATGTTAAGAGCAACTAAAATGATTCCAGAATTCAGAAACCTTGCTTATGAAAGACGCGTATTAGAATGTGGTTTGACAATACTAGAGACCAGGAGACCAAATAGAAATGTTTAAAATAGTGAATCGTTAAGAGGATATTGATAGGAATATGTTCTTCAAACTTAAAGTGAAACCAAAGCCATTGTTTTGGGTTTTTGCACATGTAACAGTGCCTAAAAACTAACCATTTGCAACTATAATGAAGAATATGACGCAAGTGGTTTACTGGGAATCTGTTGTAAAAGTGCGAAATTCTGGTCTAATGTCATTTATCGTGGAAGCTGACATATTCGTCAGTGTTCGCAATGTTGACCAATCAGCGGCGAGCAGCCTCTTAACCACCAACGCGGCTGTGACGTAGGCTGTGTGTATCGCGTGTATTTTCAATGTGGTTGAGATGTGCAGTTACATGTTTAGTTGCTTTTATATTGGATTTACACGCAGCAAAAACTCTTACTATGCCATACTGTGCAGCATTCGGATGTAAACATGATTCATCGAGGTATAGAGAGTTGCCTGTTTGTCGATTTTCTCTGGAAAAACAGACAGTAGTGAAGTAATGGATTCACAATTGCGGGCGGGCTGGTTGGAAGCCCACGCGATATGTTACACTTTGTTCGGCCCATTTTGAAGAGTCATGTTTTGAAGTTGGTATATTTTCATCAACCAATGGGTCAATATCTTTCAAAACGTCGGCGACGGAGAACGTTAAAGCCTGAAGTGGTACCCAATGTTTAACAAGATTTAACAAGATTGCCATCCACAACTACAAGTTCCAGATGGCAAGTGGACAAGAAAGCCATCAGCTTTTCGAGGGTCCAACAGTATATATATATATATATATATATATATATATATATATATATATATATATATATATATATATATATATATATATATATATATATATATATATATATATATATATATATATACACACACACACACACACACACACACACACACACACACACACACACACACACACACACACACACACAGACAGACACACACACACACACACACCTATCATATATTGGCTATAGATAAATTTATATCGTATCATCATATCTTGGCTGAGCCCTTGCTTCTTGCATTGTCACCATATTTTACTACGATTGTATAATTGAGCATCGTGTAATTCATTAGCTGGGGATTATTTTGATGAATGCTCCTTGTGCGTCTGTGCATGTTTATGCATGCGCCGTCAGAGGTTCTTCGATTTTGCATTATCTTGTTGTTACCGCGCCGTCGCGTGGCCGACTGTGGCGTGTCCGCGTCTCCCGTCCACTGCGTCGTAGTAAACATTGCATTCACCAGACCCAAGTGCGCTGTGCAGGCGCAGCGCATCCAACGATCTGACATTATCAACATGTCATTACGCTAATGTCAAGTTCCGCTGTGTCAAACACGCAGCTGTCCCTCGTCACAACGTAGCGATCGCTTCCTTGGATACTGCGGCTCGTGTGTAGAAACAATCGAATTGTTATTTGGCGTCATTACCGAAGACTGACTGAATGAAATGAACTGTTACTGGTAGTCTCAATAAATACACGTTAAATGTGTCATTCGTAAGTCATTCATTTTATTTATACTGCTACTTACTATTCACGAAATTTATGTTGACATGGGGGACAAATCAGCTGTAAAAGGTCAGCCTCCATGTGTGTGTGTGTGTGTGTGTGTGTGTGTGTGTGTGTGTGTGTGTGTGTGTGTGTGTGCGTGCGTGCGTGCGTGCGTGCGTGCGTGCGTGCGTGCGTGCGTGCGTGCGTGCGTGCGTGCGTGCGTGCGTGCGTGCGTGCGTGCGTGCGTGCGTGCGTGCGTGCGTGCGTGCGTGCGTGCGTGCGTGCGTGCGTGCGTGCGTGCGTGCGTGCGCGTATTTGCCACCAAATTGGGTCAGAATGTTTCAAAATACCCAACTGTAGATGCTCAGTGAGTCAAAACAATTCGTCATCTAACAGGCCTCGAAGATACAGCCAATAAACAGTTATAATTTTACTAAGACGCACTAAGTTAGTATTCCGAGTGTTTAGAGCGTGTTGATGCAGTAACGCCTGTGTAGTACTGTGTACTACGGGTATGGATTTATTTCAGACTATGATTATTTTTTTGCTTTTTTTATTAATTTAAGCCATTTAGTAATTAGTGTTATTTAAACTTGTTTGTTTCAGTTCTTCTGACACAGCTAGGTGATCGTAATTCTCACAATGTCTTGATAAACAGAGCATTAGGAAATTGGGGAAACGCTTAACCAAGTATATTTATTGTTAACTTAATGTTTACTTGTTTAATTTAAATGGTTTCACACACGCATTATCATATCTTATTCTTGTGAAGACAAGTTAACACAAGCTTTAGACCACGCAGCCACACCCATCGTCTACCACACCTGTACTGCACGCGTTTTGATGGTCTGTTTTATTAAATGGCAGTCAATAAATAGCAACTTCACTATAACCGCATTTTCGGCTGATTTACTTCGTGCGTGAAACTTGTTAAAACACCACCCGTCTGCCTCGCTGACAATACGCGGCGAATTCATTCGGTTGACCTTTCCGTTAATGAAACCGCGGTGCGTTTTCTTATACATAAAATCACATCCAATCAACGCGGCACGGATCGCAAGACGAGCGGAAGGAAGCGATCAATGACTCGTCGACCGTGAGCCCGGACGTCAGACGTGTATACAAAGTGCGACGTTTTTGCCAGCAACGTGCCGGCTTCCGCGCTCACAATCGACACGACGCATACAGAGCGTGAAGGGTTTGATGAAATTGGCGAGCGGCGTTGGCACGAACGAAACGCTGACAGCTGACAGGATGACGGGCACGCGCGCCCATAGTCACGAAACGAACGGTTGCTTAGCTTACGAACTGTCTTTTTATAATTGTTGGTTGATACAGGTCGTGCATGTAGTGAACGAATTAGTACTAAGGCTGTCATCTTTGAGAAAATCGTGATACTGATCAGTGATTCAGTCGCACAACATGGCAATAGTGATGCAGCAATCGATACATCGTAATAGCCGATATAACGATGCAAAACTATTGATTGTAACTATAGTTGACAAAATAGAGCAGAACTACTTGTGTCACGGTAAAATATAAATAAACAAGCTTTTACACTATACTGCATAATATTATTGATTTATGAGGTCGATTAGAGCAACGTCATTCACGGATTAAGCATTTGTAATCATTCTCCTCTAAACCGGCGCGATAGCCATCCATTAATTACTGTTTGGGTCTGTTTTTCTGGCTATTCGCTCTTCCGATATACTATCGCAATACTATCGCGATAGTTATGAAACTATTGCAATATGATTGCAATAGTCATACAGCTATCGCGATCGCAACAGTAAAACTATCACATGTAGTCAGCCTTACATGCCGGTATGCAATATTCGTAATGGTACAAAATCAAAAGGGAAACATATTGATAATAAGGAAATTACATATGAATACGCACTTATAACGTTAAAATGAGTTGACAGAGCAACTGGACCTCCGTCCAATTAATCGTGTTCGTAGCTTTCATAATGTATGCTTTTTACCGAGTAGGTCTCTATAATTGTGAATATAAACCAGGCACTATAATAATTATTGTTATCATTGAATTGAAAGTTAACTCCATATATAGTATTGTAATATCAATTTTAAAGACATGCACTCAGTGGTATATGTGTTCACCTACAAACCTTTGTTAATAACGCAGTCATCTAAGATTGCGCGGTTATGGTGTACAATATGCTTTAGGGCCTACCGGTCTTTACGTCATCAATCAGCTTCGCCCAATAAACTGATGAGACGATGTAACTACTACACAAATTGCTATGTATGAACGAACAAAGGGATAAGTGTAGATTTATATGACACACGCCGGTGGTATATGTAGGTCCAATGCAATAAACAGCTAAAACGCACGTGCCTACAAGTTTCCGGTGCGTGGGTTTATCGCTTGTCAAATAACTGTGTCACAGTTGTCGCTTCCGTTGTCGGCCGGTGTCAGATTGTAAATTGACCCACGGGGTATATGGACCGGGGATCCATTTACCACAGTGTAATATGGAACGCATGGAATCAAATGGAAACGTGTTACGTGTTTAATGTGTTAGACATTTTACAGGTGGTTCATTGATATATGAAACTATAAATGTGCTATTCCGAAAGACAAAACTGTGCTAAAAAAGACAATTGTGAAAACCATGGTGATAGTCTTAGATGTTCAAATGTCCATAATTATATTATTGTCAAGATGGCTTAGTAGCATTGACTCTCAGCCCACGCATGCCCCCTGTGAGACCCTCTCAGCCCACCCATGCCCCCTGTGAAACCCTCTCGGCCCACGCATGCCCCTTGTGAGACCCTCTCAGCCCACGCATGCCCACTGTGAGACCCTCTCGGCTCACCTATTCCGAAGCTAATCAGCTCCCTTAGTCACTAAGCAATTCATCCAGTTCAGCTTCCTACCCGTGCCATAGCCAACTGGAAAAACCTGCCAGCTGACGCAACTGCAGCGCCACGTTTGGAAATCTTCAGACAGAGAATTTCCAACTTGCAACATTGATACATATTGCATCTTTCACGCTATCAACTTTTCTTCTCCTTAAATTGCATTACTACAGCCACACTATCATCTGTTCTCTTTCTCCCACATATTTTATTACTTTTCTTATGAGCCTTGGAGAGAGGGAAAACTCTTAATCGGAAGAAGAAAAATACCAGCACGGTTTTGACACATTTCGTGTACAGTTTTGTCTATTATAATGGCGCGCTCGCACACGCACACACATACACACACACGCGCGCACGCACGCGCGCACGCACAATCGAATATGTTGAAGGACACAATATTATGTCTGCTGAATTTATTCGACGAGAGAACTCGACAACTCTAATTAAATCCACGTTCTCTCCAATGTGGATTATACTGATTTAATCTGATTAATGCCGATTCTAATTTAGGTATTTGTGCCACTTTGACGGAGGCGATGGTGACGTCGGCGGTGCTGCTTCGCGTTGACACCGTTCACCTGTTTCCAATCGTAGCGCCGTGTCTAGTGCACGCAATGATCGCTTCTTATCGATGTGTGTTGGCTGCGTTTAATATTTAATTAAATGCGAATTGTGACGTTGCATCACTCGTTTAACATTCGCCGCGCACTAACACCACTTCCACGCCACTGCCGTTCGCGTAACCTTGATGACCGCGTCGTTACTCACACGTTGCCATGGTGACGCACGCTCATCGGAAATGCGTTTCAACGGTTTCGCACGATTTTACTGAAGGTGTTAATTGTCGCTGCGATTCTCATTAATGAACGAATAATGGGGAAATACAATTAGGATTTCGACTGAGAACATCATGATAGCCCAGAAATGTGTCATATTTTATCGAACTGTTTAGCATGTGGGGCAATCTAGGGTAACGCGGCGTCAGGGGGTAACATGGCACCCTCATCACTCACACAAAATATAAATCTCTGAACGCCCCAAATCTGATGCAACATCTATATGATGCCCACTCCGAAAGCTTAGATAGACGTAATTAAATCAGTGTGCTTTAAACTTTTATATGCACTATTATATGCACTGATCAAATATTCTGCCGAGAGTAAAATGGTGAAACTCACTATATAACGGTGTGAATCATGGACTTAATTGGTCACATGATAATAATATTAATCAGTTGACAGGTCAAACAATACAAATTGGGCAATAGTGTCTTGTGTTTGTATACATCGTGTTAAGACACACGTTGTGTCTGTGGGACAAGACACACATGTGTCCGTAATGTGAACACATTAAAAGCATGCTAAAGTAGCTTATATAATGGTGTACAATGAGAACGGTTTCCTTAGGGGGCGCGCTGTCCCCAGGTTACCCTAAGTAACAAATGTCGATTGTGTCGTTCCCTGTGGTGATAACTGACAGTTGATGATTTGCGTTTAATAAAGGAATTTACTTTGTAAGACGTGATTATAACTACGATGAGAAGGTCACCGTGAACTCAAACAGCGAGGTAATGCTATTACCAGAACGTGCTGTGCGAAATAATAATCGTTGATGCTTACTGTGAGCATTTAGGTACGCATCATTCTGGATGCGATTCACAGCGACAAGAGGAAATAGATCGCCATAGAAATGGCCACTTCACCATGTGGTAATACACAGGATATTTCGTCTTCACGATGCTATTTGTTCGTCGGGCCCCTTATAATAACTAAATGAACCTTGAATCATTGCTTGCTAACAATCTTCCGCTGCGCTTCTTGGAAATCGATAATTTATTTTACCGTTCTTGATTGTGCCAATGTATGAACCGTAAAGATTGTTGCCAAGGGCATGCAAGTGCTGCCGTCTATCGCAAAGCGTGGAACGTCTGCGATCTAGCGTCATCTAGTGGGCTTGCAAAGTACCAACTTGTTGGCTTGAAAACAACGCTGTCATAATGTAGGCCTCCATTTTAACCAGATTTAATAAGATTGCCACCCAAAACTACAAGTTCCAGATGGCAATTGGACAAGGAAGCCATTGGTTGATTCGCACAATCATTTGACAGTTTGTCCATTTATGTACCGCCCTCTGAAAATTAGTACTTTCTCATATCCAACCTACACTGTTCACTAACTAATGCTGCCTTGCGCCCCCTTGTTTAAGCTTGAATAACACATTTCTATTAATAGCGTCATAACCATGCAATATCAAAACCACTTTTACTTGGTCCATTCTTAGTCACCTGGTCTCTAGCGTTGTCAAACTACACTCTATTATGCGCTTTTTATAGCTAAGGTTCGCAGTTTTGGAATAAGCTTAGTTGCTCTTCTTACCATTTTGTCTAGCTTGGATAAGTCCGTCTTGCAACACGAGGACGTAAGTTGAGGTAACATTTGTAAAGGAACATTGTTTATTGGATATTTGTAAGTACTCATTCTCTCAGAGGACAACAAATGAATGTAACAAAGTATCAATATATTGTGTAACTGCTAACAGCGTGAATATGTTTTAAAGCAACGTTGACATATATCTCAGGAGGGCGGGTTACACATAGATGAAAACATTTTTGGACTCTCGATAAGCCAATCTGGGCCTTTGCTTTGGATGTTGTTAAATCTTGTTAAATCTTGATATGGCCTCCATGCTTGTATGAAATATTACAAATGAAACCTAACTATTGCTTTGGGTACAAGTTGTTGTTTCTCCATATGTGTGATATTTCTCCTAACTGGCTATATAATTGCATTAAATTTTGTCTTTGAAGCAGCAATCCTCTGAACGTTCATGTCAGCACTAATTGTTACTCCAAAGTCTATTTCTGTTTGGTTCTACGTAGTATAGTGTGCCTCACTTTGTGTTCTTCGTCCATGTTTCCATGTCCTATGTGATGCTTAACATTTCCCAAAATTGAATAACGTTTGCTATTTTCAGACCATTTTTGTACCTTCCTGAATACTTTTGTGTTGTCTGAGAATTTCAGTATTTTGCTTCATATGATCATCTGCCAAATCAGTGATTCATGTTAATAATAGCATAAGTATTAATACTGCTCCTGATGTATACCATTCAAAACCAGTTTGAGATCTCCCAATTTGTTATTACTCTCTGTATTCTGTATGCAAGCCATTTTTCTATCCATGTGATTATGCCATCGCCATTGCCGTGGGGTTTTACTTAAAGTAACAGTCTTTGATGTGGCACTTTATCGAAAGCTTTCTGAAAATCTAAGTAGACAACATCCACTGGTGACCCATCATCTACCCATTTAATTGATCTCCTACAAACATGTGGTGGCATATTACAATTGACAGATGCATGGCAATTGTTATTAATGTTTCGAAACCAGAAAAAGAAAACCACTTCTAAGTTAAGAGTACCAACACCTGCTCTGTTTCATAGGTTGTTTCTTCACTGGTGTCAGGCTAGATTATACTCAGTTACCGTTCGATTGCTGGTGTACGCCGGTCCGGGTGACGCGTCTAGTGTTGTAGGCTAGGGTGTCGTTTGTAGTGCAGCCGCCAGAATCGGCCAGATAGCTTCTTGGGGTGAAAAGAGGGGGCGAGCTCCTACATCTCGTACATCTCGTACATCTCCCCTGCTGGTATAAAGCCTATCGATAGATAAGACTCTAGCACAGCCTCCTCGTGGTACACCACGGGTACCGAGCATCTTGCGAACCCATGTGAACGTGCTAGGGATCTCAAAGCAGATTAGAGGCCAAAGGTGCAGTGTTCTGGGCCCACAGGCGGACACAGCCCGACTAGCACTATTCCAACCCTCGGCTATGGGCAAATAGTGCTGGACACATCACGATCACTAGCCTTACTTGGACAGACAAGCTATGTAGGAGAGAACGAAAGAAAGAGCAGTGGTGGACCTTGGGTGCCGGATGAGTTTCCGGTTTGAAGCGAGGTACTGCACTTAGCCATTTGTTGTTTATCATCAGAGAGAGACAGGGAGTGGGAGAGAGAGGGAGAGATAAAGAGAGAGAGAGAGAGAGAGAGAAAGAGAGAGAGAGAGAGAGAGAGAGAGAGAGAGAGATGAGTTGAATAGTTGAACGGTTAGCCACGGTGGGCGTTCGGATGTAGAAGTACGTCGTCGGCTGAAAGTGGGAGCGAATGCACAGAGGAAGATAAGTTGAAAGGGAAAGTCCTGAGAGCGTGTGCAATGTCACATGCCTGTATGTTGTGGAGATGACCAACAACAACAGAAGCTGCATGTTTGCGAGGACAACTGCGTTCGGAGAATAACAGGAACAAAGAGGGTGGATAGAAAGGTTGGTTGACAAGAGGGAAGAAATTGCGATGCAGTTCAGCTTAACGGGAAGAATAGCAAGATTCCGGATGATGTGGTGCGGAAGGATGATGTGGTGCGGAAGGAGGATGTGGTGCGGAAGGATGATGTGGTGCGGAAGGATGATGTGGTGCGGAAGGATGATGTGGTGCGGAAGGAGGATGGCCGACTACCAAAAGGAGCAGAGGCGATGAAGCAGCGAGGACGTAGGAAAAAGGGGAAGACCACATTTAAAATGAGAACACTGCGTTAAGAGAGATGTGACAAATGCGGAAGAGGATGAAAGTAGAAGGAGAGGTTGTGGATAGGGAGCAGTGGAAAAGGACAACAACCAAAGCAGTGCAGCTGTACAAGAATTAGTTGGCCTCATCTCTTTATAAAGGCAACTAAGAGGAAGAACAACGGAGAGCCATACCTTACAAGATTTAGCACTATTTGTTTTATAAGATTGCCACCCAAAGCAACAAACTCCAGATGGCAAGGAATCCATTGGACGTAAGCCAACGACGCGTGGTCCGGTTAAACCAGTTGTTACACATGATACTATGACCGACCATACTAAACCTGCTTTGGCTCAATGTCCGATCTTTTTCCCTAGCATCGATTGACATGGCCTGAAACAAACGACAGTCGACACACTGCACACGAGAATCTATTCATTTATCTGTCATAGCTGTTCAATGGTACGATGTCTCGATATGATTCCTTCCTGATGCCCTTAGCATAAAAAATCTATATAATTCTTTTAAAAAATTATATTATATAAATTATGTATAAAAAGAAAGAAATCTACAGTAGAATTGTGCACAGAAAAATATAGAATACTACAGATTCTATAGATTTGCATAGAATTTCAAAGAATGTTATAACATTGTATGGAATTCTACAGAGCATAGTAGAATATTGCAAAGAACACTACAGTATACTACAAATTCTATAGAATATTTTCTGAATTCTCCGCAAAAATCCTATAGAATATATATGAAACGAGGCGGGCTGGCGGGCTGGCGGGCTGGCGGGCTGGCGGGCTGGCGGGCTGGCGGGCTGGCGGGCTGGCGGGCTGGCGGGCTGGCGGGCTGGCGGGTGGACTTGTGCATATGTGCGGTGTGGGTTGTGTTTATATGTGTGTGTTCGACTAGTAATTGTGGTAATATACCATGAACAACAAAAACGCAAAAATATGTTATAATAGGGGATTGCAATTAACAGTATGACAGAAATATGGGTGGCATTCGACGTGTGGTTGGCGTCAGTAGTGCGGGTACCGTACTTAGGTTGGTTTAGGTACTTCGCACCGCCTCTGCAGCAGAACGCACGGCAATCTCTGCTGAACTCTTTGTGCTGGCGCGTTCCGCGGTTCTCGCTGACAGCAAATGGAATGTGTCATGTCCGATCCACGGATGGCGGCGCCCGTGGAAAGCTATATCACTAATCTGACGTCGCAATCACCGCTCGTATCGATTCGCTGATGGTTCGTTTCTTTTTGCCTCGCGCTTACTCGTAAATCTACGAAAAAGAAATCGTAAATATGGCCTAAGCGTGATTAAAGACATGTGTCGAGTTCACTCTTATGCGTCATTCGTCGTTTCGGTGACGGAGTTGATGTAATCACGTGTAACGTATCGAGAGACTACCCATTTTTCGTCGTACACAACAAAGACATAATGTCTACAGTAATTGCGATCGATGACTGTCGTCTCCTGCTTAAGACACATGTAGGACGCATGGCCTTGCGTGTGCTTATTCCGACACGAGACATGTTTAACTCAATAAATGTCGTACTTCCCATCGGTTTACACGATGATTGCTGTACACGATGGCACATGACATACTTCCCATCGGTTTACACGATGATTGATGTACACGATGGCACATGTTATACTTCCCATCGGTTTACACGATGATTGATGTACACGATGACACATGTCATACTTCCCATCGGTTTACACAATGATTGATGTACACGATGGCACATGTTATATTTCCCATCGGTTTACACAATGATTGATGTATACAATGATATAAAACGAATATTAATGATCCTGCCGCGCCATACTTCCCATCGGTTTACACGACGACTGCTCTACACGATGGCACATGTCATACTTCACATCGGTTTACACGATGATTGATGTACACGATGGCACATGTCATACTTCCCATCGGTTTACACGAGGATTGATGTACGCGATGGCACATGTCATACTTCCCACCGGTTTACACGAGGATTGATGTACACGATGGCACATGTCATACTTCCCATCGGTTTACACGATGATTGACGTACACGATGGTTCCTCGAATCACACTGGCCATCGATATATTCCTGTGTTGCACTGCGGTCTTGATTTCATTCTTTTGCAAGCCTGTGTCATGTTAACGTGAGTGCGGGTTTCCCTGGTTTCCTTACTCCGGGTTTTGGTGCCCAGTGGACCAATCAAGAGTCTGGTCTATTCTCACTCCTGGGGCAGTGGCCAGCAAAACGCATCCTCCTCTCTACGGTCTTACACGAGAGTTTTGGCAACTCCTCTACATAATCGTTTTTTAACAAGACAAACGTGTCCTAGTTTAATGTCCCGTCTTTTGTATCATATATCTGTATTGTGCAAAGCAAGGACTGTGTTCTGCTTTTTTTTCTGCGGGAGCATTGACATGCTAGGATGTGCGCTAGGAAAGCTGTTTATGGTCTATGGTCTGTTATTCACACCTGCTCACAACAGGAAACAGGCAAAGCAGTGTACTTCAACAGTATGGTCTGTTATTCACACCTGCTCACAACAGGAAACAGGCAAAGCAGTGTATTTCAACAGTATGGTCTGTTATTCACACCTGCTCACAACAGGAAACAGGCAAAGCAGTGTACTTCAACAGTATGGTCTGTTATTCACACCTGCTCACAACAGGAAACAGGCAAAGCAGTGTACTTCAACAGTATGGTATGTTATTCACACCTGCTCACAACAGGAAACAGGCAAAGCAGTGTACTTCAACAGTATGGTCTGTTATTCACACCTGCTCACAACAGGAAACAGGCAAAGCAGTGTACTTCAACAGTATGGTCTGTTATTCACACCTGCTCACAACAGGAAACAGGCAAAGCAGTGTACTTCAACAGTATGGTCTGTTATTCACACCTGCTCACAACAGGAAACAGGCAAAGCAGTGTACTTCAACAGTATCTAGTTAAACTTGACATCCATTTGATGACATGTACAGGGATAACAAACCCTTAAAGTGAATCCATTACTAGTTAGAACTGAGCAGATCTTGCGTGTCAGCTCAGTCACCGAAATCACTAAACCGAAATAATATCGACGGAATTCGCTTCCCATTCACGCCATTATAAAGCGACCGGATTTATGCACGTGACAGTTGGGCCGAATTCATCGAGGGCCGAAATCACCACCACCCGTCCGCGCTACTCCTGCTATTGCGATGTTTACTTTCAGACCTAACGATGAAAACGACCACTAAGAGCCGCCGAGTGTCTCATATATTTACCATACATGTCACGTTATCAAACATTACTCTTACTTTCATGTAACGATAACAAATTACAAAAACAAAAACTAGCTACATCTTCTAGCTCCGCGAAGGTAGGCATAGGCGATGCGCCGTTGACGAATGTTTGTCTTTGTAAATGTTTAGCTTTATATGGAAGTAAGACTAACGTGTTGTCAGAAAGTAAATAAGATCGAAGTCAAAGGCTACCGGCGTCGCTAAACTGCTCCGGAAGAGCTGAATTCCACGGTATCACTTGCTGCCAGCGGTTTGCAATCGTTACATTTTACTTTTTATTCTGACAAATTGACATCGCCGCCATTCGCCATAGAAACGCTATTGAAACTAAATTGAAGCATTGCATAGAAATCACTGACTGAATGTAAACCCATGTCATCAGTGACGTCACAAAACTCATGTCATCAGTGACGTCACAACACCACGTATCCGCTCATCTCATTAACTTCGAATATTACGCGTGCTTTGTGAGTTAGGTGCATTAAACATCTAATTTGACCTATAAATACGTTTTTATGTTAACTTTTTATGTTGGTATATTGGTATAACTTTTTATGTTGGTATATTGGTATAATTTTTTTTATGTTGGTATATTGGTATAACTTTTTATGTTGGTATATACGTATAATATAGTACATAATATATTAAACTATGTGTACACACCGAAAAAGCATTTTAGCTAGTGCCTTGTTTTTATTCCCTTTAATTGAGCAGGGAGATTTAACTCGGAGCGCAACTTCGAAGTACCGCTGTAGAGTAGATACATATAAAACGAATATTAATGATCCTGCCGCGCCGACACGAGGTCTTTGACCGTTTCTCCTTCCACTAAGTATCGCTAAAGTCTCCCACTGAAATGATTTGGCATTGACGTCATCAAGGAGATGGTTTATCGCTCAGTGAGCGGCGCGTGGACTGGCTCTTAGCTGCTCGGCAAATGAACTAGTATTATCGGGAGCATAATTTCAGACGTGTATGTGGTAATTGCAGTCTTAACACAGCCGTCCAGTGTGTAGATTATCCACAAATGAGGTCGCTGTCTAACCACATATATTCATCTTACTATCAGTACTAAAAAAGCTCAGGGCAGGCCAACCGAGCCGAGTAATCATAACATTCACACGCATATCTAACTATAATCGAGCTAGCGTATGTTTGAATTTATGTTAACGTTATCCTCCTAGACGGCTTGCACCTGTGGCGCCAAACTTTCAGGGATTAATCCTTTATTTGTTTCGAAATACCCCGTATATGAAGGGTTCTTAATGTTTTTTTTATGGTAAATCAATTGTTCGCTACGCAGAAACCACGCGCGCGCGCGCGGCGAATACTTCGGTACGTAAACCGTTTGAGAGTACGTAGAGACATCTGGCACATAACTTTTAACTATGCGGGCGGTTTATATTAATTATAGTAAAAAACACGCGTAGCAATTGTACATAATTAATACCTACGAATTAGTTTTTGTAATTACTACGTACAATTATTTACAACGCTACGCGTGAAATCTACGATTAGAAGTCCACAATTATATAAACTGTTCGATGTAGCCAGTCTGACACATAATATCGACTAGGTTGCTTGGCAACGGCAACATGAATTAGACGCTGACACAAGGTAGGAAGATGTAGACATTGTTTCTAGCCATACTCATAAAAGCGATCACCTACATTGCTATCATGAATGTCACGTATGAACTACCAAAGTGCCCCGGGAACTGGCATTTTTGCATTGAGTGAGATTGAGATAAGGGTTCTCCAAACGGTTTCCGAGAAACGGAAAGTAGGCAGAGCCCGCAGAATTTAAACCACCAGGCGGAGTCCTATGTCCTAACGCAGCGAGTGCACAGCGCAGGTGGTGCACACTACTGTTTCTTTGCAGAAAATTAAATCGTCGACATATACGCCCGCATATACGGTTGCAGTCGTCATATTTACATTATTTTGCGAAACCTGCCCACCATATCAATTGAAGTCAAGAAGCTTAATCATTCTTTGGGTCAAGTTTAACAACACTAACAGAAAAGGTCGCCACTGGGAATCTTGATTGAGGTCTGGCTCCGCAGTCTATCGTCAAGCTGCTGTAACGGCGCTCTGTATGCCTGCTCGGCTACCTGGCCTACGACGATAGCCTTTGGTTAACACAAAAACATATCATACTCCCACTTTGTAACGTATAGCCTAAAGCTGATGTAAACACTAACAACATTTGGCTATCTAAAGCACGACAAATTAATATAATGACCCTATTTACTTCAACGAGTCTAAACGTTATGCAAATTGTTATCGGTCGACTAGTTAGCTGGTATAATTTAGACGGCACAATAACGTCGCAAAGCTAACATTCTTGCAACAAATAAAATAACATCTTAGTACCTTGTTAACGTTTGTTCATTTACAGCATTCATGCGAGGATATTAGCAATATAGGGTCTAGTGTTGTAGGGCTGAGTGTGACACGGGGACAAACGCCAGGGTCGATGGTAGTTCTATAGAATCCGTTAGTGATCTTCATGGCAGTTGCCAATAAGAAGTCATGCATGTGGGTCCACAATGCAGATAACCTCTGATTAAGCGTGCATATAGTTGCCAACATTCACTAATTCACATTCACACTAATATGGGATTCTCTACTGCTCCTTTAAAGTCTCACACGTAGGCTACTATATAGGCGAGGGCAATAATTTTTTTTCGGTCCTAGAATTGAATACAATGCCGAGATAGAGCGACTTGACAATTATTTGATATATTTACGATTCACACACACACACATGCACCTTCTTCAGTGACTGTGCGTGCATGCATGCGTGCATGCGTGCGTGCGTGCGTGCTTGCGTGCGTGCGTGCGTGCGTGCGTGCGTGTCCAACTTTTACAGTGACATACGGACGAGAGAAAGATTGGATTAGTCACACACGAAGGCATTTGCTCTGATTTTAAAACAGGTTTCTTGTTGGTCAGTTAGTACAACGTAATGACAAGTAATTTAGCTACGCCGGGTGACGACGCGGCTTGTCATCTGTACAATTTTTTTCCTAGAGCCCACCTACATCACATATTATGTACGCGTTAATGCACGAAATTGAGATGTTACCCAGCGACAAATAATTGGATATAATATAGACGCACGCACGCACGCATGCACAGATAGCGGGGAGAGACAGAGAAAGAGAGGGGGGCAGGGACACAGGCAGACATACAGACAGACAGACAGAGACAGGTAAAGACAGACAGAGACAGACAGAGACAGACAGAGACACACAGAGACAGAAATAGACAGACAGAGACAGATAGAGACAGACAGTGACAGACAGAAACAGGTAAACACAGACAGACACAGACAGACACAGACATACATAGACAGACAGACAGACAGACAGACAGACAGACAGAGACAAGTAAAGACAGATAGAGACAGTCAGAGACAGATATACACATACAGAGACAGAAATATATATATATATATATATATATATATATATATATATATATATATATATACATATATATATATATATATATATATATATATATATATATATATATATATATATATATATATATATATATATATATATATATATATATATATAGAGAGAGAGAGAGAGAGAGAGAGAGAGAGAGAGAGAGAGAGACAGACAGACATACAGACAGACAGACAGACAGAGACAGGTAAAGACAGACAGAGACACATAGAGTCAGAAATAGGCAGACAAAGACAGACAGAGACAGACAGAAACAGGTAAACACAGACAGACACAGACAGACAGAGACAAGTAAAGACAGAGACAGACAGAGACAGGCAGAGACAGACAGAGACAGACAGAGACAGACAGAGACAGGCAGAGACAGGCAGAGACAGACAGAGACAGGCAGAGACAGGCAGAGACAGACAGAGACAGACAGAGACAGACAGAGACAAGTAAAGACAGAGACAGGCAGAGACAGGCAGAGACAGACAGAGACAGACAGAGACAGACAGAGACAGACAGAGACAGACAGAGACAGGCAGAGACAGGCAGAGACAGACAGAGACAGGCAGAGACAGGCAGAGACAGACAGAGACAGACAGAGACAGACAGAGACAAGTAAAGACAGAGACAGGCAGAGACAGGCAGAGACAGACAGAGACAGACAGAGACAGACAGAGACAGACAGAGACAGACAGAGACAGGCAGAGACAGGCAGAGACAGACAGAGACAGGCAGAGACAGGCAGAGACAGACAGAGACAGACAGAGACAGACAGAGACAAGTAAAGACAGAGACAGGCAGAGACAGGCAGAGACAGACAGAGACAGACAGAGACAGACAGAGACAGACAGAGACAGACAGAGACAGGCAGAGACAGACAGAGACAGACAGAGACAGACAGAGACAGACAGAGACAGGCAGAGACAGGCAGAGAAGAGACAGGCAGAGACAGACAGAGACAGGCGGAGGCAGACAGAGACAGGCAGAGACAGACAGAGACAGGCAGAGACAGGCAGAGACAGACAGAGACAGACAGAGACAGGCAGAGACAGGCAGAGACAGACAGAGACAGGCAGAGACAGGCAGAGACAGACAGAGACAGACAGAGACAGACAGAGACAAGTAAAGACAGAGACAGGCAGAGACAGACAGAGACAGGCAGAGACAGGCAGAGACAGGCAGAGACAGACAGAGACAGGCAGAGACAGGCAGAGACAGACAGAGACAGGCGGAGGCAGACAGAGACAGGCAGAGACAGACAGAGACAGGCAGAGACAGGCAGAGACAGACAGAGACAGACAGAGACAGACAGAGACAGACAGAGACAGACAGAGACAGGCAGAGACAGGCAGAGAAGAGACAGGCAGAGACAGACAGAGACAGGCGGAGGCAGACAGAGACAGGCAGAGACAGACAGAGACAGGCAGAGACAGGCAGAGACAGACAGAGACAGACAGAGACAGACAGAGACAGACAGAGACAGACAGAGACAGGAAGAGACAGACAGAGACAGACAGAGACAGACAGAGACAGACAGAGACAGGCAGAGACAGGCAGAGACAGACAGAGACAGACAGAGACAGGCAGAGACAGGCAGAGACAGACAGAGACAGGCAGAGACAGGCAGAGACAGACAGAGACAGACAGAGACAGACAGAGACAGACAGAGACAGACAGAGACAGGCAGAGACAGGCAGAGACAGGCAGACAGACACAGACAGACAGGAAAACCGAGACAAACATAAAGAGAGAGAGAGGGGGAGGGAGGGAGGGAGGGAGGGGGAGGGAGGGAGGGAAGGGAGGGAGGGAGGGAGGGAGGGAGGGAGGGAAGGAGGGAGGGGAGGAAGGGAGAGGGGGGAGATAGAGAGAGAGAGAGACAGAGGCACAGAGAGAGAGAGAGAGAGAGAGAGAGAGAGAGAGACAGAGAGAGAGAGAGAGAGAGAGAGAGAGAGAGAGAGAGACAGAGAGAGAGAGAGACAGAGAGAGAGACAGAGACACAGAGAGAGACAGAGACAGAGAGAGAGAGAGACATAGACAGAGAGAGAGAGCGAGAGGGAGGGGAGACATAATTTATGTGGTACTGGCGATTACACGTTAAGACAATTAACTACAGCAAAAGGTAAGTTATGATATAACGAAATTGTCAGTTTTGTAATTTTGACTTATAATTAGAGGCATCGGGTGTGCAGGAAGCATAAACAGACAAGTTTGGACGTGTGCTGCAGGCCTTGATCTGCGCCGTTAGGATTCAGACCACTGTAGATAATTGCATTGGTGGCCATGTTAACGTTTTGTCTGATTATAAGAAAACGTGACCATAAAAAATTCTGAACATTTTTCACAGCAACTGCCATCATCTCATTGACATGCTGACCAATTTTTTTTCCTCAAAATCACATATCTCCAGCTCTTTTAAAATGCCCCGACGTGCGATGCCCATTAATTTTGACAAAATAGCCATGTATTCATGCGCCTACGTGGCCCATAGCAGAAAAATTCCCATAAATCCCTACGCCTGTAAAATTTCCAAAAAAATGCACCATTTCACAGCCAATAGCTTCTACAAACAAACCTGTGAATATGTCTGTTCAATTGCACTTATGTCACATCATATGAATTGTTTATATTCACATATCGCAATTTAATACGCCCTACATTCATGAAACAATAAACAGGAAGGTCAACAGTGGTTTTTACCCCAAATAGCTTTGATCTGCGCCGTTAAGCAATGTCACGAGTGACTGACGTAAATCACTGTTGATCAACAACCGACTTGCACGGCGCGGCACGCATCTTCAAAGGCATCCCTTTATGCCTCGTCATTATAAAAACCGTCGCAACGTTTTCAAACGTTCCGTCTCTGATCAGTTTTATTTTTTTTTACAAATCAAAAGTACGCATTAACATCCCAAGTCACATCCATACCATTGTCCTTTAATTTGGTTGCCTAGTTACGCTGAGGTTTTATGCTGCAGAGCGCTTAGTTGCTATGTATGAGCTCTAGCGACACGTCTTTAGATAAGTATTTTGCCTATATTTATGATGGCTTTTGATGCGAAATTGCATGTGATTTGGACATAATTATTGACTCACCAATCAGACTTTGCGATTGCAGATGCCTTAACTCGGAACCAAATAAAAACGCGCAGCACAACGCAAAGAAATACGTTGTTGTAACATGCACAGTCCTGTCCGTTTGTGCCTCGGCTTAACTTGGTGACATTACGCAGACGACATTTTATGTCCATTTCAGTCAGGGCTTAACTTGATGATGGCATGTTGGCGGCTAGACAGGCTTTATGTTGCTTTAGCTAATCCGTTGGACACACTAAAACACAATTTTGAGGCAATTCTCGCGACGCCTTCTAATAGTGATTCTTGTCTCGCAGCGCTGGACTGTGAATAAACGTGACGTGTTTTTCAATACATTGTTCCGTTGTGGTCTTTGGTGAACGGCTAAACCGAGTTTGTGATTATAATGGTAATGGGGGGGGGGCACGTTTAACGCGAATGAATCAACGCCAACAATGAAAGATGCATAGTCTTGTGAACAATATCCAGTACACGACACAATTGTAAAACAAAATGTGTCTGAACTCATACGCTTACCTCAGAAGAACAGCTGAACAGTTGCGTAAAATAGCATTCTTAGTTCACCGTAAATTCTCTTAGTTAAAGAATGGAGTTGCAATATTCTCATTCTTCTGTTCGCACTTATTGAGTCTGCAAGGTTTCCAGACGCGAGCAATATTTAACCATATCAAGAAACCCGCTGTGTCCTCGAAGAACTAATAATGGGACTCGATTATCAAATGAATAAACATCGCATAAACCTGCTTGGTTGTACGTGTGTTTTATTACACGCACTCGCGCGCGCACGCGAAAGCACGCACTTACGCACTCACGCATGCCCGCACGCACGCGCACGCCGACTCTGCAACTACAGTGGTTTCTGCGGCTCAAGGCCATATCTCCACCGTATATTTCCGCTATCCTTGGAGATTAAATGTAACCAATACGTTGACAGGCATTCGCCGATGTTCGACTTAAACTGAATAATACGACAACTCCTTACCATTAGCCTACCTGATAGAGATAAAATTTCAATAAAAATTAAAAAGAATGACCAACATGGTGCAACATAAGAAAAAGTTCGATTATATGAGTATTTTTATATCAATTAAACCACGAAGTTCAAAACGTATGTTCGCCAAAGTTACGAAGGTCGTTTGTCCCGACAAACAACCGTATAACAGGGATTGATTTCCGTGTCGTGCAGACCAATAGTCGAGTAGAGAACCCATGACGTCATCGGTTGGACAAACTAAGAGGCCAAGTTTGTCTATTCAGCCCTACATTACAGCAGTTCATCTAATAATATTGGCTGTGCATCCCATAATCTCATTAGATACTTGGTGGCCCTGCATTGAGTTGGTGTATACTACCGGGAAACAGTAGAAACAAAAGACGCGTGCGTGTGTTACTGTATGCGAGCATCTGATGCACAAATGGCGAATCGAAGACGCTGCAAAATGCGAATGTGGCAATGTCTAACAAACCTTTGACCATATTGTGAACCACTGCCGCATGTTCGCATTTACTGGAGGAATATTCGAGATCCACACAGCTTCATCTGAAGCATTCGAGTGGATCGACTAACTAACGACACAACAGTGCCCTGTCGTTTCTGCATCGTACGAAAGAAGACTATATACGTGTATACATTTAACAATAATAATAATACTAATAATTATAATAACAACCTTCCATATCACCTATATCCCCAGGAACCTGAGCTCAGAGGCGCAACAAACCCGAATCATTAAGCATTGTCGTGAACAGGGACGCGCAAAAGTCATCAGTACAAGGGACCACGGAAGATTTAAGGCGGAAAAGCAATTTGGAATAAATATGTCTTGAGTGTTTACGGAAGGTAGCTATTATTTTGGATGATTTCGAAGTGATGAGGAATTCATTCGAGACGCGAGGCGTAGCGACAGAGAGTGAAAGTTTTAGTGTTCACTTAAAACAAACCGGTCGTTTGGAAGCAACACATGGTCAATATTTTACATGCGAACGCGGGACACCCACCACCAGCGTTGTCACTATGACATGAGTGTTTGTGTGTCCAGTGAATGACGTATTTACCTTGTCTCTCGGGTGCAGAATCTCCAACTCCGCTTTGAGGCAGGTTGACTTGGAGTTGGATCGTCCTGAGCGGCCTGTCGCGGCCATGCTTTGGGGTGGAAGCCGGTGTCAATGGTGTCCGATAGTCTCCCCGTCAGCGACTCCACTATAGTAATCCTGTCGCCACGCTCATGGTCCGCGATGCACACAACGCAACTAAAAATCAACCTTGATATCCACGGGGCCGGTACGTTCGCGCGGCCGGGCGCGACACGCTGCGTCGTCACCGGATGCTCGTTTTGCCAAGTGCTGTGTTAATTACTGGGCAAGTGAACACTGGCCGGTACCGCCGGCGTCGACGCTACTAACGATGTGCCGTCCAATGCCTGCATAACGACACCGCCGTTTCGTTCTCTCGCGGGCGTAATCTGAGTCGATACGGAGCCGCGACATACGTTCACTGCCGGCGACGCAGATCACTGACTAGTCGCTAACTGACGACACGTCGTCTACATCTCCCGCGACGCATCAACTAAGAGCAGACTTCGTTCGTCGTCGTCGGTCGATCGGTCGGCCGATCTGCACACGGCCCGAGAAAAAGGCGACGTTGTCAGATGCGGAACCAGGGAACCATCACAGAACGTGACAGGAGTAGGCGTAGACTCGTCTCGGTTATATTGAATACTTATGTTGGAAGGGGATCTGGCTGATCATCTGACAAGAGATTGGCATTGAAGCATCTTATCGTTGCTGTTGCTACATGTGTGATGTTTCGACCTGTCACAAGGCCGATGTTATCTGTATAATGTCTCCTGTTTCGTTGGACAAACCAGCCTTTCTGCAATGTTGCGGCAACATGGCATTCTAAGCGGTCTCTATGCAGGATCAATATTTCCGCCCGCCCGCCCGCCCGCCCGCCCGCCCGCCCGCCCGCCCGCCCGCCCGCCCGCCCGCCCGCCCGCCCGCCCGCCCGCCCGCCCGCCCGCCCGCCCGCCCGCCCGCCCGCCCGCCCGCCCGCCCGCCCGCCCGCCCGCCCGCCCGCCCGCCCGCCCGCCCGCCCGCCCGCCCGCCCGCCCGCCCGCCCGCCCGCCCGCCCGCCCGCCCGCCCGCCCGCCCGCCCGCCCGCCCGCCCGCCCGCCCGCCCGCCCGCCCGCCCGCCCGCCCGCCCGCCCGCCCGCCCGCCCGCCCGCCCGCCCGCCCGCCCGCCCGCCCGCCCGCCCGCCCGCCCGCCCGCCCGCCCGCCCGCCCGCCCGCCCGCCCGCCCGCCCGCCTTTGAACGCCTCCGCTAATATGGAAAGTTGTTGATTTTTCATCTGTATATTGCGATAGGGTCTATATCATAAACATTCACGTTTGCTACGAAACTGTTTGATTGATTTGTTCTTGTGAACCTGTGGTGTCTTTCGGCATTACCTACCCCTGGTAGATTCACTCAAACAAATATAAACTGTAACCTTTTCCGAATAGCCGCATCAACCAATTAACCATTGAGCTAATGTGTTACTCGCCGATGCCCGAGGCAGTTATTTTATCGTGAACCAATCGCGATGAATAATTTAACAACTTATATTCGGCAAATGGCGTAGTTCACGTTTTAATTTCAAATGTACGAAATTCTTTTCCTTCACCTTCGACCTATCACATAAATGTGGGTGGTAGTTGGGGCATCTTCTCTCGGTCTCTGATGATCTGGCAATCTGTTTACACATTTACCTGTCATTGAAGTATGTCTATTCCTTGACGTTGTCTGTCTAGTTTTTTCTGCATGCCTTTCTTTAGCCTCTCACTGTGTCTCGGGGATGCCTTTTACTAGTGGACCATGGCGTATACCATCTCATATGGCAGTAGCACACGTTAGTATGCCACTTGCAAAAGCTCAATTTGTCATTAAAAGAGGAGTGGTTCCTTTTGAATGGAAAGAAGCAAACATCATGCCATTGTTTAAAAAGGGTTCAAGAAATAAGTTAGATAATTACAGATCAGTGAGCTTAACTTCAGTGATTTGTAAATTATTAGAAAGGTTAATTAAAGACCATTATGGTGGACTTCCTTGTTAGGTATAAATTAGTAAATCCATCACTACATGGATTCCTAAAAGCGAGGTCATGCTTAACAAAAATGTTATGTTTTTTAAGAAATTACGAAGTTGATAGACGAGGGATCACCAGTAGATATTATCTACTTAGATTTTCAGAAAGCTTTTGACAAAGTGCCACATCAAATATTACTACTTAAATTAAAATCCATGGTATCGGATCGGCATAACAGACTGGATCTAACAGAAGGCGTGTTGTACTAGATGGGGAGGTTTCAAACTGGAAATCAGTTTTGAGTGGGGTACCACAAGGATCAGTAATAGGACCTTTATTATTCTTAATATATATCAATGACTTGGACGATAATATAACAAGCAACGTATTGAAATTTGAGGATAATACAAACATGTTTAGAAAGGTTAACAATGGTGGTGATAAGCAACATTTACAAAATGGCAGATGTTATTCAATTTTGGGAAATGTAAATGCCTACATACAGGACGCAGGAACATGGATGTAAAGGATAAAATGGGAGATACTGTTCTAGGTACTACTATAAAAGAAAACGAGTAACAATAAGTGCTGATATGAAAGTTTCAGAGCAGTTTGGTATTGCAGCTTCAAAGGATAATAAAATTCTTGAGTTGATTAGGAGAAGTATGACATACAAAGAAAAAAGTTAATTATACCTCTGTATAAAGCAATAGTTAGGCCTCATTTAGAATACTGTATACAAGCTTGGAGACCGTATCGTAAGAAGTATATAGATAACGAATACAGAGGAGAGCAACTAAAATGATTTCAGAACTGGAGACCTCAGTTATGAAGAACGCCTAAAAGAATGTGGTTTAACAGCTCTAGAGACACGGAGGTTAACATGAGAACAAATTGAAGTTTTTAAGATAGTATGAAAATATTGATAGAAATATTTTTCTCACTCAAGAAAGATAGTAGAACTAGAGGACATGAAGTAACATTAGTGAAGGATCAGTGTAGATTGGATATCAGGAAGCACTCGTTCTTACAGAGTACAGTACAATAAATGAATGGAACAAATTATCTACAGATTGTGTAACTGCTAACAGCGTGAGTATGTTTAAAAACAATGTTGACACATATCTCAGGAGGGCGGGTTACACATAGATGAATAATGTTGGACTCTCGATAAGCCAATGGCTTCCTTGTCTACTTGTCTGGGCCTTTGCCTTGGATGGCAATCTTGTTCAATCTTGTTAAATCTTGTTAAAGGAGATCTTACTATCGCACGATGTTTTGACTGTCTATATTGCAGAATTCCTCGTTGGTGATGTAGTCCGTGTATGGGATGCGCAAGATGCTGCAGTAGCATCTCATCTTCGTCGATTTTATTCTTCTTTTAAGGCTATGCCGTTAGAGTGCAAGTCTCGCAAATGTACCAAATATGTGTCGTTTATATACATCATATTTAATTCTATATTCTTGAAACACTGGACACGTGCATATTGCGAAACGTGGTTTATTTGATGAAAAACAGAAATTCTCTTATATGGACTTAGGTCACAAAACTGGCTATGCCACACCAGTGATTTAAAATACACTAATAACTATTGTCAGTGATGTCCACCGGGGTTGTTGTCGTCGGGAGCCATTTTGAAATCCGCACAAAACAATCTGATTTAAAGGGAATAAAAACAACAATTGCTTGAAATCATACTATATTACATCTTGCAGTTTTAGTTAATTTCCACAACACCGAAAACTTCATTAGAGTTCAATTACGGTCCATCACGGATCGAAGCGAGCTGTCAGCGAGCTGTCAGTGCGGATACAGGTGAATTCGGCCCGGTGAATTCGGACAGCATTATTTGGAAAATTCGGCCCGCAATTCTGGTAACTTCGGCCTCATAGCACAGCGGGCATAGTGATCTCGGCCCAAACGATTGTGTACCGAACACATGAAGCTTATGTGTGTCTTACTGTGAATAAAGCATGTATTCTCTCATTTGTTAATTGTTTTAGTTCCACATTAACCCGAAATGGTTACTTTGTAACCACTTTTATAGCTTTCGCTGCCTTTCGCATAAAATACGGCGCTGTTTTACCACCTTAACACGTAGTCAGCGAGAAGAATAACTATTATATTACATACTGTTGAATAACTATTATATTACATACTGTTGAATAACTATTATATTACATACTGTTGAATAACTATTATATTACATACAGTTGAACAACTATTATATTACATACAGTTGAATAACTATTATATTACATACTGTTGAATAACTATTATATTACATACAGTTGAATAACTACTATATTACATATAGTTGAATAACTATTATATTACATACAGTTGAATAACTATTATATTACATACTGTTGAATAACTATTATATTACATACAGTTGAATAACTATTATGTTACATACAGTTGAATAACTATTATATTACATACAGTTGAATAACTATTATATTACATACTGTTGAATAACTATTATATTACATACAGTTGAATAACTATTATATTACATACATTTGAATAACTATTATATTACATACAGTTGAATAACTATTATATTACATACTGTTGAATAACTATTATATTACATTCTGTTGAATAACTATTATATTACATACAGTTGAATAACTATTATATTCTTCACTTCACTTCACTTTCCCATAACCCGTAAGGATCGTTGGGGCACCATTGATGACTTTCTAACCAGCTCTCTCCACGTTTCCCTGTTCTCGACAGCCCTCTGGGAGTCAGCGAACTCCATTCCTGTCCACTCTTTGATGTTGTCTTCCCACCTCTTCTTCTGTCTACCTCTTCGTCTCCCCCCTCTTACGGTACCTTGCAAGATAGTCTTTGCAAGGCCAGATGATCGTGATACATGACCGTACCACTTCAATTTACGCTTCTTAACTGTTGTAAGAAGGTCATCATATGGTCCGATGGCTTCTTTGATCTTGTTGCGGACAGCTTCGTTAGTTACATGGTCTTTGTATGATATGCGCAAGATCTTCCGAAAGCATCTCATTTCCATGGCTTGTATCCTCTTCTGTAGATCTGCTGAGAGGGTCCATGTTTCACAAGCGTACAGAAAGATGGACATGACAAGGGAGCGCATCAGCCTTATCTTCGAACTGACCGTGATGTTTCTGTCGTTCCATAAGGGTTTCAACCTTGTTAGTGCTGCTGTTGTCTGTGCAATCCTGGCAAGTATCTCTGGTTTGGAACCCTCATCTGTGATAATTGATCCCAAGTACCTGAAGCTTGTTACTGTCTGAAGTCTCTGTCCATTAACTTTGACCTCTGTGCTGATGCCTTGTGTGTTGTTCGTCATCAGTTTGGTCTTTTCGGCACTGATCTCCATGCCGTATGATGTAGATGTTTTTTCAAGGCGCTCCACTAAATTGACTAGTTCTTGTTCATCTCCTGCTAAGCCGTCGATGTCGTCAGCAAAACGAAGGTTGGTGATTGTCCTGCCTCCAATGCTGACAGTGCCTTGATGGTTTTCTAAAGCATCAGTCATGATCCTTTCCAGAAAAATGTTGAAGAGCGTTGGTGATAGTAGGCATCCTTGTCGAACTCCGACTGTTGTTCGAAACCAGTCTCCTATGCTGCTGTTGAAGGTTACTGCACTGGTGGCATTGTCATATAGGTGTTCAATGGTTCGGACAAGCTTGGAGCCAATGTTGTACTTCCTCATGGTTGCCCATAGGGCCGCATGCCATACCTTATCAAAGGCCTTCTTGAAATCTATAAAGACATGATACAGGCTTTGCTGATGTTGAAGGTGTTTCTCGCAAAGGATTCTAAGGTTGAAGATCTGTTCACTGGTGCTCCGTCCTGCTCGAAAACCCGCTTGTTCTTCAGCGATAATCTCTTCTGCCTGGGGTTTGAGTCTGTTGAGTAGTATCTTCAATATGACTTTGCTCGGGTGGCTGATGAGGCTGATTGTTCTGTAATTTTGGCACATCTGTAGGTTGCCTTTCTTGGGAAGTGTTATGATCAGTGACTGAGTCCATGGGGTGGGCCATTCTCCTGTCTGCCAGATCTTGTTGCAGATTGTTGTAAGTGTGGTAATCAAGGCTTCTCCCCCAGCTTGAACCAGTTCTGCTGGTATGTTATCAATTCCAGCTGACTTTCCTTTTTTCAGAGACTTTACTGCAGCCTCCACTTCCTCACGAAGAATGGGGTAGTCGTCCTCTTCAGTAGTCTGTGTACAATTTAGTACTACTGGGTCTCCGTTGGTGTTGTGGCTGTACAATTCTGAGCAGTATTCTGTCCATCGATTGAGGATCTGCTGTTCTTCTGTCAGGCATTTCCCTGATTTGTCTTGGATAGTGGTAGTTATCCCTTTCTTCACTGATGTCAGGTCTTTCACTATTTGATAAGCCTTCTTGCTGTTGTTCTTGCTCAAGCTGTCTTCAATTTCACAGCATTGTTCTGCTATCCAGTTATCTTTTGCTCTTCTCATATCTTGTTTAATCTTCTTGTTGACTTCTCTGTATTTTGCTGCACCTTCAGGATCACATTTTCTCCTTTTCAATTCCCTTCTTTTGTCACAAAGATCTAGGATGTCTGTTGTGACCCATGGTTTCTTTGTCCGACGGTGTTTTCCAAGGATCTCGTGGGCTGTGTCGGTCACTATTTTGTTGAAGGTGTTGGTCAGCAAGTTCACGTCGGTATATTTGTCATCCAGTATGATAAGTGGTGCAAATTTCCCACCTATCATTGCTTTGAATGCTTCTGCTACATCAGGATCCTTAAGTTTCTCGATGTCAAATTTGATTCTTGTTGGCTTTGGTTTGCTGATCCTCTTCAGGCGAATGTGGAAGGATGTCATCAGCAAGTCGTGATCACTTCCGATATCTGCTCCTGGAAAGCTTCGTGTCCTGGCAATGTTCACTCCTGTGTGAAAGCGCCGTTTCACCAAGATGTAGTCGATCTGATTGTGATGTTTTCCATCTGGGCTGTGCCAGGTCCATCTTCTAGATGTTTTGTGTGGGCCTAATGTGTTAGCCAGCATCAGCTCATTGTACATTGCAAATTCGAGGAGCCTGTGACCTCTCTCATTTGTTTCCGTGTTGCAGAAAGGTCCGCAAGTGTCTTGCCAGTTGTTCTGCGCATCCTTTCCCACTTTTGCATTCCAGTCTCCTAGTACAATAAGATTGTCTTTCTTTGGCGTTTCCTCTATGACTTCTTGCAGCTGGCCATAGAAATCTTCCACCTCACTGTCGTCATAATCAGACGTTGGGGCATAAACTTGTATGACTGTCATGTTGAAGGGAGTTGCCTATATTACATACAGTTGAATAACTATTATATTACATACAGTTGAATAACTATTATATTACATACTGTTGAAAAACTATTATATTACATACAGTTGAATAACTTCAATAAATTAAATTACAACTATAATAAAATCTTGTTTCTATATTTCAAATGTTCATGCGCTACCCCTCATCAGGTGAAATTCTCCCCAGAAATTTGCTCAGTTAAATCAGATATAGAGCAATGATACTGATAAGCGATTATTGTATTGTGAATGCAACGCAGCCACTTTGATCTATACAGTGGTTTTCGTCAGGTCATTTTGAATGTGAAGCGAATGTGAAATGGTCTTTTATTCACCTCAGTCACCGAAATCACCAAGCCGAAATAACATCGGCCGAATTCACCTCACACGCCACCATAAATTGACCGGATTCATGCACGTGGCAGTTGAGCCGAATTCACGAGGGCCGAAATCACCATCACCCGTGGGCGCTACTCCTACTGCTGTGTTTACTTGCTGAACTAACCATGAAAACGACCACCTGGGGCCGCCAAACGTCTCCTCATATATTTACCATATAAACACACATGTCACGTGGTCAAACATTACTCTTACTTCCAGGTAAAGATATCTGATTACAAGAACAAAAACTAGCTATATCTTCTATGTCTAGCACCGCGAAGCTAGGCACAGGAGTTTTTGTTTTTGTAAATTGATTTCTTTATTTGGAAGTAAGAGTAACGTTTTGACCAAGTCACATGTCTTTGCATATGTTAGACATATGAAGGGAAGTTTAGCGGCTCCGTGTGGCCGTTTTCATGGTTAGGTCAGAAAGTAAATAAGATCGAAGTCAAAGGCTACTGGCGTCGCTAAACTGCTCCGAAAGAGCCGAATTCGAAGATGATACTGCGGTATCACTCGCCGCTAGCGGGTCGAAATCGTTACGTTTACATAGTAACGCGAGTGAAACTATACCGAAGATGATACTGCGGTATCACTCGCCGCTAGCGGGTCGAAATCGTTACGTTTACATAGTAACGCGAGTGAAACTATACCGAAGATGATACTGCGGTATCACTCGCCGCTAGCGGGTCGAAATCGTTACGTTTACATAGTAACGCGAGTGAAACTATACCGACGATGATTCTGCGGTATCACTCGCCGCTAGCGGGTCGAAATCGTTACGTTTACATAGTAACGCGAGTGAAACTATACCGAAGATGATACTGCGGTATCACTCGCCGCTAGCGGGTCGAAATCGTTACGTTTACATAGTAACGCGAGTGAAACTATACCGAAGATGATTCTGCGGTATCACTCGCCGCTAGCGGGTCGAAATCGTTACGTTTACATAGTAACGCGAGTGAAACTATACCGACGATGATTCTGCGGTATCACTCGCCGCTAGCGGGTCGAAATCGTTACGTTTACATAGTAACGCGAGTGAAACTATACCGAAGATGATACTGCGGTATCACTCGCCGCTAGCGGGTCGAAATCGTTACGTTTACATAGTAACGCGAGTGAAACTATACCGACGATGATTCTGCGGTATCACTCGCCGCTAGCGGGTCGAAATCGTTACGTTTACATAGTAACGCGAGTGAAACTATACCGAAGATGATACTGCGGTATCACTCGCCGCTAGCGGGTCGAAATCGTTACGTTTACATAGTAACGCGAGTGAAACTATACCGAAGATGATACTGCGGTATCACTCGCCGCTAGCGGGTCGAAATCGTTACGTTTACATAGTAACGCGAGTGAAACTATACCGAAGATGATACTGCGGTATCACTCGCCGCTAGCGGGTCGAAATCGTTACGTTTACATAGTAACGCGAGTGAAACTATACCGAAGATGATACTGCGGTATCACTCGCCGCTAGCGGGTCGAAATCGTTACGTTTACATAGTAACGCGAGTGAAACTATACCGACGATGATTCTGCGGTATCACTCGCCGCTAGCGGGTCGAAATCGTTACGTTTACATAGTAACGCGAGTGAAACTATACCGAAGATGATACTGCGGTATCACTCGCCGCTAGCGGGTCGAAATCGTTACGTTTACATAGTAACGCGAGTGAAACTATACCGAAGATGATTCTGCGGTATCACTCGCCGCTAGCGGGTCGAAATCGTTACGTTTACATAGTAACGCGAGTGAAACTATACCGACGATGATTCTGCGGTATCACTCGCCGCTAGCGGGTCGAAATCGTTACGTTTACATAGTAACGCGAGTGAAACTATACCGAAGATGATACTGCGGTATCACTCGCCGCTAGCGGGTCGAAATCGTTACGTTTACATAGTAACGCGAGTGAAACTATACCGACGATGATTCTGCGGTATCACTCGCCGCTAGCGGGTCGAAATCGTTACGTTTACATAGTAACGCGAGTGAAACTATACCGAAGATGATACTGCGGTATCACTCGCCGCTAGCGGGTCGAAATCGTTACGTTTACATAGTAACGCGAGTGAAACTATACCGAAGCACTACATAGAAATCACTTCCTGAATGTTAACCCATGTCATCAGTGACGTCACAAAACCACGTGATCGCTCATCTCATTAACTTCGTATTTTACGGGCGCTTTGCGAGTTAGACAAGATTTAACAAGATTTGCCATCCAAGCCAAAGGCCCAGATGGCAAGTGGACAAGGAAGCCATTGGCTTATCGAGAGTCCAACAATGTTCATCTACTTATAGCCCGCCCTCCTGAGATATGTGTCAACCTTGTTTTTAAACATATTCACGCTGCTAGCAGTTACACAATCTGTAGACAATTTGTTCCATTCATTTATTGTCCTCTGTAAGTGCTTCCTGATGTCCAATCTACATTGATCCTTTACTAATTTTACCTCATGTCCTCTAGTTCTGCTATCCTTCTTGAGTGAGAAAAACATATTTCTATCAATATTTTCATACCCATTCAATATCTTAAAAACTTCAATCTGATCTCCTCTTAACCTCCTTGTCTCTAGAGTTGTTAAACCACATTCTTTCAGGCGTTCTTCATAACTAAGGTCTCTAAGTTCTGGAATCATTTTAGTTGCTCTCCTTTGTATGCGTTCAAGCGTATCTATATCCTTCTTACGATATGGTCTCCATGCTTGTATACAGTAGTCTAAATGATGTCTAACTATTGCTTTATAAAGAGGTATAATTAACTTTTTCCCCTTGTATGTTATGTTTCTTCTAATCAATCCAAGAATTTGATTACCCTTTGAAGCTGCAATACCACACTGCTCTGAAACTTTTATATCAGCGCTTATTGTAACTCCTAAGTCCTTTTCTTTTACAGTAGTACCCAGAACAGTATCTCCCATTTTATAGTTTACATTCAAGTTCCTATGTCCTGTATGTAGGCATTTACATTTCCCAAAATTGAACAACATCTGCCATTTCTCAGACCATTTCACTAATCTGTCTAGATCGCTTTGTAAATGTTGTTTATCACCATCAGTATTAACCTTTCTAAACAATTTTGTGTCATCCGCAAATTTCAGTATGTTACTTGTTATACTGTCGTCCAAGTCATTGATATAAATTAAGAATAATATAGGTCCTAATACTGATCCTTGAGGTACCCCACTGAAAACCGATTTCCAATTTGAAACTTCTCCATCTACTACAACTCATTGTCTTCTGTCAGTCAGCCATTGTTCTATCCAGTCAGTTATGCTATCCCCGATACCATGGGCTTTTAATTTAAGTAGTAATCTTTAGACGCATGAATCATCTAATTTTATATTAAATACTTGTTTATTACATGCACTGTTAAACTTTGTGCACACACCGTAAAAGCATTTTAGCTAGTGCCTTGTTGTTATTCCCATTAAGGTTTCAAATTCAAACATGATAACTAAGCGGCATACATTCAGTGTCACTTCAACGAACTGAATGGAATGCCTCCAGGAATGCATGACAACGGACTGATGCCTCCAAATATATTTTCCAACGGACAGGATGGAATTCATCCAAACATGAATTCCTACGGACGGAGTGGAATACCTGCAGATACACATTTCAACGGACGGGATGGAATGTCTCCTGACATACATTTTGACGGACGGAACGGAATTACTCCAGACAAACATTTTAATGAACGGAACGGTATACCTCCAGACAAACATTTTAGCGGACGGAACGGAATGCCTCCAAACAAACATATAGTCAACGGGCGGGTTCGAATGCCTGTAGACCTAAATGCCTTTTTAGCTCGTCTAACGGCCTAATCACAAGATAACGCATAGCTTTTGCATTTATACATTGGGACCATAACCTTACATCGCTTCTACTGCGCTCACGTGAGCGTTCACGCCAACTCCATATTAATATCTACCATTACAAAGCACTCAGTCACACGAAAATTGCAAATGCCAACCGACAAGGTAAGCATGCTTGTAAATTCGTGGACCCCGAAAGTGCAAAGTCGTGATGACTTCCACAGCACAGAAAGCTGCAGCGCGTTTTCCATCACCTATAATTACGTTCTATTTTTACTAACCTATGCCGACTACTGGGAAATGAAAAGCCTGTCCTTTTGAGCATTCGGATTCGAACAAAGAGCGGTTGAGCGAAAGCACATGCACACTCGATAAACATCCTTTCACCTTTCCATCACATACCTGGGTCAATACCTCTTCGTGACATTTGTCTGGTTGCGTTCGCTGCGTCATCTGAGTCCCATCGCGAGTTCTTGCATAATCACAAATTGTGTATTTTTGCACAGTTCGGCCCGAAAATCGTTCCGTTTGGTTAACTGAGTAGAGCTGGTTGGTTTACATATACTAGTAACAAAGGTTCGTGTTAAAAAACCAAGAGATCTACACTTTGGAGAGATACGAGGAGAGAGAGAGAGACCTATTCCTTTGGGAAAACTGGGTAAACAAGTATTGTAAGAAGGATATAATCGGATCGCACTGTTTCCTAAAATACCTTGTCGTGCGTGAGTGCGTGCGTGCGTGCGTGCGTGCGTGCGTGCGTGCGTGCGTGCGTGCGTGCGTGCGTGCGTGCGTGCGTGCGTGCGTGCGTGCGTGCGTGCGTGCGTGCGTGCGTGCGTGCGTGCGTGCGTGCGTGCGTGCGACAAAGTACATTAAGTTGCTGGAGAGCGTCCACTTGAGAGAACTTCGCGTTGAATCATGAAAATAATGCCCAAAACAAAATCTCGTACAGAGAAATGTTGAGTTAGAGTAAAAATGAAGAATAGCATAGTCCACAAATTAAACTAAACACATTGTACCGGCCTGCCCACGTTTTCAAGCATTGCCAACTTATTAAGTTGCAAAAAAATGTGATATGAAGCTATAAATCTAGCTAAGTCAGAACGGGATCAGTTTAGTAAACAAAGGCCAACATATGTTGCATAAGTTGAGTGTAAACGCAATCAGCCTGACCATATCCTATTGGTAGGTATAATATTAGGTGTCTACAAATATACTTTGTGTGTGGTGAGCGAATATTGTCAACACTAGTGACGTAGGGTTACTTAACAGCATGGCGCGGCCCATGACATTAAAATGCTATGTGTTCAAAAAGGTTTTCCTACTAAACCACAGGCATGATAGTCTTGATTGTAGTTGCAAATTATTATGTTTACAGGCGGATAGGTTCAAAACCATGACTATTGTTTCCCTATAAAAGACCAGCAGCCAGGAGACAACATCCGGACATCCTGGATCTCACGCAGTGCGCTCCTTCATTTCGTGGGAAAGTCGCAATGGGTTTGCGTATCAGTTTATGATGGTGATACATCGTCAACAAGCCAGTGGAACATCGCTGGAGAGAAACTGATTTCACACCGGACAAATCACACGACACGCCGGCGCGCATCGGTCGGGCCGCCGAGACGACTTTCCAGAGAGCGGAACATAATTAGAGCCGTTTACGGGTTGCGTAGGTGCGTTTTCACGGGCTAATTAGAACCGGCGGCCGACGTGAACCAACACCAGGTTCGGTGGGCAAACGACAAAGCACCAAGATGCCTTTCTAGGACCACAGCTAGCTTCGATGGTTCATTAGTAATAAAACCAATGGGAGCATGTGACTACCCTCGATAGTGGTTAATTAGTACAAATGATAGACACAGGTTGGCTGCCGTGTTGTCGTGGGAGGCGGGTGCGTGGCGTGCGTGTGTGCGTCCGCGTGTATATATATATATATATATATATATATATATATATATATATATATATATATATATATATATATATATATATATATATATATATATATATATATATATATATATATACATATATATACACGCATATATATATATACACGCACGCACCCGCCCCCCACGACAACACGGCAGCCAACCTGTGTCTATCATTTGTACTAATTAACCACTATCGAGGGTAGTCACATGCTCCCATTGGTTTTATTACTAATATATAATATATATGTATGTATGTATGTATGTATGTATGTATGTATGTATGTATGTATGTATGTATGTATGTATGTATGTATGTATGTATATATATATATATATATATATATGATATATATATATAATATATATATATATATATATATATATATATATATATATATATATATATATATATATATATATATATATATATATATACTTTCGTCATACAGTTTATCCTCTATGTCTGTTTCTGTCTGTTTCTGCCTGTCTCTGTATGTCTCTCTGTCTCTGTTTGTCTCTCTGTCTGTGTCTCTGTCTGTCTCTATCTGTCTCTCTCTCCCCTCTTCTCCCTCCCTCCCTGCCACTCTTGGCTTTACCTTCTGCGTCCCTAATCATTTTACCACCTTTGCACTATGTTTCCAAAAAACCAAGCGTCCCATCGGAAACCATTATGATGTTTTCTATCAGTAACACAAACATTGAACGATGACCGGCTAACAGTGCATGCATTTGTTTCCCATTTGATAATATTCGAATTCGGTGTGTACGCGACCTTTTGACACTACCTTCTACGGGAACAGGAGCAAACAATGAAATTGTGGTCTAGCTTCTTCCCAGTCTACGACATGCTGTTGATTAAATGACAACAGAAACCGTACTGCCCGTCGGGCGTGTGGGAGCACGTCAGCTGCACCGATAACAACGTATTGCAGTCGTGATGCGATCGGGATTCTGTTTCATTTTCTAATTCAGCTGCCACTTTTTGTGGATAGCCTCGTAAGTAAAAAGCACTGCTTTAATCAGCGTCAGTTTGGTAATCTACGCCCGCCTTGGTGGGCTGTCACGTCCGCTGTCTCACAGTGCCACATGCAATAAATATTAGTCATTGCCTACGTGTGCGCCAGCCAAAAATTCTACTGTTTATCAAGAATACTGTTTCTACAGTCATCATCGTGTGGTGCCATCTCCCCTTACGTGGACCGCCACTGATGCCGTTCTTTCATTCTCCCACCCACGCCTTGATGTTGTCTGTCCACGTGGCTCTTGGTCTTTCCATGCCTCTGTCACCCACCACTATTCCCTCCAATATATCCCGTTGTATTCCCTCCTGTCTGACGATGTGCCAAACAAATTTAGTTTGTGTTTCTGTATTTTGTGGAAGAATTGCTTTTTTATTCCGGCCGATTTAGCATTTCTATGTTCGTAACGTGTTCAGTCCAATAAGTTGGATTCTTCTTAGGCACTGTAGTGTAATATACACATTTATTCTTTCGACGAAACATGGCTAACTGCTCACAGCTAGGGAGCGGTCGCTAACCGCCGTTCAACAGGGAGCATGCATAAATGCGGCACCCCACACGAACACTATACACTTCTCCCTTCCAAATGTTTGCATTAAGAACATTTAAACAAAGTGGCTGTGCTACTCCACATCTACAACATGACAACGCAGCCCCTGGATTCAACGTCCGTTATTTAGTCCATTACTAGCAATGACATTTTGGTACAGGATTAACTATCGTCTATGTCCTTAATTAAACTGGACACCGTATTTCTACTGTCACAGATCCAGCTTCTTTGGAGACGTCCTGATTATTGTGGACCTTTTCACGGAATGGTCATCTGCCCTCGATATATGCACTGTATTCACCACTGCACTGGATGGTTCGTCTGCACTGGGATAGGCGGTCTGCTTTCTTTAGCTTCGACTGCTGTTCCTGGGAATCTTCAGTTGCGTGTGGAACGTTTCTGTAGGCAAACAGAGATTTGGCTAGGTGTCGTTTCACTTCACCCGAGTCACCTCTCGCTGATCTCATGGCCTGTTTGAATGTCTTAATGAAGCGTTTCACCTGCCCGTTGGTCGCTGGGTGGTAGGGTGCAGAAAATGTGAGCCTGGTGTTGTTTGCTTTCATGAAGTTTCGGAAAACGTCACTTATGAATTGACTTCCGTTGTCGTTGTGCAAGTGTTCTGGTAGACCATACCTTGCAAACACATCTCGTAATAGTTCCACTGTTCTTTCTGATAATGCTGAGG
>OY759265.1:27625804-27710804 GCA_963662155.1 Lamellibrachia columna
CATAGGCATACATCAACCAATAAGTAATACATCAAATACATCAGTAATACAATGCACATAGATACAAATACATCAGAAACACTAAATTGATGATTAATAATAATCCAACTGTTCATATCTTTGTAGGAGCAATCTTTTATAATGACTTTTAAACTGATAAACCGTTCTGCATGTCTGCAGGTCTGGATGTAATTGATTCCATAACTTAGGACCCTTAATACTAATACAAGCAGCTTTTTGTGACGTTCTACTATATTTGATTTTGTAATTGTTGTTTTTGTTGCGAGTATTGTGATTGTGACTATCACATACTCTCTTAAAGTAACACAATAGACGATCCGGAAGCAAATTGTTGTGAGCCTTAAACATGAACACCATGTTGTTGTAGTCTATCATATCATACACACACAGAGTTTTAAAGTAGAGAAAGATTGGTCTTGTGTGTGACAAGTACCCTTCATGTTTACAGATTCGTATAGCCTTTTTTTGTAGCATATGGAGAGGGTGTATTCTGCTTTTATAAGTATTTCCCCAAGCTTCACAACAGTAGTTCAGATACGGCATGATAAGAGTGCAGTACAAGGAATATAATGCATGATTATTCAACAGGTGCTTAACTCTATTCATGACAGACACATTCTTAGCAATTTTATTTTTTATCATCTTAATATGGTCAGTCCAATCCAATTGGTGGTCAATGAGCACACCAAGGAATCTTGTAATATATACTCTTTCAATATTAGTACCATTTATGCTAACTGTGAGAGTATTGTTTATCTTTTTCCTACTTAATACCATAAAATTTGTTTTTGAAACATTTAAAGACAGTTTATTTGCATTAAACCATGTACTTAACTTAGCCAATTCTGTAGATACAGTTTTGCATATTTCTGCTATATCATCACCTGTGTACAAGAAATTTGTGTCATCAGCAAATATTATACATTTCAACAAAGGTGATACTTTACACATGTCATTAATATACAGGATAAATAAAATTGGTCCTAATATAGAACCTTGTGGTACACCACATGCTATATTTAGGCAAGTTGAATTTGTGCCATTAATAGAGACATACTGTCTTCTGTTGTTTAGATAGCTATGTATCCAACTATATGCTAAACCTCTAATGCCATAATTTTCTAATTTTTTTAGCAGTATGTTGTGGTCAACTGTATCAAATGCCTTTTTTAAATCTATAAATACTGCAACTGAAGACTGAGAGTTATCCATAGCTGTTGTCATTTCTTCCACAAGTTCTAATATCGCCATTGATGTTGAGTGGTTTTTTCTAAATCCAAATTGGCCATTGTACAGTATTTGTTTATCATTCAAAAAAGACATTAATCTATTATGAAATATCTTTTCTAGTATTTTTGAAAACTGAGGTAATATTGATACTGGCCTGTAGTTTGAGAATTCTTGTGCATCACCAGTTTTGAATATAGGGATAACACGAGCAATTTTCATGCTATCCGGAAAGACTCCTTTTTGTAGCGAATTGTTGAAAATGTGTTTTAGAGGCTTTAGAATACATGGTATTACCAACTTAACTAGGCACATATCAATATCATCATGACCTTTTGAATTTTTGCTTTTAGCATTATTTACTAGTGCTAATATCTCACCATCAGTGACAGGGTTAAGAAATAATGTCTCCTCTACCTTTTTATTCAGGTAATGTGTAAAATTTGAGTTGCATTTAGGAATATTCCTGGCTAGTGCAGGACCTATATTTGAAAAGAATTTATTAAAACCATTTGCGATATTCTCATTGCCAGTGACTTTATTAGTATTGTCTTTAAACTGGGTAGGATATTCCGATCCTTTTTGCTTTTTATTAATTAGAGTATTTAAAATTCTCCATGTTTCTTTCATGTTCGTCTTGTTTAATTCTAGAAGGTCGGAGTAATGCTGTTTTTCTGAATATCTCAATATGGCAGTCAGTTTATTTTTATATTTCTTGTATTTTTCTTGTTTTTCATGTGTTCTGTGTTTTAAGAATTGTCTATATAGTAAGTTTTTTTTTTTACAAGCATTTTTTAATGAATTTGTCATCCATGGTTTATCGGGTCTCTTATTTTTCACTGTATCATGTGTACAGTTACTGACTGGACAATTTGAGTTATATAAATTTGTAAACAATTTGATAAATTTATTATATGTAATGTTGACATCCTCCTCTCTCACTATTTCATCCCAGTTACATTTCTCTAAGTCTTTTATGAAAGCTATCTTTCTTTCCTCGTTAACTAGTCTCTTCTTTATGTATGTTTTATGTTTTGCTTCATGGTGTATATATTCAGTCACTACATATATAGGTAGATGGTCACTGATGTCATTTATTATTAAACCACTCTGCTTGTGGGAACACAAGTCTGTGGTAAAAATATTATCTATTAGTGTTTTAGTATCACGTGTAATTCTAGTGGGTCTAGTTATCAGAGGGTGTAACCCAAAACTGAATAACTGATCAACAAAATGATTTGTATCAGCATGTTTATCGTACTGTAGTAAATCAACATTAAAGTCTCCACATAAATATACTGTTTTAGTACGATTTTTACTAAAAATGAAGTTTATATGTTCATTTAGCAATGTCATATCTGTGTTTGGTGCTCTGTATATGCAACATACTATTATTCTTTTACCATTTCTCAACTTTACCTCAGCAGTTACAATTTCAGCACAATTATCAATACTTTTTGACAGAAGGGGGAGGTATTTGTGTTGTAATGAATTTTTTATGTATAGACCAACTCCTCCTCCTTTTTTGGAGCTCCTAGGACATGACACAAAGTCATAACCATCCAAATTTACTGTATCACTACTGCTATCATTTAGCCAAGTTTCTGAAAGGGCAATAACATCAAACATCACATCCAGTGTTGTAACATGATCCTTTAGCATATTAAAGTTTTTTACTATACTTCGACAGTTATAATGTATCAAAGAGAAATACTCTGATCCCTGTTTCCTACAAGAAAGTTTCCTATTAAATTGATCATCAGTATAATAACGACTATCTACCTGTAATCTGTTATAGAAGTTGATATCTGGATCAGCGTTATCACCTAATGAATATTCATTATTCACAGTATAGTTAAATGGCTGAAAGTTTAAATCTGTACATTCCTCATATAACTCTACCATATCATCATCTATGCCAAAACAGTGATATATCAGCTCATCATTACTGACATTACTAAAAGGAAATATAGTATCTAAACACTGCATGCAGAACCAGTTGTTAAACTTTCTTAAATAGTCATGTAATTCCTGAAGTGATAAATTCGCACATTTTTTATGAATCCCATGTTTGCAACAGTGACAGTATATGCCAGTATTCACATGAATATTTTGTTTGCATACATTACATGGAGAGACCATGACTGATTTGGGGGGGGGGTCATCTATATTTACCATTTACTTTGTCTTTGTGTATAGTTATTTCTGGCAGCTGTACACACCCAGTCCAGCTACTTTCTCCTCCGTCCATCCAACTTTGAACAGATCGTCTGGTGAATCAATCACCTTTTTCATGTCTGTCCCATTCTCCTCCTGGATGCACATAATCCTTCCATCGATCGTCCATACCCTCTTGATGGTCTTGTCACGTTTCAGTTCATATACTAGCTTGCTTCTCAGAGTGGTCAGGTCGTCGTTCACGAAAACACTTATGTAGCCACTCTGCCCCCTCAGGTTCTTCTTGTGCCGCATGATGGCAGTCTTCGTGTCTCGACGAACGAATTTTGCTATGTTCTGTGTAAGGTCACCTATGTTCTCTGTGGGGTCAGCTATGTTTTATGTGAAGTCATCTACGTTCTGTGTGGGGTCACCGATGTTCTGTGTGGAGTCACCGATGTTCTGTGTGGGGTCACCGATGTTCTGTGTGGGGGTCACCGAATGTCCATGTGGGGTCACCGATGTTCTGTTTGGGGTCACCGATTTTCTATGTGCTGTGTGACCAGTGTTCTCTGTATTGTCGTCAGTCACTTTAACCAAATGAATTTGTGCATTGGCTTGGCTATCGCTCAGCCGCCTGCTTTTCACTAATCTCATCGGACGCAGGACAAAGCCAGAACAATGATATTGGGACTCGTTCGATCCAAATCGACTGTTTGCAGTGCAGCCTGATCCAGCTGGTGTAACGCTAACCGATAGTCACTTTACCCACAGCAGAGTTAGGCACTTAAGGCTTACAACGTTCGACGCACGACGAATGGAGCGAAGGAAGTGCAGTATTCATGCCGGTCGACCGCTGGGTAAGCTGATTTACGACCGTCCCAGAGGAACCGAGCAACACTTAATGCAGAACACTACGTACAGACACGATGTTATTTCTCCACACGGAACTGCGACGAAACGACACCTCCTTAGATTATTTTATCTGCCCACATTCATTGGCGCACGGCGTGTTTCTTCACGGCTGACAAATTATCGTTTGCAAAAATGTATTTAAAAAGATGTCTGGCTGCACGTGATCAGTTAACACAGCTTAGAATGACATACTAACGAAGAAACTACAGTCACGTGGACATCGTTTTAATTATAATTATAAGAACAGCAACATTATCTGAAGCATGAATGTCGGTGGATTAATGAGCAGGTTTCTGCACAAAGCAAATGACCGAAGGGGATTTTCAAGGAATTTGTGACACAGATACGTTTCAAAACAATAAAACGGTTCTTGGAGAAGCTGGTGCCAAGCATGGTTGCGTGCGTGCGTTTTAAGATACAAATCAGTGGAATGTGTTGGAGGCAATTTGCAATGAACTAATGTGCACGTTTAAGTATGTAAGCTACTTTTGGGCCCAAGAAAAACGGATATATATTTGTAAAAAAAAACCTTAAAGAAAAAAGTACATCAACTTTAAGTTGTATTCTTCTTTTCTTACGTCTGCAATGCCAGGTGGGAGGCATAAGCTTCTTTTCTTACGTCTGCAATGCCAGGTGGGAGGCATAAGCTTCTTTTCTTACGTCTGCAATGCCAGGTGGGAGGCATAAGCTTCTTTTCTTACGTCTGCAATGCCAGGTGGGAGGCATAAGCTTCTTTTCTTACGTCTGCAATGCCAGGTGGGAGGCATAAGCTTCTTTTCTTACGTCTGCAATGCCAGGTGGGAGGCATAAGCTTCTTTTCTTACGTCTGCAATGCCAGGTGGGAGGCATAAGCTTCTTTTCTTACGTCTGCAATGCCAGGTGGGAGGCATAAGCTTCTTTTCTTACGTCTGCAATGCCAGGTGGGAGGCATAAGCTTCTTTTCTTACGTCTGCAATGCCAGGTGGGAGGCATAAGCTTCTTCTCTTACGTCTGCAATGCCAGGTGGGAGGCATAAGCTTCTTTTCTTACGTCTGCAATGCCAGGTGGGAGGCATAAGCTTCTTTTCTTACGTCTGCAATGCCAGGTGGGAGGCATAAGCTTCTTTTCTTACGTCTGCAATGCCAGGTGGGAGGCATAAGCTTCTTTTCTTACGTCTGCAATGCCAGGTGGGAGGCATAAGCTTCACCGTGAAAACAGATGACACTAAATCGCAATTACCTATTTACATTTGACATTTCAGGACTGGCACTCAAACGTATAACTTAAACATTTTATACGATATGACGAAGTTGGAGGAAATTTAAGTTGAGCACGTTCGTGTATGCGCACGATCAACAAACCAATGTTATAATTCACTTGACATTCACACACACGAGCGCACGCACGCACGCACGCACGCACGCACGCACGCACACACACACACATATTGGTGCGCATCCGATTGTAATACGTTCATCTATGTCGGGTTTAGTTGTACTCCGTCTAGCAACTTCTAAACATCTTTCTGCTGGCCCCGGACACATTTAAACGTGGTCGTTTATTGCGAGTTCAACCACAATCACACCACACCCGATGGTCTCATTTATAAGATATACAGAGTATGTGTTAATAAATGATTCATCAGCGTCATCGATCCCACCTACAAGTAGCGGAGGCAGCACTCTTGTTTGCAATCCAATTATTTTCTTCTACATATGTCTAATTACGGTGTTAATTGGTGCGGATGGAGAATGTCTACCAATTAAAGCGGCCCGACGAAACATGTCCGTTTGGTCGATAAAGTCTTTGTTGCTGCATGCCGTTGTAAGAACGACTTAGTATATAATGTGGCTTCTCTGACTCTACATTTTACTTTTATGCTCTCGTTATGTACTGCCACTTTGATGAACGAATATTCCCCTTATGCAAGTTGTTTCTGTCAGTTATGTGAAATGCATTGATGTAATTAATTATTTATGACTAGCAGTTTGTCAATCGTCATAATTATCATATTGATTCCTTCATGTGTTATATAAACGTATGCAGGCCTAACGAGTTACTGGATGAATACATAATATTGGCATGTGTGTGTGTGTGTGTGTGTGTGTGTGTGTGTGTGTGTGTGTGTGTGTGTGTGTGTGTGCGTGCGTGCGTGCGTGCGTGCGTGCGTGCGTGCGTGCGTGCGTGCGTGCGTGCGTGCGTGCGTGCGTGCGTGCGTGCGTGCGTGCGTGCGTGCGTGCGTGCGTGCGTACGTACGTACGTCTCAGCAGCTGACACAATCAATATTTGTCTCACTCATAGTCACTGTCAGCAGTGAAAATATAGCATTATTTCATAAATAAATTATATATGTTGAACTGTTGGGATTTGTGAATGCAATGAAATAAGGTTGGGACGCAGGTGTCTCTCTGGAATCTGATCAGCCGAGCATCTAGTTTTCAGATAAGCAAATAGTATTGAAACTGTGTTCTTCATTTGTAGATCGAGACAGTGTGCCGTGGAACAGAGTGGTGCCACACGTACGTAAACATCCTAATGGACTGTCCGATAACTGAAACATAATTGCTGTATTTGTCTACTGCATGTTCAAACAAAGAGAAGATAGCGTCAACAAAGAAATGCATTGTTATTACTTTAATCAAACAGTTAAAGTAATTGTATTGTATGTTCCAATGTCAGTGTTTGCAAGACCGTGGTTCATCCAGTTCTAGCCAAACGTCACCAACACATAGTGGTGTGTGGAATATAATGTTACCAACGCATAGTGGTGTGCGGAATATAATGTCACCAACACATAGTGGTGTGTGGCATATAATGTCACCAATAAATAGTGGTGTGTGGAATATAATGTCACAAACACATAGTGGTGTGTGGAATATAATGTCACCAACACATAGTGGTGTGTGGAATATAATGACCACTAACGAGACAGACAACGTGCAGTGGACTGGTAGTGTTGGCTACTGTAGTCTGCAACATGCAATTTCCTAGCGCTTGTATGCTATAAACAACAGTAACGAATTTATAAAAGAGAACAACTAAGCTTACTCAAGAACTGAAGTAGCAGGTCGGTCGGTACCAGGAGGGTTCCAGGTGTTCGCGTGAACTTCCCTTTGTGAACCCCCTTTCTGAAAAATTTAACCTGAAAAAGTATATGGTTGTTTGTATCTGACTCCAACTGTAAAAGCCATCTGGTAAGTTGGTAACAGTCAGGGTACAATAAACAAACACAAAAAGAGGTCGATTGGTCGGTCGAAAATGTTTTAATAAAATGGTAACCCAAACATGTAATGCCTATCTTTATTTGAAATAAATGTTCACGATAGTGCGGTTTTTCAAGGTTCGATAATGTGGTTTATCAAGTTTTGATTCGGCCCTCAGACTTGGTTCAGCGGTTCAAAGTTCCTTTGCCTTTGGGCCCGAATTAGGTGGATTGTTGTCCTATAGCTACAAATAATTCCAACGTAATGTTGCTCTCCTCTTTATCCCTGTAGTCCGGGGTGAGGCTGGCAAAGATACCGGTCGTCGATTATTTATGCAAATGCAAATTAAATGAATGACTAAACTAACGCAAATTCATTTCATAACGCTGTATCAGTAATCTTCTTCGTAATGTGCTTCAGATGAGTTTGGTAGCGACATCTAGTGAATGAACAGTGAAATAGTAAAACTGGGCCACGAGGCTTAACAAATCGGGAGGGCTATTGCTGGTTAGGTTCCCACTTAATTAGTATAGCTTAAAATGGGAGACTTAACAACATGAATACCAACATTATATTAAAGTACGTACATTCTGATTAATCACAGGTTTGTCTTTGAACACGATAAACAAATATTTCATGTTAAAATACGTGAGAAAAAAAACGTAAACAAGTTAAAAAAAAAATATCGGGTCGGCGGATCCGTAAAACAATTAATCAAAATTAAAAGGTCTTAGCAAGCCAATCAATCGTGTTGTGGTGGCTGCATGACTTCCACATATTCATAACTCACATCCGCCATGTTTTCTCTTGTAAGATGTGACCACTGAACTTTATATCGACAGAAAAGTGGATGTCACGTGGTTACTATAGCCAGCTGTTTAATTACCCACCACAGTGTAATTGAATGAAATACGTGTTCTTAGTGGGACGGCACTGCCCGTATGGGTCAGGCATGATCTTACAGTTAGTAACAGTTGTTGTCTTGGTAAGTTTTGAAATTATGCCATTATGAAGAAATGCTTTCAGTTAATAATTGTATCATGATGTGTGGTGATGAATTGTCCATCTTTCTATGTGCATTTATGCTATGTTCAATCACAACTACTTTAACACGATCGTCACCGTCGTCATTATTCCGTCCACACCTTTGTTTGTTATTCACCAGTGAAGAGACGACTTCGGCTGGTTCAAGGCTTACATCTCTGGTGAACCGGTATGTCAGAGCTATCCAGCCCTGCTTAAATGTACCGTTAGGATATTACCAAAACACTAGCTTGGAGACTGGTTGTTCGACAGCCCTAGTTACGCTACTTATGTGTCTTTCTGACGAGATCACGGATTATTATACTCACATTTGTTACATTGACAATACATTTGTTACATTGACAACACATTTGTTACATTGCCAATACATTTGTTACATTGACAATACATTTGTTACATTGACAATACATTTGTTACATTGACAACACATTTTAATAAACAATGAGGTGGACGGTCATTGTTTTAAAAATTATGTTATTAAATTGTTTACACAATAACCCTCTTCGTGTCATTTTGTTAAATTATGTAATATTTAGTTGTGCTGTGATGTGATGTGATGTGATGTGTGCATAAATTAGTAAATGTGCATTCCAATAAATTATTCAATTCCACAATGTAATTGTAAGCCGTAACTCGAAATTTCATAACGCCATTTTACCTCCGACCCAATGCTAGCTTTTCCAACATATAAATAAAACACAGTCTCGAATCATTTGTGAATTTTTTTATTCTTGTTGTCCATGGAAGTTCTTAGTACATAAGTACACTGACTCGGTGGAATTCACATTATCTTGGATAATAGAACTAATCGGTAAAGGATTAAAGAATACCTTTTGTGAACAGTTTCAAGCGGATCAGTAAACCTGCAGTGACACACAATCAACCGTATGTCGTTATTAAGCCAACAAACAATCACATCTTTAGTCGTGCATGCGTGCGTGCGTGCGTGCGCGTGCGTGCGTGCGTGCGTGCGTGCGTTCATGCGTGCGTGATATTGTGGACAATGTCTCGGATAACATGGCGGCTACTTTCGCATCGTTCTACGAAGTAGACCGTCGTTAGACCCAAATCCACGGGATTTCTTATAAGATCACCGAAAGGATGGACCATCTAGGATATTCAAGGACGCCTTCGATCTTCTTCAGCTTTTATCCAACACAAATACATCACACTGGTATTGGCCAGAGATGATGTTGTCGGCACTCACTCTTGCTGAGACAGCTGTAGCCCTGCTGATAGGGTTTGGACCGAGGACACTGGCACTTCTTAACGCAGTTGAAGCCGCAGCTGGTCGTCGGCTTGGTGCATGTCCGAACGCACTTGCGTCCACATATCGTCCAGACCAGGTCACCGGGACACACTGCAAGCAGAACGGCAAGGAGACCTCGAACTGTATATATATATATATATATATATATATATATATATATATATATATATATATATACATATATATATATATATATATATATATATACATTTATATATATACATACATATATATATATACATATATATATATATATATATATATATATATATGGTCAAACAAATTATATATATATATGTATATATATATATATATATATATATATATATATATATATATATATATATATATATATATATATATATATATATATATATATATATATATATATATATAGTCAGTGCTGTCATTGCAACGGTGAACTTGAGTAGCAAAACATAGTTTCAAACAAAACAGAACATTACTGGGGCGGCTGACATAACAATCGTCGAAAACAAAACAGAACGTTACTGGGGCGGCTGACATAACAATCGTCGAAAACAAAACAGAACGTTACTGGGGCGGCTGACATAACAATCGTCGAAAACAAAACAGAACGTTACTGGGGCGGCTGACATAACAATCGTCGAAAACAAAACAGAACGTTACTGGGGCGGCTGACATAACAATCGTCGAAAACAAAACAGAACGTTACTGGGGCTGCTGACATAACAATCGTCGAAAACAAAACAGAACGTTACTGGGGCGGCTGACATAACAATCGTCGAAAACAAAACAGAACGTTACTGGGGCGGCTGACATAACAATCGTCGAAAACAAAACAGAACGTTACTGGGGCGGCTGACATAACAATCGTCGAAAACAAAACAGAACGTTACTGGGGCGGCTGACATAACAATCGTCGAAAACAAAACAGAACGTTACTGGGACGGTTGACATAACAATCGTCGAAAACAAAACAGAACGTTACTGGGGCGGCTGACATAACAATCGTCGAAAACACGCAAAGCGTTGCGACCAATTGTAAGTAATAATCACAAAGGGTAATCCTATTGTTCGTACAAAGGGTAATAGTTGGTGAATTTCGAAACAACAATAATGCTACGGATCCTTCCAGGTGTCGTTGATGAGCCATTTAAATGTTGGCGCCCGATATGAAGTGTCCAGGAAGAGCAGCTTAACTTACATACGCTAGTTCAATTATAGTAAGATTATGATGATGATGGTGATGATGATTATATTATTATTATCATTTTTAAACACTCTCTCTGTACACTAAAACCATTTGTTAACAGGAATCATACATGGTTGTTCTTACGAATATTGCACAGGTGGAAATAATTAACAGTTGTTACCTTCCACACAATTACGATATGAAAGCGGAATCCATATCCATGCCTCGTGTATGCCGTCAAATGTAACCACGACCTCAGAGTTACTGACCACTTCTCCCTTGGTGGTGTCAATGGATTGGATCTCGAGCGGCAGTGTGTTACCGTTAGTGAACAACTTGTTATTCACTTGTATTGGTAGATCAGACACTTGTTTGTGCACATTGACTTGACAGTCTGCATCCGTAAATGTTGTGAAAGTTAGTATAGCACAGACGCTCACAAAGGAAAACGTTTACGCGAGTATGAACGCCCGACTGAACACAATGGTGCCATCAGAGCTACTGACACGAACTTTACCTAGTAACCATTGTATGTGAAAGAACGACAGACAAAGCTGCAGTAAACGATTTAAAACTTGGAACCAGTTTTTGTGAACCGAAGACAACAAAAGTAACAACTGAAGAATTTTGAAAAAGTCCACGTATTTACAGATAGCAAAAAAAACATTTCATTCATAATTGTGTTTGCATTGTTTCCTTTAGGCCGAATTCACTGTATTTAACATGGTGGATAATCTTACTTTTAAGTGTTAAGCTGACACAACATCTTAATGTGTTTCAAGGTCCATTCATGTCATTTACAGGACAATGACAAAGTCCAGTGGATAATGTGTTACTTCGTAGTACACTACCCTCGGGGAAAATTTCCGTAAGGAAATGTCTTAGGGGGAATGTCCAGGGGAAGTCGACCGGGGTGTTTTTTTCCGGGGGTAGTCCTATAAACTAAATAAATGGAATAATCTTCATGAACAGATAGTTAGGTCCAAAAATGTCGACACCTTCAAACGAAGGTTAGGTGCATATATCGCATACTTAATGTTCCCTTGACTTTGATTTAATATTTCCAACAAGTGTACATATTTGAGGCTACTTAGCCCTTTGGTTTTGACAGGCCTTTCAGCTCAGATCCCCGGGAATGTTGGCGCAGTATGTCGTCGTTTTATGTTGCACTGTAGTCGCGTAAGTATGAAGCCGATGCGGTGCGCCAATCATCATACAGATTGCAACAGGCTCAGTTTCGGCCACACGAACTTGAACCATACGCACTGGGAACGAGAGAAATGGCGTGGAACATTCGTGAAAAGGGCCTAAATCAGTGTTCCGCAAGCCTTGGCCCGCGGGCCAAATTTGGCCCGCGGACGGTTTTCAGTTGGCCCGCGAGACCCTCTCCAGAAGTAGGAAATATTGAAAAAACAAATTGGGAATATAAATTTTTATTTGTTGATTTAATGTCTACTGAGTCTAGACAAAATAAAATTAATGTGGAGTTGCCTTGATTTGTTTTGTAGGCATGCATTATTCGATTTATAAATTGCCGATGGCATCGATATGTTACCCAACTTTTCTTCCAGGAGCATGCATGGATTCTCTAAAAATTAGTTTGCAGAATTTAGAATAACTTTTCTTGTCAAATAGTGATACCAGCAATGATATTAATAATGTAATTGAAGAGCGCCACCAGTCGATTGTACAGATCAATAAAATGCGCCCAAAATTTATGCTACATTAAAATCGTTAGTACTGTACACGTTTCGACTCCGAAGACCGTAGCGGCGTAGACCGTAGCGGCGTAGCTGTTTCAACCGTCCCAGCCCTTGTAACATCAACGTTGACTATATTATTGTATTACAATAATTACACTGTGAATCGTGTTTTGTTGCGATCCCGAAAACTATGGCATCTGCTGAAAAGAAACGATTGTTCGATGACAACTGGGAGCATGAGTTTTTTGCTATCGCGAATACGAACAAAAAGCCGTGTCTTATTTGCCACGAGACCATCGCCGAGATGAAGAGGTACAATGTGAAACGACATTACGACTCGAAACATAAGAAGGATTTTGACAGTGCTTGTCCGGGGAAAGGAGAGCGGCTGAAGGAGTTCAATGAACGCTTTGATGCATACGTGGCCGAGGCGAAGAGTGTCGGTTTTTGCTCAAGGTAGAGTAGGGTGGGGCAATACGCCTACTTTTTTTCGGAAAATCGACTCATGGGAAAACCTTTTAGATGTATCTCTGATATATTGGATGTATCACCTAGTTTATTATCTTAGCTGAACATCTAGCATGTTCAGTATCGCACAAAAAGTTATAGCCATTTTAGCAGGTCTTGAAAATGCCCTTTTTGCTAGTTCTCGATTACGCAAAAGTCCGACGCGGAGATGAATTGGGATTTCAACTCACAAGAAGAAAAAAGGCCAGTAAAATCCGAGGAAGTCAATGATTTTGAATTTGCAAAATGTATCACTCTCCTGTCAGAAGAGATCATGCAAGCACGAGCTTCTCGTGCGAATGGGGTCCTCGTGCGAGTGGGGTCCTCGTGTGAGTGGGGTCCTCGTGTGAGTGGGATCCTCGTGCGAGTGGGGTCCTCGTGTGAGTGGGGTCCTCGTGTGCGACGACTGGGCCGAAGGCTAGAAAGACAGTTCATCGCTCACAACCACGCTGAAAACATCACCATCATAACCAGATTAGTAAACCAGATACGTTTTAGAGAACGTCGCCGAGCTCAAACACCTTGGCTTTTGGGTCTGCATCACAACCAAATACGTCAAGACCAGAAAGGGAATGGCTCAAAGTGCACTTAACCAACTTAGCAAAATATGGAAGTATGTACTACCACACAACACCAAGAAGCGGCTACCCGTTGCAACGGTGGTGTCTGTGCTCCGCTCGGATACAAGTCGTGGACAGAGACAAAACAACTATATAGTTGCTACACAAGAATACTGCGGACTGCTTCCAACTGGCACAAACAAACACAAAGATCAGCTGGGAACTGCTACGGATGCAATTACGAAATGACATTAAGTACCATACTGTGACAACGAGCGCAAACCATACTTTGTATCCATCGACTCTCTGAGTGGATGTGTAGGAGCAGAGCATGAATAACTGCAGACTGTAACGAAGGACAGAGACGTATTAAGACAGGTGGTTGGCGCCAGCCGATCTCGACACCACCAGTGACCGAAACACAGGGAGTTCCAGCGGGCATCGGTAAACTTTAACAAGATTTAACAAGATTTAACAAGATTTGCCATCCAAGCCAAAGGCCCAGATGGCAAGTGGACAAGGAAGCCATTGGCTTATCGAGAGTCCAACAATGTTCACCTACTTATAACCCGCCCTCCTGAGATATGTGTCAACCTTGTTTTTAAACATATTCACGCTGCTAGCAGTTACACAATCTGTAGACAATTTGTTCCATTCATTTATTGTCCTCTGTGAGAACGAGTGCTTCCTGATGTCCAATCTACATTGATCCTTTACTAATTTTACCTCATGTCCTCTAGTTCTGCTATCCTTCTTGAGTGAGAAAAACATATTTCTATCAATAATTTCATACCCATTCAATATCTTAAAAACTTCAATCTGATCTCCTCTTAACCTCCTTGTCTCTAGAGTTGTTAAACCACATTCTTTCAGGCGTTCTTCATAACTAAGGTCTCTAAGTTCTGGAATCATTTTAGTTGCTCTCCTTTGTATGCGTTCAAGCGTATCTATATCCTTCTTACGATATGGTCTCCATGCTTGTATACAGTATTCTAAATGAGGTCTAACTATTGCTTTATAAAGAGGTATAATTAACTTTTTTCCCTTGTATGTTATGTTTCTTCTAATCAATCCAAGAATTTGATTACCCTTTGAAGCTGCAATACCACACTGCTCTGAAACTTTCATATCAGCGCTTATTGTAACTCCTAAGTCCTTTTCTTTTACAGTAGTACCCAGAACAGTATCTCCCATTTTATAGTTTACATTCAAGTTCCCATGTCCTGTATGTAGGCATTTACATTTCCCAAAATTGAACAGCATCTGCCATTTCTCAGACCATTTCACTAATCTGTCTAGATCGTTTTGTAAATGTTGTTTATCACCATCAGTATTAACCTTTCTAAACAGTTTTGTGTCATCCGCAAATTTCAGTACGTTACTTGTTATACTGTCGTCCAAGTCATTGATATAAATTAAGAATAATATAGGTCCTAGTACTGACCCTTGAGGTACCCCACTCAAAACCGATTTCCAATTTGAAACGTCTCCATCTACTACAACTCGTTGTCTTCTGTCAGTCAGCCATTGTTCTATCCAGTCAGTTATGCTATCCCCGATACCATGGGCTTTTAATTTAAGTAGCAATCTTTGATGTGGCACTTTGTCAAAAGCTTTCTGAAAATCTAAGTAGATAATATCTACTGGCGATCCCACGTCTATCCACTTAGTGATTTCTTCCAAAAAACATAACATATTTGTTAAGCATGACCTTGCTTTAAGGAATCCATGTTGAGATGAATTTAATAATTTATGCTTAACGAGGAAGTCCACCATATGGTCTTTAATTAACCTTTCTAATAATTTACAAATCACTGACGTTAAACTCACTGGTCTGTAATTATCTGACTTATTTCTCGAACCCTTTTTAAATAATGGTATGATGTTTGCTTCTTTCCATTCAAACGGAACAACTCCCTCTTTTAATGACAAGTTGAATACTCTTGCAAGTGGTATACTGATTTGATCTACTGTTTCCATTAGTAATTTTGGAGGAATCCCATCCACTCCCGGTGATTTGTTATCCTTCATTGCCCTTATTTTCTTAGCTACCAATTCTGGAGTTACAACTAACGGTCCTAAATATTCAGATTTAGCCCCCTGAAATTTAGCATCAGCAACTGGTAATGAACTAATATCTTCCTTGGTAAACACTGAACTGAAGTAACCATTTAGGTCTTCCGCCATTAAAAACCCCTGTGATATAATATTTCCAGCACTGTCTTCTAGAGGTCCAACCTTGTCTTGTACGTTTTGTTTACTCCTGACATATGCATAAAAACTCTTGCTGTCGTTTTTTATGTTACATGCCAGTTTTTGCTCATAGCTTCTTTTAGATTGTCTGATTTCAGTTGTAGCTGCATTAAGTGCCTCTTTGTATTTTGCATAGTCTTCTTCCTTTCTGGTACGCCTATAAACCCTCCACATAGTTTGTTTTAGCATTATTTTTCTAATAGCCTCTTTTGACAAATGTTTCTTTCTACACCGTTTTCCTTGTTTTCGGAAGGGAACAAATTTATCGATGATACTCTCAATTTCATATTTAAGAATGTTCCAGCATTCAATTGCGGTCTTATTCATCAGCATGTTATTCCAATCTAGCTGTGCTAAGTATTTTCTCATATCTTTGTAGTTACCTTTGTGGAAGTTTCTCTTGTACGTTTTCTTATTTTTACTTTCTGATTTTACATTGATGTCAAAATGTATTTGATTATGGTCACTATTACCCAATGGTTCAAATATTTTTACATTGTCCACTAATTCTTTTTGTGATGACAAAACTATATCTAATACATTTTCTCCCCTGGTTGGTTCTAGTACGTGCTGAGTAAGAAAGCTATCCTGGATTAAACATAGAAATTGTTGATCCTCAATCCCTGTGCTCTCTAGAGAATTCCATTGTATGTGTCCATGGTTAAAATCTCCCATTATGATACATTCCCCTTTACTAACTTCCTTTATAGCGTTTTTTATTTTTGTGTTGTCCTCTTCGTTTATGTTTGGACTTCGGTAAACTAATCCAATAGTTAATTTTGAATTTCCTGAAACAATTTTGCACCAAACAGCTTCATCGCAATCTGCTTCCCTTTCTAGTTTTATTTCATAAGCCTGAATAGATTCTTTAACATATAAAATAACTCCCCCGCCCCTTCTTCCTATTCGATCTTTCCTAAACATTACGTATCCTGTCAGTCCTAATTCAGCATCTGTAATATCTATGTTGGCCCATGATTCAGTTATACCAATTATGTGAGGGTCAATATCTTCTACCATAATGTTTAATTCGTTTTTCTTATTTACTATGCTCCTTGCATTTAAACATACGCATATATAACCTTTTTCAGAGATGTTTTTCGGATGATTTGATATTGGTTTATCTGTGCTAGTGGCCTCTTGTTCTGCTTGAGACACCTCTAGGTAACCCCCCTGCACTTCTAGTTTAAAGAATGTTTACTTCCAAAAACATTTGTCATTGTACCCAAGTCGCTATCTACTGCTGCTGAAAGTTTGTCCGCGAATACTGCCGCCCCCTTTCCACTTAAATGAAGCCCATCCTTCATGTACATATCTGCCCTCCCAACAAAACTTCCCCATAAATCCACAAATCCAACTTCCTCTTCCCTACACAGCCTCTGGACTAACATGTTAATTGCCATCCCCCGACAATTTCGATATTTGTGACCCCTCCTGCCCATTACAGGTAAAATCCCTGACAGTATTACCTGCTCAACCCGCGTCTGTTTTAGTGTTCTGACCAACTGCCTATATTTCCTAACTATGGCAGTTGTACCCTCCCTCTCTACGTTATTTGTCCCTACGTGTACTAAAACAGATCCACCCTTACCCGAGCCTACGATGTTTTTTACCCTCTCAGTTATCGCCTCTATTTTGGCTCCAGGCAAGCAGACCACCACATCATCTCCCTTGTTTAAGACTCTGTCGGTCTTCCTAACTATCGAATCCCCCACAAACACCCTCGCTCTCTTCCTCACCCCCTCTATCACTGCTGCAGAATAACTCTTCCTTTCGATCCCCTCCATCACATTCTGTCCTGACCCCTTCCCTCCTGTCTCCCCCACTTCCCACTCCTTTGCTCTTGTCTCTCCCACTCCCCTCTCCTTCACTCCGGTTGTTTTCCCTTCCGTCTCCCCCACTCCCTTCTCCTTCCCTCCTGTCTCCCCTACTCCCCTCTCCTTCCCTCCGGTTGTTTTCCCTCCCGTCTCCCCCACTCCCTTCTCCTTCCCTCCTGTCGCCGCTACTCCCCTCTCCTTCACTCCAGTTGTCTTCCCTCCCGTCTCCCCCACTCCCTTCTCCTTCCCTCCTGTCTCCCCTACTCCCATCTCCTTCACTCTGGTTGTCTTCCCTTCCGTTCCTTTCCTTCCCGTCTCCTTACGTCCTGTCTCCCTATGACCTGTCACCTTCCCTCCTCTCAGCTTCCTCCCAGGCTGAGGTGAGCTCTCCCTAGCATCTCTTGTGTCTTTCGACACTTTATCGTCTACAGTTCCCCCACCGGAACTACTGGCACAACTCCCCTGTTCCCTTCCCACCATTGCCACAACGAGCAGCCTCAGCTCTTCCAACTCCACCTCTAGTTCCTTCATCCGTGCGCATCCCCTACACTCAAAACTAAAACTATCTGCCTGGACCTCAGCCCAGGACTTCTCGCACCCAGACTTGACGAAATCCACCCAGTTGCTGCAATAGCCACAAATTAAATGCCTTGTGGCCTTTAACTGCCGTTTGCACGGCGCCATCATACAATTTATTTTTAATTAGTTTGCTACGTTAGCCTTGAATAAGGCTGTTTTTGTGATCAAAAGAACACTTTAGGCTAAAAATCCTGCCACCTGGCGAATACGGAGAACACTGTGTAACAAAACAACGAAGTCAGTGTGTACTAATTTACGCTAAAATCCTGCTGTTAATTCCTTTTTACCGAAAACGTTGACTACCACTATGTCAGATATTACCTTATGTATGTAATTTAAGTAAATAGATCACTTTATATATATATATATTAGCCAATGTAAACTATTCACTATGCTATCTCAATTTTCGAATAGTAAACAACCCTATTATCGCTCGCTGAATTCCCCGACAGAATCCGAAACTAACTTACTCTAAAATACTCCCTCTGACTAATAATTAACAAAACCTGTTTCCTAATATATGTCTACAATACGTTTGTGTATAATATATATTCAATAGTAATACTTATTCTATTTGATATACCGCGTTTTTCTGTAAATGATCTACACCAAATTCAAGTCGCTGCACCAAGTCCAAGTAGCCGGAAGTCAAACTTGCATCGTCATCAAACTTGTCGGTAAACAAGCGATATATCACTGGCGTATCTCGCGTGCATCCGATTGTTTTTTCATACTCGTACTGAGACTGAAAAGGGCTAATGATAAACGAAGCAAGATTTGGTGTCAGCCTCACCCCGGACTTCAGAGAAAAATATGAGAGCAACAATTGCAACGCAATATCTTTCTGGAAATGTGCCTTCTGCCGATCTTCTCTGAAGACATCCATATATGTGAGGTGTGCAGTCAATTTATGACCTTGTGTCCCATCATGGGCCAATATCCTAAGAAGTATACAAATAGAGTTGTAATAGGTCAAATAACTAAATTTATCAGCAAACAAATAGTATTTTCCTATACGTCCGTATTTGCCATAGTATCAAAATATAATATGAATTACTTTTTCTATGACTGCAACAGCGAATATCATAGTTTATCCTATCATCATAACTGTTTATGTAATATTCTAATTTTGTATTAGCACCAAAGAATATAATTGCATATATTTGGTGCTATATAAATTAATAAATATTAAACATCGATCGAACATGATTTTTATCACATATCAGTGGCGTATTTGGGGATCTATTGCGCCATGCCCTTTGGCTTAATTTTTTCGCACGGACCTACCCGCGTCAACGCACATAAATACACACATAAACACGCTCATACCAAAATGTTAACACGCACGCACGCACGCACGCACGCACGCACGCACGCACGTTCATTTCCTCCAAAATCTAACATCCACACACAACATGGTTGACGCTAGTCGGTGAGCGCTGTCGGTGGTGGTTTGTTACCCAGATATAGGGTAGGGTGGGGCAAGACGCCCCTATGCGAAAATGTGCTACCCCCGTCCATCTACAGCCATATGGTTCGATGATAAGTATTTGAGATAGCCGGATGGAGCCACGTATCACCGTGTTCATACGATTGCAGTACGGTTGCGGAAAATGCCAAACACGCAGTAAGCTATTCATATTAAAATTTTAGCTTCTTAATAGTATTATACAAATCGTCGTTATCAATTTGGGACTACATACAGCAGCCGCGGGAAACTGAGACCAAAAAGTAAATGCATACAATAATCTAATATAATTATAGTAGTGTATAAATGTATCGGTTGTGGACGACACATGAGAAAAAATATTCAAATAACGTTGGAGTCGTCGGTATCACGTGGAGTGACAACAGTTGTAATAATATAATCACGCAGTTTACGCTGCCAGCTGTTTCTAACAAACCACACCAATAACACAACTTTCTATCAGTTCATATCCCCATTTCCACGGTGTCTTCTCTTTAGGGTAAAATACGTGCATACGTGAACATACTTTATGCACTCACAACATTCAACTCACGGAAATAATTTACATCGCTCAAATGTACATATAACACAGCACACAAAACAGCAGGCATGTGTAATACTGGACACATTCATATCCACTGGTTGACAGCTGAAATTGCCGCTAGATTTGTTATCACTGTATTACGACATCTACTCTGTATTCCTGGTTGTAGCCTTTCTAATTGACAACATCGGTAATACTCTTTAGCCATGCTTATCTTGAAGCATTACAACACAATGCTATTTACAAATCCAATTATATCGTAACACAACTATATCATATAGTTCTTTAACATTTTCATAGCCATTGCTAATCCACTGAAGACCGTTTTACTTCAACAAACAGGAGTGTGCCTGATGATAAGGCAGTCCTTGCACCACCAGACACGTGATTACCTCAACCAAATCTACCTCACAAGGTTACTCATTAAACGTCTTAAGATTTTAACAGAACTTCACACCTCCTTGGCTTTTTGTGACTTTCCAAAGTCATAGCAGAAGTGAAATAATATGTAATGTTCATGTACAGTGGAACCTCACTATTAAGGTCATTGGGCCAAAGGGACCTGAATAGCGAGGTGACAATCTTCTCCTTAGCAACTGTGTTTACATATGTACATTGCAATACTAGGGTAGCATACATCTGTGTTTACATATGTACATTGCAATACCAGGGTAGCATACATCTGTGTTTACATATGTACATTGCAATACCAGGGTAGCATACATCTGTGTTTACATATGTACATTGCAATACTAGGGTAGCATACATCTGTGTTTACATATGTACATTGCAATACCAGGGTAGCATACATCTGTGTTTACATATGTACATTGCAATACTAGGGTAGCATACATCTGTGTTTACATATGTACATTGCAATACCAGGGTAGCATACATCTGTGTTTACATATGTACATTGCAATACTAGGGTAGCATACAACTGTGTTTACATATGTACATTGCAATACTAGGGTAGCATACATCTGTGTTTACATATGTACATTGCAATACTAGGGTAGCATACATCTGCCACATCAAAACTTTCCTACTTATACTGTTCTCACTGAAACAACTTTGCCCTTTGCTTTAGTCCCAAAGACAAATGTTTGGGCCAGAAATGCGACAAAAAAGTATAAGGAAATATCCGACAGCGGCAGTCATGTTTGTTAGCCTGATGGACCAGGTTGCTAGGCTAACAGTCACGTGATGGATCTGACAATTGCCTTTGGGTTTTGTTTTGACTAATGAAATGAAAATATGAACGCAGCAGCAAGCCTGTCAATGTGTTACCATAAGGAAACAGCAGCAAGCCTGTCAATGTGTTACCACAAGGCAACACAGCACCAAGCCTGTCAATGTGTTACCACAAGGCAACACAGCAGCAAGCCTGTCAATGTGTTACCATAAGGAAACAGCAGCAAGCCTGTCAATGTGTTACCACAAGGCAACACAGCAGCAAGCCTGTCAATGTGTTACCACAAGGCAACACAGCAGCAAGCCTGTCAATGTGTTACCATAAGGAAACAGCAGCAAGCCTGTCAATGTGTTACCACAAGGCAACACAGCAGCAAGCCTGTCAATGTGTTACCACAAGGCAACACAGCAAATACAAAACAGTGTCTCTGAAATGTATCTGCCAAGGTGCCATCTCAAACATTTTACGTTACGTTCCGCCATCAACATCATAAAACTTTGAATCACATATGCTTGTGTGCAACTTCATATGGGTCAGGTAGCACTTCAGAATTCATAAAACTGCTCGCATGCACTGCCCTTATGAACTTTAATCGGAAAATAAACAAAGTTTTTTTGGGAAAATACACTGATGTATGATGATACTAAAAGAAACAGTTATTAAACCCCTCCCATGGAACCTGTTTTCTGTAGTGTTGAAACATCAATGTTTTGACATGTCACGTAAGGGCATTAGTATTACTACACAGCACTGAAACAACACAACAGTTGTGTACTTGTTGGTTAATCCAAGACGCTCTGAAGTGCCGTATATGAAGGGCAGTGAAGCAGTAGCTCAACATTTTTTGATATTCTCATTAATTCCGCTTTCATTACTCTGCTGAGAGTTCACAATACATGAATACAGTCAACATGTAAATATTTAATATAGTCGTGACATATTATTTAATATTTATGAAATAAGATGAGTCATTAGGTACACTGGTGACTGTTTTAGCTTAATGTATCATTACTGTTTCATGTCGCCTGCAAGACATGTGCACGATTGTTGCCTGCAACATTAACATGCACATTAGTGACATAAGCTGCAAATTGCCCCACATAAAGAAAATCAGAGGAGTTTCTGATTGGTCATACTAATAGATGAACAGTTCTGGAAACTGGATGTTATGAATTGGAACCGTCAGTCCATCTTTTGAGGTCAACTCAGTGCCCTGTGGTGGCTGCGCGATCTTATCAAGAATCTCATTCAGTTTGTTGGTGAACTTCTCCGACTGAAATCAATGACAACGTGGATATGAATCAGGTGTTTACGATGTGCTTTACATTTCAATTATGAACAGTATAGCACTCCAAATTCCAAAAACATCATGTGACAAATTCTACAATATTTGAAATATGATCCATGTTCTTGGATCATACTAGCTATTTGAAATGAATCAAAAAGTAAAGTACATAACATACGGTGAGCAATACCGACCTTGGCCTCAAACCTATTCATGTTGAAACAGAACGTCTCAAAATTTACATGGTGTGCTGTACAAACCTTGGCTTCAGAGCGGGCAACAATGTCTTCAAATGGACCATTCGTGAATTTCTCTAGGATTTTCTGTCTTTCCTTTTGTTCAACTTCTTTTGCTTTCGGATTCGTTTCTAGAAGAGACAATGCAGCAGCTTTCACTTTCATTAACAAACCACTTCAGCATGACACAGTTACAATTTCAAATACACTTAAGTTTACCTATTGGTATTCGATATTATTGTACATGTTTTTGGTCAAAATAAATGCATTTCTCTCCTCTCCTCTCCTCTCCCTCTCCCTCGCCCTCTCAATCTCTCAAATAGATTGCATATTTATCACTCATTTACCACAATCGCGGAGGTCATTACTTACCACATACATACATATCATAATAAATTAATAGAATGGTTGCACAGAACCCAGCTGGCTTTTTTCTAATTTTTTAATCATATGTAAATGTATAAATTTCCTGCATTTTTGCCCACAAAAGCTATTGCCAAAAGAATATATAAAACATGCTGTTCCAATTATAGATGCGCATAAATACAGAAGACTTAGCTTATTAGCAGTCAGTACAATAATGGAGACATGATGAATTTGCATTACAGATTAAAGTTTTACCTGCACTATAGTTTAGAATCATGTTACAGGGACTCCGCTTAACAGAATCACGGATAACAGAACCAGCCGTTTAGCAGAATCAAATATACTGGCTGGGACGGAATCGCTTCCTAGTCCTGCTCTAATAAGATGAGTCGCTTAAATGAATCAGCCACTTAATAGAATCAAATTGCTCTGGTGATTATGTGTGATTATGTTAAGTGGAGTCTATTATATTTTTCTACAAAATACTACACATGGCTATGACTTATCACAGCATCAGTTTCATTTTTGATATATTAAAACCATGCCTTTGCTTTCTGTATAGGCATTTGGGTTTGACAATCATAAATAAAATGTGACTGAATTCATCAGAGGACCAGCAATATAAATATGATGACTGAATAGAGAGGTCCACAGCAATCACACACTTACCAAGCACTTTCTTCAACGATTCAAATGTGATCTCCTCTATGGCCGATTTCTACAACAATTGTAACATGTTCAGTAATACGGACAGGCTAATGGATAGGCAATTTGTTTAGCTGAATCAATTACTGTAACCTATTTTGCCAGCCGTTTATAAAATGTGTGGTGACAATAAACATAATTTTACTGGTATAATTTAGACCATGCTACAGCATGTCAACATACCCTGATTGACTCGATTGATGACGACCGACTGTCCAGGGTGAAGCTGATGTTGAGAGACTGGATGTCACTCGCACTCTTCTTCAGGTCGACTTGATCTGTAACAAGACAACCATCTCAGAGAGGAGGAAGATCTCAGTAAAGAGGAAGATTTCAGTGAGGAGGAACATCTCAGTGAGGAGAGATATCTCAGTAAGGAGGAAGATTTCAGTGAGTCGGTAGATCTCGGTGAGGAGAGATATCTCAGTAAGGACGGAGATCTCAGTGAGGAGGAAGATCTTAGTGATGAAGAAGATCTCAGTGATGAAGAAGAAGTGAAAAATAACAAGGAAGATCTTAGTGAGGAATCAAAAGGAAAATCACAGAGAGGATCAGTGAGGAGGAAGACCTCAGAGAGGTGGAAGATCTCAGAGAGGAAAGAAGTCTAAGTGAGAAAGAAGATATAAGTGAACAGGTATAGCTCAGGATAAGGAAGACGTGAGTAAGAAGAAAGATCCCAGATAATTTGAATATCTCAGTGGGAAATAACAAGGAAGATCTCATAGAGGATCAGTGAGGAGGAAGACCTCAGACAGGAGGAAGATCTCAGATAAGGAAGATCTCAGAGAGGAAGAATATATCAGTGTATAGGAAGATCTCAGTAAGGAGGAAGATCCTAGTGAGGAGGAATATCTCAGTGGCGAGGAAGATCTCTGTGATGAGGAAGATCTCAGAGAGGAGGAAGATCTGGGGCCGGTTTCATAAAGGGTTCGTACTGTTACTACTGCACGAACCTTCGTACGAAGAGTAGTTCGTAGTTAGGTGCAATTGTTCGCAACGATATGAGTGGTTTCTATGATTGTTCCGAGTTACGCAATCTACATCAAACCTCTGCGTAAATTCCTTTGAACTGTACAAATACTACAATACCAACCCCATGTGAGGAGTGACAGCAAAGATCTCTGTGAGGAGGAACATTTTACAAAACGCAAAAATGCATGGTCCAACATTTCCAATGTAGGATGTAATGTCAAACTATTGGCAAGTTACATAAGGGCACATTACTGGAAGTATGGTCTGAAATTAAACCATTTTATTACTTGGGATCTGCATGCTTCAAGCAAACAGTCAAGAGCAGCTACATTCACAATTAGGCTGCTCTGGGCAAATTGTTTCCATTAAGTATACGGAGCCATTGCTTTTCTACAACACTATCACACATGCAACAGCAGGCCTCTACACAAGCACAGACCATGCCCTGAGCATTGCTAAAGAACATGACATTGTATGCTTTCATTTAATTCTTTTGTAAAACTTGGTCAAGAACAAGCTGCTTAACTAAATTTCTAGATAATTCAATGTAGATATTTTCAGTATCCCTCATGTTACTATAACCCACCTAGAGTATGTAAGTCTGTATCTTATGCTATGCCTCGCTTTGTAATTCGGGGGCCAAACTTTCCGGGGTTCATCTACGACCCAACTATCAGGTTGAGATTTTTATTTTAGTAAATTCATCCCATTGATGGGTGGAGCTTCGACATATCTACGACGACATCATCCTACCAGGACGTCGTTCTCACTTGTACTGAGGAAGCCATCTTGATAAGACAGGTGAAAGTCCCTATGGGTAAATAAAACTTGGGGATATGTAAAAAAGAATTGTATTATCATAAAGATGAACTATCGTGAGGAGTGTTCAACAACTAGACACCTGATGCATGCACAACAACACAGAGGAGTTTATTTAGGTTAAAACCGATACAAACCAAAATGGTGTTATCAGAACCAACAGCACATTTCAAACGAAGACTGAACATACGGGATATATGAGTCGAACAGGTCAGCACTTCAATGTTGGGTCTTTGTGCCAAAATGTATTGGCAATTTGTTCTCACCAGTTTATTAGTGTTGTGTTAAATTCAGCCTGTGCCCTAACAATCTGCTCTATGTTTGCATCTAGGGAACTGGATTAGCCAAAATTCATACCTCAAAGGATGTACCACGGTAGGTCTATAGTCACCAACATAGTTTTTGCTCCATGGCAGATTTTGCGATCTCGCTGGATCTCAAACTAGATACTGACGAAGTTAATTGTTTCGAAGAAAATGATGCATAAACAGGTTTTTGAGACATAGATCGCAGCAGTGTTGCGACACATCCACGCACTATGTAAATATACCATATTTATTTTTTTTGGACGATAATGTATGCAACTATTCATAATCATCACTACAGAAAAGTTAACAAATAGACCTGTTGTGTTTGTACACTTAATGTGTTGCATCTTACTGTGCAGTGAGACTTCTGAAAGATGCTGAGACAATATTTGTCGCTAGACTCGCTTTGCGTATTTTACTCAAAACAAATTTTCTAACAATTTGTTTGTACTCGATCTATGAAATAACTGTTAACGATTTTGAATATCGATCATTTGCGCAAATTTCTTCACATTTTTTGTGAAAATGGCATATTCTAATTAAATAAGACAAAAACTACATATTGACCAGTATAAGTTTGGTGTGTCTAGCATTGTTCTGAAGTGTTCCTCTTAGTCATTTGGTGTGTCTAGCATTGTTCTGAAGTGTTCCTCTTAGTCATTTGGTGTGTCTAGCATTGTTCTGAAGTGTTTCTCTTAGTCATTTGGTGTGTCTAGCATTGTTCTGAAGTGTTCCTCTTAGTCATTTGGTGCGTCTAGCATTGTTCTGAAGTGTTCCTCTTAGTCATTTGGTGTGTCTAGCATTGTTCTGAAGTGTTCCTCTTAGTCATTTGGTGCATCTAGCATTGTTCTGAAGTGTTCCTCTTAGTCATTTGGTGTGTCTAGCATTGTTCTGAAGTGTTCCTCTTAGTCATTTGGTGCGTCTAGCATTGTTCTGAAATGTTCCTCTTAGTCATTTGGCATGTCTAGCATTGTTCTGAAGTGTTCCTCTTAGTCATTTGGTGCATCTAGCATTGTTCTGAAGTGTTCCTCTTAGTCATTTGGTGTGTCTAGCATTGTTCTGAAGTGTTCCTCTTAGTCATTTGGTGTGTCTAGCATTGTTCTGAAGTGTTCCTCTTAGTCATTTGGTGCATCTAGCATTGATCTGAAGTGTTCCTCTTAGTCATTTGGTGTGTCTAGCATTGTTCTGAAGTGTTCCTCTTAGTCATTTGGTGCGTCTAGCATAGTTCTGAAATGTTCCTCTTAGTCATTTGGCATGTCTAGCATTGTTCTGAAGTGTTCTTCTTACTCTTGAAAGCCGAATAAACGTCCCTACATGCGTATTTATTTGATGAAAAATGCAACCCTATACGCACCTTATTAGGCACTAAACTATTATTAGACTTAAACATTTGTGCTGGCCTACATTTTCCGATAATCGTGGCAAATTATGCTGGGAATTTTTTTTTAGGAGAGCAATCGCTCTCACTCCCTACTGCTTGTGCTAATCAATCATCCATGGAGTGGTTTACCGCTCATGCTAAAATCACTTATTCCCAACCGGAGCTGCATGTGGCTCCCTCTGATGGCTAAGTTTTCATCCTTTTGAACGACAGTCGTGAATTTAGCGGGATCCCGTGCTTCCAGATCCTAGATTTTGATCCCAAAGCGTTAGACCGTTAGATTTTCATGATTAGATGAATCGGTCAGAATCAGGGTTATTTGATTTAAATCATTTAATTTAAGTCATTGATTTAAATCATGATTTAAATCACTCTAAAAAAATCATTGATTTATGATTTTTTTACTTCCGGTTTTTTTAATCGCTGATTTATATGAATTTAACACAAATAATTGTTTACAAGCATCGAGATCAACAAAGTTTTGTACGTTTTTAATACAAAACAAACACCACCAGATAGCCTGATAGTCAAATATTTTATGACATTGTGTATGTTTGAGCTATTCCCTTTCTGAATGCAGCGAAGCCACACAAACTTGTCTTCCAGAGGAAGTATCTTTTCAACACAGAAGCCCTGAGTTAAAGTCCACTTATAGCTTGTGCTAGTTGTTACCAATTCAGTATGTTGACTCAGTTGTTTAATACTGTACCAGTTTGTATTCTGGTTAGAGACCCTTAGAGTACACAGAGCCCTGGACAGGTGCTAATCCACCCTATAGACAAACAATTATTACCACTGCTACAGCCAGACACACAGCATGCTTTCCTTTCCAAGACAGATTATGCAACTATAGGGGGTGTACCCTCTGTTAAGACAAGAACCCAAATCGATTTGAATATAACATGTTTGAAAGAGTTTACAAATTTAAACATCTATATAACTATCTATATACCAGATTTCCTCCCAAAAAAAATTAAATAAATCAGATTTTAATAAAAAAAATCAGATTAAATTTTTTTGTTTTAAATAAAAAACATGATTTTTTTCAACCCTGGTCAGAATCCTTAGTTCTCCGGAGCTCAATATGGTATATTATTAGTTAAAACACCAGTATCACCACGTAAACTGATCGTAAATGCCCGCTGTGCGCAGCACCAGCTTGGTCTTGGGTATTCAATTCAATAAAACTTTAATGTCCATTTAAAAACAGACAATTCCCCGGTTTATATTAAAAGGGGCTACTATATCTGCGGCGATGCGAATACGCACAAAGTTTATGCATATTTGGCTGAAAAAAAAACACTGCGATCTGCATAGTTTCAAGGGACGCCTTAGTTTTACGTCGAGTAAAAATGGTGAAAGATATCTTCGGTGCTAAAAAAGACAAATATACTAGTGCCTTTTTTGCACTATACTATTATTTGTTTTGAACAATTTGCCAACCTATACTATTATTTGGCACTATACTATTATTAAATTTGACCGATTTGCCACCCTATACTGTTATTTGGCCTATATGTTTATTTGGTTCTGGTGCTGGTTCCATGAAGTGTTTGTACCAAAAGAAAGAACGTATGTGGACGTTCAAAGCAGATTATGTAACTTGGTACAATTGTAGAAAACGTGTTGCTAACAACTGTACTGTAGTTACGTAACCTATGTCAAACGTCCACATAGGCTCCTTCATAATATTTCCCCCCCGGGAATTTTTTTTTTTTAATGTATGTCCCATCCACATGGGCCCACGGGCACACCTACAAAATTTCAACCCATACATGTGAAACTGATGGAGATACGAGGGAACTTAGAGTACAAAAAAAATTATTTATATTATAGACACGGACTAGTACCATATTGATGATAACATCATGTGGTGTAGTGTTACGATATAGCAAGTTACTACTAGCAACATACTGATAAATGACAAGCATATTAGGGTCATACATTATACTGTGTATAAATAGAGATCAAATTGCAAGATATGAACTTTGATTATTCAATATATGTCAACTTGAGCGGTCTTCACAAGGGTGTTAGTAGTAATTCTAACAAGAGTGCAGCAGGTGTTAGACAAAAGTCTTAGCAAGCACTTACGCTTCTGCTGATTATCACCTAGAGACAAGAGAGTGACGGGTTAGAGAGAACACTGGGCTAGCAAAAAAGTGCAGAAATGCAGGCCAGTTATAATATAACACTACATTTATATGTAAATATTACTGATATTTTAATATTTAAACAATCTGAAAGATAGACACATTCATTTTGAAATTAAATATGTAACCCGCTCCACCAAAATCAGGAATAAGTCGGAAACGCTGAGCCTGGCTATTCCACTTCAAAGTGTGTGAAGAGGCGAATATGGCTGCGATGGTAGATTTTCAGGTGTTGATGTTTTTAATTAGCCTAACTATCCTACATTGCTGTCATTCTATTATAAGGTCATAAAACGATTGATAGCTTTGAAAAAATACGATACCAGCTATGAATATCTTAATGAACATAAAGGAAACTTCGCTCAATTCAGATGTATCGTATCCTCTACACATTGCATCCACCCCCGACAATATTGGCATCATTGAAAAGCTGACCTATTATGAGATGCATTTACTAGGGCAAAATCAGTCACGTTACTATATAACCAGTCAGAGAGGTTTAAAACGGAGACCTAACGTAAAAAAAACCACATTATTCATTGAGTAATAACGAGGATGTAATCATGTGATATGAATCGTAATGTCTGATTGGTTCAGCTAGAAACACGCATGCTCTGAACGTTGGAATGCAACCTTTACCCCCATGTGAAGCCATCTTTGTTTTGGTTTGATGCACGGAGACTGTTATTATATCAAATCTACAATTATTAATAAATTATTTAGTTGCCATTGACTGGGGAACTTAATAGAGTCAGACGGATCATCATTTCTGAGGGCAAAAGTGAGGAGGAAGACAACGATCGAGTGACAGTTGACAGCTTCAAGCGAGTGCGCAGACAGCTTTGCGGCAACGTCGCTGAGAATGCCGTAGCTATTGAAATGGAATTCCACCAATATATCCGTGTTGATGTGTACTACAACAGTTTAACTTGATATGATGTGCCTTTGTTATTGAAATGTATCAATATACTTTAAGAAACTTCAAAGCTGTTTTTCTCAGAATAGTTTTTCGTCAAATAACCCGGGGCGCCTTCTCTTTATCATACGATAACTCTGCAACTAATAGAGCTTGGTAGTTGTCTTTGGCACCGTTGGAAAGCTACTTTTATCTCAAAATGTAATTTCCTAACTTATTCCTGATTTTGGTGGAGCGGGTCATATATATGCTCTGCTGTATCAGAGACAATTATTTTCTAATGAGCATATTTTACAAAAATGGGAATTTCCTACTGAACATATATATGCTCTGCTGTATCAGAAACAATTATTTTCTAATGAGCATATTTTATAAAAATGGGAATTTCCTACTGAACACAAATTTTTATGTTAGATTTCATGCTCCAAGTTTTCTCCTGCAAGCAAAGCATGTGTCAATTTGCCAAGATCTACCACCAGATGGCCACATAAATGAACGCTCACCAAGTCCGATGAGGTTCTGTTGCATGAAGGGAGAAACGAGTGATGATGTGTCATGGCCACTGTTTCGCAGTGCACTGCTGATAGTTTCCGCATTGAACATGCATGACTCAAGGATTACATCTTTCTCAGGATAGCTGCAAGAAACAATCAAGTAACAACAACAATATACAGTAGTCCACTTGTTATGAGGTCCCCCCCAAAACAAAACAAAACAATATACAGTAGTCCACTTGTTATGAGGTCCCCCCAAAACAAAACAAAACAAAACAATATACAGTAGTCCACTTGTTATGAGGTCCCCCCCAAAACAAAACAAAACAATATACAGTAGTCCACTTGTTATGAGGTCCCCCCCAAAACAAAACAAAACAATATACAGTAGTCCACTTGTTATGAGGTCCCCCCCAAAACAAAACAATATACAGTAGTCCACTTGTTATGAGGTCCCCCACAAAACAAAACAAAACAATATACAGTAGTCCACTTGTTATGAGGTCCCCCCCAAAACAAAACAAAACAAAACAATATACAGTAGTCCACTTGTTATGAGGTCCCCCCAAAACAAAACAAAACAATATACAGTAGTCCACTTGTTATGAGGTCCCCCCAAAACAAAACAAAACAATATACAGTAGTCCACTTGTTATGAGGTCCCCCCCAAAACAAAACAAAACAAAACAATATACAGTAGTCCACTTGTTATGAGGTCCCCCCAAAACAAAACAAAACAATATACAGTAGTCCACTTGTTATGAGGTCCCCCCAAAAAACAAATCAGCAAGGTTACTTGTGTAACTGCAATCCTGTTTGTAAACTTGATTTTTCAATTTTATTTGGTAATTTTAATTATTTATCGACATAACATCAACACTCGATGATCAGAGCACTATTCTGAATAAACTATTTCCAAGGCCACGCAATGGTGCCCCCCCCACCCCCTCCACCAGTTATGGCTTGGGACTATTCACTATTCCATGAAACTGTCGCAATCCTATCGCAATATGGCTATCGCAGTAATTTACATACAAGGTGCTATGTACTGTTACAAGTTCTCCACTGAAGCAGCACCCTACAAGTTCTCAATGTGTGGAGGCTCACCTCTGCGCTGTGTTCTTGCGGTTGAAAGCCATGGTGGGCAGGTAGTACGGAGCCTTAGCCTTCCGCAACGACATGATAGTCGCCACGTGTTCACACAGAACGGGGATGGCTGTCAGCTGACTGACGAGGTTGAGATGGGCGGCCACTATGGCATGGATGGCACACTTGTGTGTGATGGGTAGGTCGCCAACTTTGGCCATGTGCTGTGTGGATACAATCACATATATATACGATATTGTACATTACAGTGTCATTATTGATTTATCATGTATATCACTTTCAGGATTTTTAAGAATACTGCGTTTTATAAGAATTATATATAGTAAATTTCAAAATTGCTGTCTAATGCACCTTGGGGAATCTGTTATTTAGCAGTTGGCTCTTGCATGTTATTTCTAACGTTCTTCTTGTAGTCTTGGGCAGATAAAATTTGAGCTATGATAAATCTACGAAGTACATTGTCCAACTATTGTGTCACAAAATGCAGCTAAATGACACTATTACTTGTACACTGCTTTATTAATTGAACACATATTTCAAGGTTCTTCAAATAAAATATAAAAAAATATAATGAATGCTTCAGCAGTGCACCTTTACAGACGTTAACTCTTCCATTGCTTCTTAGAAGTTTTCACAATTAAACTGTGCAAGACTGAATAAACCAGATTCTGATGTCATATCAAGACATCAATTTATTTTGTAAATCGACGGATGGAACAAAAGCTTTACAACATATCACTCACTCGCTTCAGTCTCACCTGGATACCAAGAGCAAAGCGGAATGAATCAATGAGCACCTCATCGCTGTTCATCTCAACAAACATGAGGGCGAGGGTACAGAATATTGTCTCAAAGTTGTCCACTTTATTGTTCTTCATCTGTGCAATCTTGTACAGATGCCAATAGAACAGTGGACCGCTCTGGCAAACACACATATTGTAGGTATACGCCAGGCTTGGAGCACATTTATTTTCCATATCTGGAACATTTTCTGGATTATCCCATGTGTTGATCCAGAAAACAGTAGACACTGTTTAATGTCTCTTTGAGACATCATTCAATGGAACATTGAACAAAACAATTAGGTACTGCGTTTATTAAACCAATGTTTATGAATATATGGCAACACATCTAACATTTTATTTACGTCACAAGAGACTTGAATGTATTCTCTGAATATTTTGGCCAACTCACTTGGCCTTTCTTGGTGAACTGACATTTAACATGTTTAATAATTAATATATATGTATGTATGTATGTATGTATGTATGTATGTATGTATGTATGTATGTATGTATATATATATATATATATATATATCATGCCGTGTTTGATAGTGTTTAGCAAAATTTAGCCTTTAAGGAAATTGCACTATATAAAAATTTATTTATTAGTGTTATTGTTACTGGTGACATTGGCTTTTCGAAAAGAAAGAAATTGTAAATAAAATTATTATTTTATCACCCAACATCTCATCACTGTGTTGTCTTCAGTGATCATGGCATTTAGCACACTGACACATTTAATATTCAAAATAATACGCACTATGCCATAGCCGATGATATGGACTTGTAGCAAACAAATACATTGTTTATGGGGGAGTAGAATTTTGTCTTATTGTCTGCATTAAGCAGTGGTGTATGCCTACCTTTTTCGCAAACATGATGTCTTGTCTGGGAGCTTTCTCGATGGTCAACTTCAGGGTCGAGATTTTCTCAGGAATCCTGTCATATCATGACGCAGCAAAATGAAAAATTAAATTTTCCAAAAAATGTTGGTCATGCATTACACATAACATTACACATAACATTACACATAACATTACACATAACATTACACATAACATTACACATAACATTACACATAACATTACACATAACATTACACATAACATTACACATAACATTACACATAACATTACACATAACATTACACATAACATTACACATAACATTACACATAACATTACACATAACATTACACATAACATTACACATAACATTACACATAACATTACACATAACATTACACATAACATTACACATAACATTACACATAACATTACACATAACATTACACATAACATTACACATAACATTACACATAACATTACACATAACATTACACATAACATTACACATAACATTACACATAACATTCACATTGAAGCAACTGAAATAAACATGTTTTTAAGGAATAAAGAAAGGACACTAACAATGTTGACTTGTACCTCACAAGGCAGCAAGAAAGCGTATTGGTTATCACTATATCTCATAGATTGTCAGCTAGGCAATTTTGTTATGGTTCTACTGCCCACTGATGAAGCTGGCACTGACCTGACAGCAGTCAGTTTAGGGAGATTGTCGTGCCGATCAAACAGTGTGTGAATGATCTCCTGGATGAGTCTGCGGATGCCCGGGTCTGACACAAGGGACATTCTGAGCAGTGGTTCGAGGAAGGTGCCGGGGAAGGCATTGCTCAGTAGCACAGTCTTGTACTTGGTGGCCACCTGCAGACAGACAGTCTATCATTTCAGCAACAGTAATACACCAATCGACAACACTTTTAAAGCCAATATAGTCATTTTCATTGGCCTGATTTATTAGCATACCAAAATAGACAGTACAGTGGTCTTTAAATGTTGCAAAACTTGACTATTTTATTTCATCCCCAAATTTTGTATTTTCAAATATATAAGGAGATGAAAGATCTCAGTAGCAATATGTTTTGCATTGGTATTATTGAAATGTATAAAATATTAACTATAAATATCACAAATTAATGGTTAAAGTATATTAAAAAAACTGTGGTTCAAACACAATTGAGTGATGAGTGAAGTGATGTCTGGATGGTGAAGTTTCCATATTATCGCGGGGTCCAGATTAACGAGGTCATGATTTTATGATAAAAACAACTGACTTTGTACTTTAACAATCAAAATGCAAACGAGCTGACTGTGAGGTGCAACATACACGAAAACTGAGACTTGGCTCTCCATACAATGATCTACGAGTGCAAAATGGCAACAACATGCACAGTTTACCTTCAGTAATGTCTTCATGAGCATCGTCTGTAGAATGACATCTTTTGAGTTCCTACATTCACAAACAGCAGGTTACAAAGCAGCAGTACTATATGAATCAACTTGAAAACTACAACGATAACAATGTGTGATAGACAAATGCAGTAGCTGCATAGAAACAGTAGTACAGTTCTTATGGAACAAGTTAAACGCACAGTACACCAAACACAGAAATAATGATGCTACAACATACTGGAAGTAAATTAAAGCATATTTAAAATGTCATAAGAAGTAGACCTAAATTAATTTCACTCCAACATGAATCCTCTTTCACAACTGAAGTTAAACACTGGACACTCCACCTTATAGTCACACCAAAAATGTTCTGAAAATACTGAAAAAAATAATCAGTCACAAAGAACCATACATGCTATGATTTTATGTGAACATATAAATCAACGATGATCATTGCAAACTCACGTACTTGACTGGGACGTTCTCGATCGAATGTGGCACTTTACCCATTATAAACATCATCACTTCAATCTTTTGGTAGTCAGGCAGATTCTTGGCAAACTCACCTACAATTCACAACAGTCATTGACTTAAACTAAATATGTATGTTGTAGCAAATGCTATCACAACATTTACGAAACAATAAATTTTTATTTCTGTTCACAATTTTATCAACACGATTCACTTGATGGCACAAACCTGAAATTACGTTAATAACATTACACTTCCAAGTAAACAAATCACCTACCATGGCAAGGTTTTCAGAACTCCTATTCTTTAATCTTCTTGGTGATTGGATGCAGCCGTTATATATGCCTATTTTACTTAGTCACTTTCCAAATGTTTTAAAGATAACTTTGTATTTGATTCACATTATATACGCAATACCTTGAAAGTCAATTCAGAATATTTTTTTAAGTTTAGCCCCAAGTTCGTTTCCTTGATTTAAAAAATTAAACTGTCATGTTAGCTGCCCCAAATACCTAACCCATCCACCCTCTAACATTTTAGTTTGTGTGTTCCCTGTCTGTTCTTGGTCTAACACTCAATACAAATCATCATACAATACAAGACAATGTAAAAGATGTACAATTTCAGGTCATCAAGTAGTAGGATGGGTACACTGAAGAACTAACAGGGATCACTAAGGTCAAAACGTTGGTCTTTAGGCAATGCTGGAAATTTATCATATTTCCCGCTGACTGAACACTTCATCGTTAACTTTACTACCCCCATCTCCTGTGATACATACCAATAGTGTTAATTATAGCCTCTTGGAAATTCTTCTCATCAGCTGACTTCGGCCCACCAACGTCCTTGTCTACGGAGATCCTCAGATGTCTGAGGAGCGTATTAAACACCTCCAGCACCGACGGGCCTACAATGAGTCACATAACAATTCAAGCCGGCGGAAATATAAACATTGAAATAATAATAATAAACTTGTATAGTGCCTATATCCTCAGGAACTCAGAGGCGTAACAAACCAGAATCGTTAAGCATTATCATGAACAGGGATTTGCAAAAGTCAGTATCAGAACAAGGGACCACTGAAGATATAAGGTAGAAATGCAGTTTGGAATAAATATACTTACAGTCCAAACTTGCATGCACTAATCTAGGTATCTTTTATATACCTCATTCAAAATACGGGCCTAAATTTGTCTTAAAGACCACACCATAAAAATAATATATTTACTGCCACATCCATCCACCGCGCTTTGCAATATATTTTATATAATATGTAAAATAACAGTAAATTGTAAAAATGTTTCCACTATTGTGTCATATATACACAAATGCCAGTAGGATTACAAAAAACAAGATAAATGGTGGCATAAAAGAAAATAAAGAAATAAGCACATACAGAATTTTCTTAAATACAAAAAAACATTGATGGGAATATGTTGGTACTCGCTAATTTGTGTACACATTACTTCACAGAGGAACCAAGTTCTGTTAGGTAATTTCATAAACTTAGACAACTTACCGACAGAGCCACCAGCAGCGATGAGGACAGTCTCAGAGAGGACGTTGACGATGCTTGCTTTCACCTTTGGCAACTGTTGACTGTGTTCATCAAGGTGGTTCATCAACATCTGTACAACTATGTAGCCGTACTGTGCCTACAATAACACCAGTGTCATGGCAACACAGTGGACAGTGTCATGTCATGGTGTATTGCACCTACAATAACGCCATGATCACGGTAACACAGTGGACAATGTCATGTCGTACTGCACGTACAATAACACCAGTGTCATGGCAACACAGTGGACAGTGTCATGTCATCGTGTACTGCACCTACAATAACACCAGTGTCATGGCAATGCAGTGGACAGTGTCATGTTGTGGTGTATTGCACCTACAATAACACCAGTGTCATGGCAATGCAGTGGACAGTGTCATGTCATGGTAACTCACAACTCCTAAAACATTCTCACGATCTCACGAAATAAGTGTTACTGTATTAATAAAAGATTTTAAATGGGCACATTGGTGGCGTATTTTGTGTTTAACTTTATATTATAATATAAATAATGGTGAAATGTCAGTAGATATGTAAGATTTTAGTATAGAAAAAGTTAAGAAAAACACGAGCAGGATCATTAATTATTTAATAAGTCAAGATGGTGAAATTCTTTTTAATCATAAATTAAGTAGACCTAGATGTAATAAAATTACTTTGTCTAAATCTGTTATATTTAAAACCATACCGGAATGGAATAATTTATCTGATAACATTCTAGCGGCCTGCTCCAGTACATCATTGCCGCGATGGGTTGGAATTTCAAATGGCTCAGTGGTTCCAAGTAAAGTGGTTTTCCGATAATGTCTACCCATTATCGCTATTCGGTCGTTGAGTTATTCATGTATTTATTTGTGCAGATAACATGTCATGCACTGTAGAAGTATCAAGTAGTGCTGATGACAGGAAAAGAATGTTTCTTCAAGTGGGAGTTCCACTGTGAAGACAAGGCAGAAAGGCTCATTGAATCTGGGCCAGGCAGGATTGATACCATTATTAAATGCAGTAAAATATACCATGATGGCAATCATCAACTTGAGGAAAACCTACATGAAAACGGTGACTTCACTGTAACGTGTCACAAAAATTGTGTTTCAACCTACGGTACATATCTGTGACACAGATTCAGAGATCTCAAAAGACAAAAGCAAGAAGCACTGCCTTCACATATCCCCCCATAGAAGACAATACTATCAAGCATTACAAGCTTTAGTTTTCAAAAGCATTGCCAATTTTGTGGTGAAAGTGCGTGGCCCACAGGTTTCTATGACACAATACCGAAGAAAGCAACAACCATGACAGTGACAAAGCAACATGTTCCCGTGACGTGGACATCAACGATGTTTTCTCACACCAGTTGGCACCCATCAAATACAGATGTCATAGTTATCGATGGGTCAGCCCTGCTCCCGGGTGGTTCATTGGCCAACAGGTCGGACAGTGAAGGAGGAGTTTGTGAACAATTCCAGAGGTCACATCGTAAGGCTACTGCGTAAAGGAGATGTGTACCGTGTCTTTGACAGGTAGCATGAGTACAGCACAAAGAGTGTCGCAAGAGGTGCCAGGTTCACCGAAGCGAGCAAAACCCATCAACTTAAGGCAAACACCGAATTGCCACCACAGAAAGTGGTGTTAACAGTAACCAAGAATAAACTAATGGTCATTATCTGCAAAGCTGATAAATGAAGAGTCAATCCACCGTGACCACCTAAGGCAACACAAGTTTGTTATCACAGGGCAAGACTGAACTCCTGTGGAAATCAGCAATGGTGGAGTTAACATTCAGAGGAGGGACATGGACACCACTCACGAAGAGGCCGACCACATCATAGTATGCAGAGGCTAATGGTCGCAAAAGAACCCAGTGAAATCACTGAGTTATCTGATGACACCGACGTGTTCGTGCTCCTTTTACAATATTACTTAAAGGATGATCTGAAAATATTGGTGACAATGTGGGCCCCAATCAAAGACCCGAGTTGTTGTAGATATTGGCTTGACTGTGGAGAAACACAAAGTCATCATTCCAGAAATCCTGCCAGCCCATGCGCTTTCGGATGTGACACAGTTGCCTGCTGTTTTGGCATTGGAAAAGTTACTGTTTTGAAACTACAGCGATCTAGGCATTCTCTATCACTTCTGGGTCAAACTAATGCTCCCATGCCAGCTGTGATAAAACAGGCAACATAATTTATGGCTGCATATTACGGACAATCAAATTGTTATACCATGTCAAATGCACGCTTGAAGGTGTGGGCAGCCCAAACCGGTAAAGGATTCACATCAACGCCAAAACTGTGCTCACTACCGCCAACCACTGAAGCATTTGAGAAAAACGTCAATATTGGATTTATGCAGATTAACAAAAATGCTCGATCATAATATTTGTTTCACTATTTGATGGCACGAGTCCTCAGACACTTAATCTATTTAGAATAATTGTGAAATTCCAACTATAATTGGATATAAAAAAATTATCGTCAAAATACTGATATGGAGGTGGCCATATTGGATTTATGCAAATAAAAAATTTCCCAAGGGTGACAAGATGTCACCCGGCATTTTCTGACAATATACACTCTAGTCATGTTAAATCGGCAGAAAAAACCATAGACCACAAAACCTGGTCCAGCCTAAATCTTGGACTTGTCTGTCGGACTATTATAATGAATTGTCAGAAATCTTTTCAGGCTACTGAGGTAGACAGATATCCTTCTAAACAACCATTTTGATGCTAAAGCACACTGCAAGGATGCTAAAACAATGGGGGAAGAATCACCCAATTTTTTCATAATGCCAAGATTTTATTAGAATTATCAGCAGCGAAGTGGTTTTCTTACAGAAACGTACCATCACATTATGCAAACACATTACTTGTTTTGAAGGAGTATGTTTTTACCAGGAGTACGAGGATAAGATGTCAGGCATGTTATACCTCGTCTCAAAAGATGTAAAAGGAAGTTGCTCAGTGAGATTCTTTTTTCTCGCTTGTCTTACAGTAATTTGATACAGGTTGGTGTACACTAGGAAACACCAGGAAACGTTCAGTACGTTCATGTTAGAACTTTTGATGATATACTACACCAGAAGTTACTGTTTTTCACTTACCTGAACAGAGTACATGATAATCTTGAAAGATTTCACGGCAAAATCGTTTGGTACCCATAGTTTATGATCATCCAAATGTCTGAATAACAAAGAGAAGCAACAGTAAGACTTGATGCCAATATAATTATGATAACCTTACAGCTTTAACATTATCAACTTTACGATGTGTGACACAGAAACAAGTGTCTGACAAGGGTCATTCCACATGAAGTCTACCGAAAAAGGCCAACATATTCTCGACCACCTCAGATTTTAATGACATTTTGGCACACATGTGGGACCTGTACTGAAATTTACCTATTCCAAATGTGTGACTTCTGAGTGAAATAGTTTTAGAGTTATTGCAACTGTTATTTTGATATGGAATTGGTATTTAGTAACTGGAATTTTTTATATAGAATTGGAACTGGTATACATAATTGGAATTGATAGAATGTAATTGACCCCAAGTCTGAATGGTACAGGGATGTTGGTGTAACTTACAGAAGTACAGGTTTGAGGACAGAGTTGATGTTGCCGTATGATGCTCGGCACACCAGGTCTCGAAACACAGTCTCGGCAACCACAGCTGGATGTTCTTCATCTTTTGGGCTCTCGAGTTCCTCACTCCTAGGATAAGATGACTGGATGAGTACACGCTCTACCAGAGATAGAGGATAAGATGACTGGATGAGTACACGCTCTACCAGAGATACAGGATAAGATGACTGGATGAGTACACGCTCTACCAGAGATACAGGATAAGATGACTGGATGAGTACACGCTCTACCAGAGATACAGGATAAGATAACTGGATGAGTACACGCTCTACCAGAGATAGAGGATAAGATAACTGGATGAGTACACGCTCTACCAGAGATAGAGGATAAGATGACTGGATGAGTACACACTCTACCAGAGATACAGGATAAGATGACTAGATGAGTACACGCTCTACCAGAGATACAGGATAAGATGACTGGATGAGTACATGCTCTACCAGAGATAGAGGATAAGATGACTGGATGAGTACACACTCTACCAGAGATACAGGATAAGATGACTAGATGAGTACACGCTCTACCAGAGATACAGGATAAGATGACTGGATGAGTACATGCTCTACCAGAGATAGAGGATAAGATGACTGGATGAGTACACACTCTACCAGAGATACAGGATAAGATGACTGGATGAGTACACGCTCTACCAGAGATACAGGATAAGATGACTGGATGAGTACACGCTCTACCAGAGATAGAGGATAAGATGACTGGATGAGTACACACTCTACCAGAGATACAGGATAAGATGACTGGATGAGTACACGCTCTACCAGAGATAGAGGATAAGATGACTGGATGAGTACACGCTCTACCAGAGATACAGGATAAGATGACTGGATGAGTACACGCTCTACCAGAGATACAGGATAAGATGACTGGATGAGTACACGCTCTACCAGAGATACAGGATAAGATGACTGGATGAGTACACACTCTACCAGAGGTACAGGATAAGATGACTGGATGAGTACACGCTCTACCAGAGATACAGGATAAGATGATTGGACGAGTACACGCTCTACCAGAGATACAGGATAAGATGACTGGATGAGTACACGCTCTACCCGAGATACAGGATAAGATGACTGGATGAGTACACGCTCTACCAGAGATACAGGATAAGATGACTGGATGAGTACACACTCTACAAGAGGTACAGGATAAGATGACTGGATGAGTACACGCTCTACCAGAGATACAGGATAAGATGATTGGACGAGTACACGCTCTACCAGAGATACAGGATAAGATGACTGGATGAGTACACACTCTACCAGAGATACAGGATAAGATGACTGGATGAGTACACGCTCTACCAGAGATACAGGATAAGATGACTGGATGAGTACACGCTCTACCAGAGATACAGGATAAGATGACTGGATGAGTACACGTTCTACCAGAGATACAGGATAAGATGATTGGACGAGTACACGCTCTACCAGAGATACAGGATAAGATGACTGGATGAGTACACGCTCTACCAGAGATACAGGATAAGATGATTGGACGAGTACACGCTCTACCAGAGATACAGGATAAGATGACTGGATGAGTACACACTCTACCAGAGGTACAGGATAAGATGGTTGGATGAGTACACGCTCTACCAGAGATACAGGATAAGATGATTGGACGAGTACACGCTCTACCAGAGATACAGGATAAGATGACTGGATGAGTACACGCTCTACCAGAGATACAGGATAAGATGACTGGATGAGTACACGCTCTACCAGAGATACAGGATAAGATGACTGGATGAGTACACGCTCTACCAGAGATACAGGATAAGATGACTGGATGAGTACACGCTCTACCAGAGATACAGGATAAGATGACTGGATGAGTACACGCTCTACCAGAGATACAGGATAAGATGACTGGATGAGTACACGCTCTACCAGAGATACAGGATAAGATGACTGGATGAGTACACGCTCTACCAGAGATACAGGATAAGATGACTGGATGAGTACACGCTCTACCAGAGATACAGGATAAGATGACTGGATGAGTACACGCTCTACCAGAGATACAGGATAAGATGACTGGACGAGTACACGCTCTACCAGAGATACAGGATAAGATGACTGGACGAGTACACGCTCTACCAGAGATACAGGATAAGATGACTGGACGAGTACACGCTCTACCAGAGATACAGGATAAGATGACTGGATGAGTACACGCTCTACCAGAGATACAGGATAAGATGACTGGATGAGTACACGCTCTACCAGAGATACAGGATAAGATGATTGGACGAGTACACGCTCTACCAGAGATACAGGATAAGATGATTGGACGAGTACACGCTCTACCAGAGATACAGGATAAGATGACTGGACGAGTACACGCTCTACCAGAGATACAGGATAAGATGACTGGATGAGTACACGCTCTACCAGAGATACAGGATAAGATGACTGGATGAGTACACACTCTACCAGAGATACAGGATAAGATGACAGGATGAGTACACGCTCTACCAGAGATACAGGATAAGATGATTGGACGAGTACACGCTCTACCAGAGATACAGGATAAGATGACTGGATGAGTACACGCTCTACCAGAGATACAGGATAAGATGACTGGACGAGTACACGCTCTACCAGAGATACAGGATAAGATGACTGGACGAGTACACGCTCTACCAGAGATACAGGATAAGATGACTGGACGAGTACACGCTCTACCAGAGATACAGGATAAGATGACTGGACGAGTACACGCTCTACCAGAGATACAGGATAAGATGACTGGATGAGTACACGCTCTACCAGAGATACAGGATAAGATGACTGGACGAGTACACGCTCTACCAGAGATACAGGATAAGATGACTGGACGAGTACACACTCTACCAGAGATACAGGATAAGATGACTGGATGAGTACACGCTCTACCAGAGATACAGGATAAGATGATTGGACGAGTACACGCTCTACCAGAGATACAGGATAAGATGATTGGACGAGTACACGCTCTACCAGAGATACAGGATAAGATGACTGGACGAGTAGATGCTCTACCAGAGATACAGGATAAGATGACTGGATGAGTACACACTCTACCAGAGATACAGGATAAGATGACTTGATGAGTACACACTCTACCAGAGATACAAAGCACATGCTCAGCTCTATGTTAATAAAATTAGTGAAAATATATTTTTACAATGTCATATTTCGTACATGTTTTTATACAGTTACTGAAATCTAAAATGCATGTATTTTTTGCATGCGTATCAATATATATATATATATATACATATATGTATATATATATATATAACATTATATACATATATACATGTATATGTATCTAAGCACACACATACATGCTCGATGCATAAATACACACCCACTCATAGGTATGCCAAACGCATAATAAAGAGAACCTGAGTGAAAGTGTAGCAATTTCTTTGATGTTCTGTTACAGCTTTTTTTCCAGACATCATTTGATAATATAACTGTGGCAATAGCTCATAATCAACAACATCACCAGTAACAGAAATTATAACAGGTTGTGAAGAAGAGACATGACGTGAAGATACACGTGACTACTGACATGCCAACTTGCATGTTGTATAGCAGAGACGGCACAATCTTGTCCATGTGTGTCTTCTCCCAGATGTTCACCTGCAGGTCGTCACTGACTGTCTTACGTACGACTCCCTGCAAGCCGCGCACACCTGCTGTCCGTAACCTGCAGCACCACATGACGATAACCACACTGTCCACTTCATTACCACTTTTACTTGCAATCAGCCAGACAAGGGGCAACGACTGACTTCGCCAACTAAACTGCATAGGAGGCAGCACACAACAAACTGGTCCCAGCACTAACAAGCACTTAACTAGGAAAATTATTACGGGTCCTACATCACAAATAATGTAAACTACAAGTAAGTAAGTCTGTTGGAATGGGTTGTGGGTGGCGCCATCTGGGTATTTCGAAGTAAAATACATTGTTGCCAACTCTTAATGCATTTTGTGTAGACTATGGATTCAGAGGGTTAAATACACCCTACTCACACATATGTATGTTAACTGACAATCCTATGCATATGAATTCTGTCAAAATTCCACAACGCCTTCCAATTTTAATTTTTAATAAAATTAATATACTCATTACTTTTTTCAAATATTGACAACCCTGCCTCAGCAACACTTAGTTACAATCAGTTGACTACATCAATAACATCATCAGTTATAAATACTTGTCAAAATCAATGATGATTTTCATTGGAACAGCCCTAAAATATTTTTTTCAAACATTTTTCCAGCCTATGCTAAACACATATATAACTCTGTTATAGCTACCATCACAACTTTGTGTGCAAAAGAATTCAACCTACCTGGCGCGCACATCTGGGTCGGCAACGCAGTTGTGACACATGGAGCTGAACTTTGACACGAAGAAGTCATAGCGTCGATGATATGAAGGTGTGTCCTCTTCAATGTTGGCAAATTTCACGAACTACAAATCAACACCAGAAAAAGCTGACAGAAGGCAAGGTTTCTTAATGTTAGAAACAATGGTCAAACAAGCATTTGTTGAGTATCAGGAATGTCGAGTGCCAATAACATCTACACAATTCATACTTAATATAAAATATATTGAATTAATATTGATCATGATTATAGTCAGACAGATAAATAACCATAATTATTCTATAGTTCAATTTCACACGGTTGTTTTGATGGTTTGTCACAAGGTGAATAATTCTAGAGAAAACTTGCCCAGTCAGTGACCCGAAAAAAAACCAGCATCTAGCCGTTGATTGGCCGCGTAACATCGGTGACACATTTCTAGATTGCCATTGGTGTAACTGTTGCACCTGGTCTCATCAAACTCACAGAAAATGTGGCCAGACATTGCAGGTCTGGTTCGTCACACTCCAGTAGTTTCTGTACCATCCTGAGGAAGCTCTCAACGAAGAGATTGAGAGACTGTGCATGACAGGAGACCAGCAGCGAGTCCAGAGCCTCCATGGCAATTATCACAAACCTTCAACACAACATAAACAAGCCAATGTTAACACCTCATAAGATTATAGCCATTTAAAGTGCACCAGTAGTACAAGTCATCCACATTACTGTGTCAATGTGTAGTAGAGCAAAGTTCTTAGCAATGAGTACTTTCAAACTACATAATGAAATATCATGTCAGGACTTTAACAATGTTGGAGTCTTGGAGGAAGTCATTCATTAATTTCATTCCACATGTCAATCATTTCTGATGTTAAATAGAGACAAAATGTAAACAAAATCAGTTTATTTTGGGCCAGTGAAATGCCCGTACTGCCCAAACCTTGCTAAACGCTGGACCACTGGACTGTTTTTCAAGCTAATAAAACGAGCAATTCTGAGCAACTGGCTAAGCCTGGCAGTAGAAGCCAATGTATTACCCTACTCTCTGCTGCCGTACATCCTGACTCAGTCTCTCCGCCAGGTAGTTGGCGATTCTGTCCAGTTTCTCTGGCGACTTCATCGCATAAAATGTCAATTTGTCCATGTTGCTCTTGACAAGGCCATCCTACAGATGGAGGTATATTAGTCAATCACACTTGAAACAGGTGCTCCATGTTGCCTTAAACATAACGGATATGTTCATTTCATATGCCGCATTTCTGTGTCATAAGTGTTGTAGCTTTTATCAAACATTTAATTAGGGGTAACATTTCCTAGTTGTTATTGACAACAGAAATGTCAATGGATATGCATATCATGTTTGAAATGTGACGTTTTTCACTGCTATTTTACGTATTATTAACAAAACATAAAGGCCATTTTTAATACTGATATGTCCCCTTAATTTGCCACCACATTGGCCCTTGTACCTGTATTTGTAATGTGTCGTCGTCTACAATATCAGGTTAAGCCAGCCATCTGACAAACACGTGGCGTGGTGTGTTTACGATAATTTTGATTGGCAAGTTATCCAATGGGGTCACAAGGTCATATCTACTGGCCATTTTCTTTGACTTCAAAGGCAGAATAAACTATGTTAGCACTGCTATTCGGCGGTTCAAGAACATGATTTAGTTAGTAAATATAATACTGATGTGTACTGGAATCATGTTCACAGCGAACAAATTTGAAGAGCGCAGCCGACCGAAGCACACACACGGTCGTTATTATGGAAACACAGTCAGCATTTCCAATTCAATTCTTTAATTCAGACACAAATACACATATAATGATACATATATAGGTCCATATAGTCACACACGACAGCTAACAAAATAATGTAAAACACAGGTTTCCCAAATTAAATAGGTCACTGGCCACTGGTATGGTGCTGTTAGGATGTTGAAGACTCAGTTTACAGTAAATTTGATGATATATCAATGATACCACAACTGATATAAACAGGGGGAAACTGTTCAAAACTCAGATTAACAACCCAACTGTCCAGGGCTGTCCAAAATGTCTGGTTGGCAAAAATCCAGGAGAGGTGTCGCAGCAGAAAGTACATATCAAACCTGAATGCCATTTTGAAGTTTTTTATAGCAAACCTGACATTTATATATATATAGATGCGCTGAATAGTTAATTTTTTAATCATATCTGATTAAATATGATTGTGCACACATGATTTCAAGTACAAATAAAACTGTGTTAAAACGTATTGGATTTTAATTTTTCCTTAGCCTAGGATTTAAAAAACTGGAATTGCAACTGATAATTTGGAATTTTTTTTAATCGACTGGAATTGAAAAACGGAATTGACCCCATGCCTGGTCTGAGTAATCATCCAAGAAGGATGGATTGGCAAAACATGACATTAGTACCAAGTGATTATATGTGGTGTTGATGTTCAGTTCAATATTTCCTAGCATGTTGAGAAAAAAATCAACTGACATGTTAGCCACCCTAGCAACCTTAATGTTATCCAGTTATTCATTTCACTTTATGACTTTACCTCAGGGACAGCTGGAAAGATGTTATCAACCAGCCTCTTGTAACGAGGCTTTAGGGCCGAACAGCCACAGCAACCTGAAATAAATTACATGCAAATGTATCTTTCTGCTCCTTGATCATAAAGAACATGAATATTTTACAAAGCTCTTAACATTAAGATACAATACTGAGATTAAATTAGTAAATGATAGGATAAACACCCAAACAATCAATATTTACTGAAGTAACTGGCAATATTTTACATATAGTTGTTTTCTGTTTACCTTACTTATATTAAATAAAAATTTCCACAAATTTTTTATTAAATGTACATTTTAGTGTCAGATTGTCACCTAGCATCAGGCTTGTCATGACAAGGAAGCTATAATTGTGTGGATGCGACACCAGTCAACAATCACAGGATTTTGGGAAAGCCAATTTTGGGAAGTGTAAATGCATACACACAGGACATGGGAACTTGGATGTAAACTATAAAAAGGAAGATACTGTTCTAGGTACTACCACAAAAGAAAAGGACTTAGGAGTAACAATAAGTGCCAATATGAAAGTTTCAGAGCAGTGTGGTATTACAAGCTTCAAAGGATAATACGATTCTTGGATTGATTAGGAGAGGATAATAAATGAATGGAACAAATTATATACAGATTGTGTAAATGCTGGGGGCGTGAATATGTTTAAAAACAAAGTTGACAAATATATCAGGAGGGCAGATTAAAGAGATGAAAAATTTTTGGACTCTCAATAAGCAAATGGCTTCCTTGTCCACTTGCCATCTAGGCATTTGCCATGGATGGCAATCCTTCTCCTTCTTCTTCCTCATAAGTGCATAACTCTGGAGCACTGTCGCACTGTGGTGACTATATACAACGTGAATGTGTTGGCTATGTACATCATGAATGTGGTGACTATATACAACATGGAGTGTGCTGTTTAAAAATCATGCTAAAACCTTTGCTAAAATATGACTAAATTAGGTTAAGAAAAAAATTATAAAAAGGTAAAAGTTGTACCAAGTGCTTAAGCGTCCAGAGTGGCCAACCCTCACTTAAAGGTGTCTAGAGTTCGGGATGTGACTATGCACTAAGTCAACTGGTTCCATAGTTGGATACCAGCTGGGAAGAAAGAGTGCCTGTCTTGCAGTAGGGGATGAGATAGCGCATGTTGTCACCTCTTGTGATGAGTGTAGCAGGATGTGATAACATGGCCACTAAGATGTCTATGAGATGGTGTGTGACACGGTACATCATGACTACCCTGGCAGTTGTCCTTCTGTGTTGCAGGCATTCCCAACCGAGTCTGCTGATCATCTGATTGGTACTGCTGGTGGTCCTGTAGTCCCCAGTTGCAAATCTTGCCACCCGCCATAGGACAGCTTCCAACTTCTGGATGTTGGTCTTTGTGTGGGGGTCCCATGATGTGCTGGCGTACTTCAGGATAGGCTTGACCAGGGTCTTGTAACACTGTGCCTTGATGTTGGTTGGACAGAGGTTTCTAGAGGAAGGCAAGGGTGTTGTTGGCCTTCTTTATGATAGCATCGACATGGGAATTCCAGGTCAAATTCCCTGCTATTATAACTCCAATGTACTTTCCTGTCTTCACAAGAGTCAGATTGCTACCATAGATGACATAGGTGGCTGCAATAGGGTTCCGTTTCTTAGTGGTTCAGATGACCTCACATTTGCTTGGGTTGAATGACATCTTCCAGTCTTTCTCCCACTGTTGCAGTATGTCAAGGTCATCTTGAAGGATCTGGCTGTCATGTATCGTTTGTATCTTCTTGTAAAAGAGGGTATCGTCTGCGAAGAGTAAGGAGATGGAGTCGACCTTCTATGTCATGTCATTTATGTATAGTGAGAACAAGAGGGGTCCGAGCACACTTCCTTGTGCGACACCTGAGGTGACTGGGGCAGGGCTGGATGTCTGTCCTTCTACCAGTACTCGTTGGCTCCTACCAGCAAGGAAGCTCCTGATCCACATGAGGAGGTTGCCGTGTTGAATGCCTTGCTAATGTCAAGCAGGACCGCATCGATGTGCTCTCCATGGTCTAATGCAGCTGCTAGGTCTTGTAGCGTTATAATCAGCTGGCTTTCGCATGATCTCCTCTTTCTGAAGCCGTGTTGTTGGTCGGAGTTAAATCTAATTAAATTTACAATTCAGGACATTAAACATACAATTGTAGAACAAATAGAGCATTTAAATGAATAGCCAATGCATGGCTCATGCCCATGGGAAGACCGTGCTAACTGGTAAAGCAGGAATGTTGGGGTGTATAACCATGCACGTGCCTTTAATTTATTATCTTTAAGAAGTAGTATTATTACTAGTAACAATCCCAATGGGTAATGGCAATGTAGGATAAATGAGTACACGGACCAGCCACGGTCGTGAAATCTGTTTTACCTCGTTATGTGTGCAACAATGTTCACATTGCATGGTATTCATAGACGATGCATAAACATGATGATCTACTGGCCTTTACTACTGGTTACGTACTAGCTGTCAGTGAACTGACTGCCAACACTGATTACGATCCCCATAGATTGTGCTTACCAGACATGTTGTGGGAGTTGCATGTATTAGTCGAACCAAACAATCATTAAAATACTAAGACAAATGTGCAACATTTACGCAGTCGATTTAACTATTTACTTGGATCCTGATGTCGCATTACCGGAAGGTGCGCGACCTTCGCACAGGCCGGTCGGGGAAATACAAAATGGTAATCGCGAATCACAGAAACGAAATGTGAGTAATTCAGTGACGAATAAATAGCATTTTTAGTGCTGTTTGTATATGTTGTGATTTAAACTCATGGAGCCATGTTGACCCGGACCTCGTACGCCATTGCACAAAAAAATTAAAGACGTAAGTGCAGGCCGAATTAGTATCTAGACCCCTTCCGCCTTAGCCTAAACTTAGCCGGCTTAGGTTGAGGTTCGACGCCATTTGCATACAGCGGCAGCGCCATTGATTTCAAACCTATGATGCTTTGCTAGGATTGCTTCGTGTTGTTTCAAACCTGTACAAAATAAACGTGCAAAATACGTTGCTGCCTTACATGTTATAGTATGAAATACTATTGATTTAGGCACACAGACGTCATCGTTTGATTCCGAAATCTTCAGCTTCGCATTCGTCCTACCGCAACAACAAAAACGCGCCATCACAAATATTGGTAATGACGCAAGTGATTCGGTAATACAGGAGAGCTACGATCTTTCTTCAGCGTAATTTCGTAATCACCGCGAGACATACGGCATGTTAACATTTCGATGCATATGACGTTCGCTGAACGTTGACCACATGACATAAATGATTACTCAACTGATTAATATACATTTTAAGGGAGCAACCATTACTCCATTAGATCCAATAGGAGGCGCTTGTGTTTTTTTTAGCCAGCAACCTTTTAAGAAAAAAATCAATATTTTAAACATGTGCCAAACACATTTTCCAAATGTCAGCTAAAGAATCACAGTTTGTCATAGAAGGGCCAGAAGTGCAGGATTCAAAGGCTATTTCACTTATTTTGGCTAGGTCATCCTATCTAGGCCTAGGCTAGGGCTAGGGGAAGTTGGGGCATGTCCGCACTTGCGCCCCAATGCCAAGGTGTAATGCGTCGTAGGCTAGCTAAATAATGAACTATTTATGCCAAAAGGTTTTCTAACTTGGCCTCAATCTGATAACTGCCAGTTACTAGACTACAACTCCAATAAGAAAATATATATATATATTTAGCAAAATGGAAACCTTGTGTAATTATGCCCAATTACCCTAGGATAGTGAAGCATAACCGCACAAGTGTGTGCGGATATGTAAATGCATATTGTATGCCGTGGAAACGAAGTCACTCGGCGTAAAGTGTGAATTGCACTGGTAAATAATACTCCAGTCATGGGGGAAACGTCGCAGAAGCCTACAGAGCCAGGCGCCATAAGGAACAATACCAAACAATCCCTGTTGTTTCGAAACACAGGTCTGTTATTGTGGTTGACATCAGCACTGGTGAACAACTTGGCGATCTGATGGGTGGTGAATGTTAAACATGTAGGCCCCCAATTTTTACAATGTCTACAATGACTCTACATCATACCACCATATTATCTAAACAAAATTATAGTAATTCCAAATGTAACACACACTGACACAGCTGTGCAGATATGTGCCCCATGTTATATGTTGGCGAAGATAATGAATATTTTGGTAAACCAGGTTTATGATAGTGAGGTTTATTTTTGCTACGAGAACAACAACAAAACATAGTTTACGAGCGAAATGTTTCGGCCAGTGGACAGTCTGATATTTATGTCACACTAAATGCTATTTATGCTTCAGTGGCGCCATATGACAGACAGAACCACACTAATTCAGCATAGCTTGTAAATGACTCTTTATATTTCAATAAAACAATACTGATCACTAACAGTAGTTTGTTAGCTATAACTGTCTAATAACAAAACAACAATGACTTTTTATGACTGAAAACACCTTGAGTGCAAACATGTTTATCAATACCACTAAGATGATAATATTAACAGGAGAGTTTAATATGACCTTATATAGCCAATATAGACTAAATTAGAAATAATTCGTATTACAAATGCTAATCATTATTCTGGTTGTCCACCTAATTTAAACATTTTCTGAGTGTCTAGCAAGATGTCTTAGCCATCCATTTCGATAGCTAACCATTCTTCTGGGTATTTATTTGTCCTGGATCTGTTTTCTGTACCTGCCCAGCTACACTTTATTGTACATTGCACCAGCTGCATTGCGTGTTGTGTATGGCTGCACCACATTAATAAATCCTAGTGTCATCTAATGATATAATTTCAATCAATCGTCCTCTTATGAATTGTGTACAGATGTTGATATATGTGAACAATGAAAACAACTATTATTATCTATAATGCAGTTTCACATAAAGAATACAGGATGAAAAGAATAACAGAGGTTGATTTTAAAGCTGGAAATAGACTTACTCAATTTTATTTATGTCAGTGCCAACATCCAATATAAAGTAATATAATGAAACTTTAATTGAACACAATTTATTTTGGAGACGGTTTAACACAGTGATGAAAATATCACCATCTTCCTGTTAATAAGGAAGTGGAAGACCAAGGCTAGAGCTGCAGAAGTGGCATAACATCACCAGTGAGATCATGAATGATCACAGATGGCTATGTTTAGTGTGACAACAATTAAAGTATCGCATATCAGACTACAACAAACATAGCAAATTTCATGTGCCTTTCTTTATTTATCCACTTGGCATGCAATGAAAAGCTGAAAAAAAGTCCATGTCACAGGCCTCAAACCAACTACTGTATCATAGTTGCATAATATAGCACAGTATTTGGACAGTCCAAAATGTAATCACAGCAATATACACATGGCTTGTTTGCTGCTTCTGCTTTTGTTGTGCCTCATTGGGTGGATTCACTAGACAAGTCGGCCTACATAGGCAGCAAGGGGGTACTTGCTCTGCAAGGATGGCCACTGCACTAGAACGTGGTCAGCAAAATAATAGAGAATGCGTCCAGATAGAGAGAGTGTCTTTACACGACAAACGCTCTCTACGAAGATCACTGTCGTTTGCTTGATACCCACAACCTAAAACAGACAGGAGATGGCATTAGTTATGTGACACAGGTGTAACAGTTTCTCTGACATCCATGATACGCATGCACGCACGCACACACACACACACACACACACACACACACACACACACACACGATGATGACATATCTAGCAAAGTACTGAAATTTGCAGATGACACAAAAGTATTCAGAAAGGTTAAAAATGATAAAGATAAACAAAGTTTACAGGATGATCTAGATAAATTGGTTAAATGGTCTGAAAAATGGCAAATGTTCAATTTGGGGAAGTGTAAATGCATACACATAGGACATGGAAACATGGACGAATAATTTAAAATGGGGAATGCTGTACTAGTTAGACCCACAAAAAAGGGACTTAGGAGTAACATTTAGTGCTGACATGAAAGTTTTAGATCAATGCCGGATTACTTTAGGTCGGGATTACGTTAGGCTACATTTGAAATATTGTATGCAAGGAGACCATATTGTATGAAGGACACAGACAAGCTAGAAAGAATACAATGAAAAGCAACTAAAATTATTCCAGAATTAAGAGACCTTAGTTATGGAAGCCGCTTATTATAATGTGGTTTGACAACACTAGAGATCAGGAGACCAAGAGGAGATCAAATAAGAAGTGTTTAAAATACTGAATGGTTATGAGGATATTGATAGGAATATATTCTTCAAACTTAAAGGCAGTAAAACCAGAGGACACAAAGCAGCATTAGCTAAGGAAAAGTGTGGACTGGTCATGAGAAAGTACTTATTCTCAGTGTGATAAATTAATGGAACAAACTGTCAAATGATTGTGTTAATGCTAGTAGTGTGAATATGTTTAAAAATCAAATTGACAGATATCTGATTAGGGTGGGCTATTCATAGATGATAACATTTTTTGACTCTGTAAGTTAACATATCAGCCCCATTCATGCGAAACTGACAGAGATATCAGGTAACATACATACATAGCCACAAACTGTTTTATAATATAGATTTTACCATTCAATGTGTATGATAACAAATGATTATGATTGTTAGAAAGACATGTTTGATGAAAAGGCGTGGTCATTTGTATGATGACAGTGGGCATTTAACGGGAGACTCGGGTCGGATTTGACGGATTTTTGACAATAAAATGAATTTCGAGTTGTTGCTATTTCCGTGTATAAATATTATTCAACTTGCCATTAATGTAAGTTGCACTGTCGAAATAAACACGTTTCTGTCATAAAACGTGTCTTTTGTATGATGCCTATCATTGCTAAGTCTTTGTTTATGTCAAATGAACCGAGACTAATGGGACATTAGGTGATTTTCCACGAGCCATTGCATGCCGGAAAACGCTGCCATTCCAACATGGCGCATATCACGGGAAAGCCCCATTTTCGCTCTGTATGATGGTACAAACAGTTTTAAAATGTGCCCGGAGGTATCCGAGTAATTCCGACTATAAATGACCGCCTCTGAACCATCTCGGTGACAAAGGAATGGGGAATGCCACGACGATTCGCCGGACATCACCACGTGATGTCGGATTCCCTCAAATCAAGCGCTCTAATTGGTTGTAATACTAATTTCCATCCTCTGACGTCAGCTTGAAATACCAGCTATGTTCGATTCGATCGACTTTTTTATCCCACGAGTTTCGTTCATTTATATCGCTTTGTAAAACGACATTATGCCGTTTGGTCGAAAGCGAGTGGGCGGTTACGGTACTGGGAGGCAGCGAAAGTTTGCATCGTTGCAGTTAGCGCGCGATGCGAAGGCATCGAGGGTTGAATTCGCCAATGAACCTGCGGCGACAACTTCGTCTTCTTCGACCATCACCGTCCATGGTGCCAGCGAGAATGGCACGCAGTGTAAGTTTAATTCTGATATTTCATATGTTCACTTGTGTTTTATCCAAACATCGCCTTTGTGGCATAACTATTACTGTATAAACGATTTGACGCTGATCTAGTTCATGCTGTTGATGTTCGTGGTTGTGTTGACATTCAGGCCCAGGGGCCATCCAGGCACATCAGAAGCAGAGTTGTAAATATGGTTTATTATATTACTACAATTTGCCCTGGTAATTATCGTATACATAGCCTATATACACACACGCGCGCGGGTGTGTGTGTATAATATGGCAATGCCAATAAAATAAATTGCATTCAATGCCATACCCCTGCATACGTAGTAAGGGGGGGGACTTTTGTTGTTGAACATGTCTTGGATACTTTTTGTTCATGAAATACATTTATATTGTGTATTTTTTCCAGGCATCAAGGCGGTCATCAACAGTACCAGCTGATCCGTCTCGGAGACTGTCTGTCACTGAACGGAAGTTTGGTTATGCAGATCTTCTGGAGGAGATAGGTGTCCCGCGATTCCTGGTTGAGGATGAGACAGATGCTGATGGAGATCTTTCAACAGTACTTGTACGCTGTGCCGTGTTGCCATCACTTGTTGCGAACCTGCTATGCACATTGTGTAGGAAGCATACACTCTCCACCCCAGCTGTCGACCGCACCGCACCCTCGGCATGGTGTGTGGCCTCGAGACTTTCTGCACCAGTTGCGACAAGGTCATCAATGCAACTCTGTCATCAGACTGTATCGATGGGACTCAGGCGACGAATGTCCCATTTGTCGTGGTGAGATCAGCTGTGTCGGCAACGATGGACATGGGTGTCGGGTACTCGGGACTTGTGTGAAATTTATTTTACAATGCCAATGACTCTTAACTTTGCCTTTTGATAGATTATACATTCAGTAATATGTATGCAAAGTTTCAATCATCTAGGTTGCTTTTCAGATGTTGAAATGTATGTGCCAATGTACATAAACTTTGAACACGATTTTCTCAAAAACATGTTTTCCCTCACACCTACTGCCTCCCGTGTCACTTATCTCTGCTATTGTTTGACAGAATTACTTGAAACTTTCTACAGTGTTTCTTGATAGTATGCTCTTGAAAACTATGTAGTAACTTTTTAGAAAACATTATTTATATTTTATATAATGAACCATCAATGTAAAATTTCATGATGAAAAAATACATTCAGATGTAAAAAAATCATGAAAACAAGTTTTTTGAAAACTTGGAAAGTCAACTGACTGTTTTCATTGGGATTATTTGGAGTAACTACACACCAAATTTGAGTCCTCTAAATCCAATGGTTACTGATATAAGTCACACGCAACATTCAATCCAAGATGGCTGCATACCGTGGGAAAATATGTATGAAACTTTCTGAAAAAAATTCACAGCATTACTCTTACCTGGACTTGCAATCTATGAAAGTTTCAGCTCTGTAGGTTCAGTGATAATGAAATAAGAAAATAAAATGCGTTTAGACCCAAGCGACGCCTTAACCAACATGTTGTCAAGAGAGCGGTTTTGGGTATACATGTGATCTTGTGGGGGGTAATACGACATGTATCAACATGGTGCTTTGCTCACCCGGAGGAGGAAAGCGATCAGACACACTGGTATACAGGTACCCGGACCATTGCACAGGACCTGTTGAAAAAGGATCAGAGGAAACAAGTTGCATAAAAGCTGAAGTTATATGTACAATAAAACCACAAAGTACATAACATTCAGAATGTAATAAGTTAAAAACATGCGGGTGTCAGTAATATGTTGGCTGTGATTTACACATCATCATTTTGATATTTTCAAAACATGCACAGATGTGCACTGTTAGTGATGGTGAATGGATGGTTTATCAAATCTGATACAAATTAGTATCTGCTTTAGCCGGATGTGTAAGAATACCTATTTGTTCATTGTGTTGGGTGCCTTTCATTGGCTAACTTTCTTCTTTTAATTTTGTATCTAATGTGCAGGATGCAGAAGTCCTTTTGCAAATTCAGCATCTACACCATTTATATTAGAAAGACAGTTTGTTAAACTGATTTCATGTAACCAACTAACCATGATATACATATAAAATATTGGTCCTGTGCACTATATTAAATATCATGACAAATAAAACCCACACACATAGCTCATACATCAAAAGCATATTATTTATACTGTATTACATTTTTCCAGAAAGTAATTAATAAATTCAGGTGTCAGCTTTAGTTCAATTCAACAGAACCACGTTTAATATTAAAGGTACACACTCTGATGATGTTTAATGTAAAACATTTTCCCCAGACTGAAGAATAAAAAAACATTCCTTGGGATATCTGATGAATTGCAGGATGTGACTTATTTATACAGTTTTAGTAGGAACTTTAACTAATGAGACTATTACTGCTATAATACATACCAGGTCTGGACGAATAGTGAAGACTAATGGCACACATTTCAGCAAGGAGTATAATGTGGAGACGACTGTACTGAAATAACTCTGCTTCACTTCTCGACTGCGTGGAATCTTGCAGATTAAATACTGAAAGTGAAAACAATAGTGAACAAAAATAACATGTAAAATATGATGTTAACATAACATGTTTAAGGTCAAAGAAAGGTAGATGTAATAATTGCGTAGCTGTCCTAATCATATGAACACCATAATAACCATTTACAGCATATTTAATAATGAAACAAGTGAAAAGTTTGATTTAGGAACAGACTTGGGGTCAGTTACATTATATAAATTACAATTACACATCAATTACAAATAGCAATTCCACATAAAAAATAGCAATTCCAATTATCAGTCTTGTATCACCATAAAGTAAGCAACTATACACATGCTCAATGCCAAAAAATAACACCTATTTTAGAGCAGTTTAACCAGTTTTATATTTAATTTCTGCTTCTTTTGGTACGTAATAGCTCAAACAGATATGATATACACATTTTATTATATTGATTATTTGTAGTGAATACTTTAGTTGGAAAGTTACATTGATGTACCCTGGGGTAATTGAAAAAGTAATTGAAAATACCAATTATATTTTTCATCAATTCAAATAAAAAACCACCAATTCTGGAATTGGCATTTCAATTCCAATCATAATTAAATTTACAAGTCTGTTTAGGAATGTAGACTATTACTATATGATGCATATGACAAAAACATAAATTACACCATGCCAATTTGTTCATTAAACATCTAACTCTGATACATTTTAATAGCTTTTAGCACCACCTTTGTTTTCTTTCTGTGTGGTTCTCGTGTCTCAAACTTGGTAATCTTTTCTTCACTCATTGCGTCAGTGTCAGCCATAACATAGTAGCGAGGGGAGTAGATGCTGGAGACATGTTCCAGCAGTCGCAACATTTCTGTTGTATGGCCACCTGGTGTAGCAAAACAAATTCACAATGATTTACATTTGCTTTCAGGATCTTTCTGTGGCTCATCTAGGGTGCAATCTGTGCAGAAATATATATGTAGCTAAAACTAGAATATATTATTAATGCTGCCATATTTTAGATGCATTTAAAAGAACTGTACTAAAATACCATGTTAGCCTTGAATGTTGATGGGGTAGGTAACATATTCCAAAATATTTATTACAACAGCTTGGTGCAAGAATCTCATATAAAACAAACTATCTGTCTGCATTAATTGGTTAATCACAATCAGTTATTTTGTATATCCACATTTTATGCAACTATACTATTGCCTAGATATCGATAATCTGCTGGTACCATGAACAGCTTCCCCATGAATATGGGTGTTATATATTTGGCCATTTTATTGTGATTTGCAAAAAAATGCATGTTGACATAGTCACTTGTCGGTTCGAGTAGTTTAGTTACCCACCACAGGATGGCAGCACCCAGGGTAATGTAATGTAATTTAGAGAATAATAGTTAGTGAACTATTATTGCTATGATTATTTGTCCTGTAATTAGTTGTATTTACTGTGTAGGTAGTTGGTCTTATTACTAATAATTCAGTTGTTTAAACATAAATTTTACCCTAGAGACAGGGGTCACTTGTGGTCAGTGGAAGGGGCCCTGCCCCAGTGGGCCAGGCGTGATTCTACAGTTAATGACAACTCTGTTTTGGTAAGTCCCTAAATGATGTTTTCTACCTTATTAAGCAATGTTTTCAAATTATAATTGTATCATACTGTGTGATAGAGAATTGTCCATCTGTTTATGTCAAGGCATTTACTTTATCAGTTATAATTACTTAGTGGTGACTTTGATTACTAATGTGTGGAAGATCAGGAATAAGTGGTCGTTGGACCTTAGGGAAGAATGCCCAACAGGGCTTAATGAGATTTTGACCACTTGCAGTCAGTAGCTGGTAAATGTACAGATCCCTTTAGAAAGTTAAGTTTTGATCATGTTTAATGGTGCTACTGTTATAGTTAATATGTATAAGATGTGATAGACACGTGCAAGCATAAATTGTGCACGTATATAGGTATTATGTAACTGTCCCTACAGTTAAGCCAGGATCAGTTTGGTACCCTCTCTCCCTTTGAAGTTACATTGATTAATTGCTCTAGGAGGTGGCTGGGAGAGGGCTGATCTTGTGTATTCCCCAGAGACCTGTAAGTTGAGCAGTGTCCAAGACTTGCTTGTAAACAACAGTGGAATGACAGCTAGGCTAGTCAGGGCATGCACATGTGAAATTGACAACATTGTTGACTGTTGAATTTATTATATTAAGGCTGTTTGACATGTAGAGTACTAGTATTACATTAATACCTACAAGTATGATTATATATTAGTACTGAATAAGATAACAGGTATTTTACAGACAATATTGTGAACAACACCAATGTGTTGGAACTATGGTACTTAACAGATGTTGATGTGTCATCGTACACTGGACACTATGATATGCAAATAGCTTACTTGCTTGGTTTGTATTTGTACAGGCGAACGCAAGTCCTGGCCCACTCCTGATCGTGGCCAGTCGTCTTTTAAGACATTCTTTAAATCGTCTTTTAAGTCGTCTTTTAAGACGTCTTTTTAGTCTTATTTTGAGTCGTCTTTTGGGTCGTCTTTATTATTGTGTTTAATGTCATCTGTTCTTTCACCTTTTATTGCTGTTCTTAACGCTCATGCTTTTGGTTGTATTTTGAACTTTTGGTTGACATTTTATACTTTGATGAGGTACCGAAGTTAGATCAGTAGTGCAAATTGTGCAAGGACTGAGAAACTTGGTTTTGTATAATTTTTAGTAGTTAAACTGTAATAAACGCAATTTTATCTTCAAATTTGCCTTACAGTGGTCTATTCTTAATTTAGGCATAAGCTTACCACCCACAGCCTACACATGGAAAGAATGCATGAAGGTTCGCAAACTTCTGTTCTGCATGCAGATGTCTCTAAACTTCATTTCTGAAGTTGTTTCTCTACAGAGAGAGAGGCAAGCAAATTGCGAGGGACAAAAACACATCCGTTAATTTTAACCTAAGGCATGGCCATGGGAGTTAAAGATAACGAGAATGATGATGTATACCAAAGTCAGATGAACAGAATGGAAGCCACCCAAATGGCAGTCCACCCACCGATAAATACATATTGACTTCTCCGTAACTTTTTTTTTGACACAGAATGTAACATGAAAATAATAGACTACCTGATCCAACTACAACCATTGTTTTTATACTTGATTTACGTTTGTTTTTTCCATAGCCTGGAGTTTTCCTTTTGCGGTGTATATCGAGCAAAACAAGTACCAGCCTGGTAACGATGTATGCAACACCAAAAACAATGGCCAAAATACTGAGAAAAGAAACATCACGCGCAACACCCTCCATTTCGGCCGGTGCGCTGAAATTCTATTGTCGTAATTTTGACATGAACTTTCAGAAATTCAGTAATAAAGTGTATATAAAAATCCTAGAATATTAGTCATAGCAAATAATTATACTGTGTTTGAAATTATACTAAAATAATAATCATATACATATTTATTGCCACGATACTAAAACGTACGTAAATTCACGACATTCACCCTAATTGCGGCACCTGATTGAATCGGTGATGCTTTGCATTTCCTAGAGGGAGACGTGGCGCATTGTTTACAGAATATATAGCGTTATTCTGCCATATTACGATATTTCTATTAAAGAAACTATGCGTGAGTATAATTCTGCGTATTTGTTGTGTAGTAGCGACGTCGCAATAAGACAATATCGTACTGCCAAAAGGCAAATAAGACTCTTCTTCTGGCACTGCTCAGGATCCCTGCAGTTTGGTCGCGTCCTGGCTACGATCGATAAAAACATGAGAAAACTCCACAATCTCGCATAGTTGGAACAGTCTCCTTGCCTTTAGCATCATCTGCCTCGCTTAAGAGGCATTTTGTGATCCGTCGGATTGCAACTAACATGTTTGGTGTGTAATGTGAAAGGCTATTCAGTTGAATTGGCATTGCCACTCACGTTTGGTGTGAGTGACGGTCACTCCTTACAGACACATCCAGCCCAGGTATGTCATGTATGTCTCGAATTGTGTGTGTGCGCACGGATCAGTGGAGTGTAGACTAGTAGATTTGTTGTTTTAGGAAACTTCATAACAAGTTAACTGCAAGAAACTGTGGCAGTGAATTCTAATATAAATTTGAAAGTTTTTACGTTTTTACTGGTTTTTTTTTATGTTTGTTACTTACCATATCCTGCAATACTTCTTCTAGCTTGTACTGTGCATTATCCTAAAAAATTACGAATGGATATTTTGCACAATCATGTAGTGGGTTTTATGGTGATTCCCCTGAACAAACAGTGCTGCGTGCAAAAAAATGCTGGTTATAGGTGCTATGGATATGTCCATGAAGCACTTGAGTAGCCCTGCAGACTGTTCTTAAGCCATGCAGTTGCAGGGCTTTATATGCAACCCAGTGACCAATGATCAAAATGTTCATGAAGTGTGCATCCTGTAATCACTGTGTTGATATGTCACTCAATCCTCTTAATATGATCACTGGAAAGCTCTGTTTATGCCACATGTTCAGAGCAATTATTAGCATAACCCTGTTGTACAGATAGTAACTGCCATTTGTTTGCAAAACCAAATTTTTTCCTGTGCCGATCTGTTTGTCTACTTCGTGCCGTGTTCATGGTGTACCCAAAATGGAAAGAGTGCACATTTTGTCCCCGTCCTATCGCTGCCCTGTGTGGTGGTCTAGCAGTACAACTTACTCCATCTGGTGAGTTAATTGGCATTATGCAAAATCTACAACATAGTGGTCGTCATGTTTTAATTACAGCATTTTAATGAGTACCAATAAAACATGAGTGTCAAAAGTTCAGTAACATTGCTATGTTAGATCGGGCAAGTGCTATGAAGTTAACTTAGCTTGCCCATGCGTTAATTCTACTTGCCCATCCAGGCAAGTAGTGGTCTATGCCAGCTTGTCCGACCAACCATTTTACTTTGTTTACTTCGGGCAGTGGAGAATCCAGTGAATCCACAAAGGCTTCCTTTCAAGACGCAGCTTTTCCCAGTCATATTCTCCTACCAGTAGTTAGTATCCGTAGTAAGCAAACGATTATACTATTTACCACTTCAGGTCATAATCCTTTTGTTTAAGCCAGGAAGTCCTCAATGAAAGGTTCATTCACCAGTTTTAACCATAATATGACTTTGTGACACTCACAAGGACAATGTCAAGAAATGGCAGTTGAGTCTTCCGAAGAAGCAGTACAATGAATCATGTCAGACAGCCTGCACCAATATAGTCTGGTACTAGCTAAGCTTGCAGTCTGGCTAAATTGTAAAGGGATATTTTAAATCGAGCCCTTGACATTCAGCAGTGCTAATCCACCCTCTCAACAAACAGTAGTTGTGGTCACTGCCAGCCAAGGCATGCTTTCTTTGTTAACTTACTCTAACAGAGCCATAGAATAACACTCCATCTCTGTGTAAATGCTGGTTGTATGCTTTTAAATTGTAAAATTGATAATTAAATTGGAATTGATTAAAGATGATTTTAATTGATAAAAAGGGAATTGAATTGGAATAGATAAAACAGAAATAGAATTGGAATCGATAAAACAGGAATTTAATTGGAATCAATAAAAGGAATTTAATTTGAATTTATGTTTTTCCCCAACACATTGATTGGAATTTATGTTTTTTTCCCCAACACATTGTTTGGAATTTATGGTTTTTTCCCAAACACATTGATTGGAATTGAAATAGACATTTGAAAGAAACGTGGATTGGAATTGAAATTGATGAAAACTGATTGACCCCAGGTCTGCCAATGACATTGTATTGGCTATGGGTAATTGGATGGCTGATGACCCATCCCCAAATCGTTTTGTCAGCAACAAATGGTGTACCAAATTGAAATCAAGATACCTAATGTAGTTTGCCATAGTGGTATATAAAAAAATCCTCATAATGGTTATATAAAGTGCCAGTTTAAAATGTCATTAGAATAAGGCAGCATTAACCAGTTTTTATTGTTTTTGGAGATTGGACTCCCCCAACATAACATCAAATATGTTTACATAACGTGAAGATAAACCTGATTTAAATCATTTGCATTTTCCTTGATTTTCACTAGATATCAGCAGTGGTGTATTGGGGGGTTGGGAGATTAGGGGGTTGGGAGATGGGTTGAGTTATGGTCCCCATTGGCTTAAATTGTTTGTTTAAATAACCTATTGTGCCACTACATGGTAGCATGGTAAACAAATGGGTGATTAAGCTTGCCCCCCTTCGTGAAATCCTAGATACACCACTGCATTTCAGCACCAGTACAAATTTCAATAACAACCACAGCAGCATCAAATATATTTTGCAGGTTTTGAACTTTTAACATGAATTGCAACAGTTTTATAACTAAGAGAAATTCACAGGTGTTTACACGTGAAGTTTCTGCTGTTGCAGTGGCACAGCTAGTTTGGATACGGTCACAGTTTAACACTCTGCCTCCTACTTTGCTATATAGCTGGATGAATAGTCTCTTAAACCAATATCCCCCAGGCCTCTGACAGTCATTGCATAGAGTAGATGCTTTTGTGTGGTGATGTTCACATCTGGCATCTGCATTCTGGCAGTTTTTTCTTGTGAACATTCAGCGACCTGTGCAGTTGAGATGACAATGTTGACTTCAGTCATGGGTGAAAGTAGGCAGATAAAGGCATCAGATGTTGTATACAGTACATCCATTAGTTGTCTTGACATTACTACTTACTGGAATGGTACTGGTACATTTATGTTTTCTTGCCAAGTATGTGAAAATGTATATTAAATAAATAACTGAAACATACATCACAACCTAGTAACACGTGAACAACTTAATGGTAGTCATTGCTTGATTCAGTTCCCTTCAGAATATTGGTGCTCAAATAGGTTAATACAGGCCTCAGTTCATAGCATCTATTTATTTATAGTTTCTTAATCCTATAATGGCTGTTAACTCTTCCCTTCCATCTTCTGGCTGCCAACAAAGTCACAATTTGCTCCATAGTACTTAGTTATTATCATTCTGATAATGACTTTTGTACTTAGTACTTAGTTATTATCGTTCTGAGAATGACTTTTGCACATCCCTGTTCACGATTAAGCTTAATGATTCTGTTTTGTTGCGCCTTTGAGCTCAGGTTCCTGAGGATATAAGCGCCATAGAAGTTAATTATTATTAATTAATTATATACAGGCCTGCACAGGAGGTGTACGTGCATGGGAGATTGAAGCGCCGTACTTAATATGTAGTCTACATCATAAATGAATGAAACAGTTCAATAAAATAAAAGATTATTTGGACTGAATTTGTTTTACGTTGTTATTTGATTTGTTAAAAAAGCGGACGTCCCATTTTTTTCCACAATCTGCTGCTCTATGCATTTGTGGTAGACTGGTAGGGCTCATTATAAAGGATAATATTACAGTTATGTGTTGTAAGTTTTGGATATTCAGCCAGTAGGCTGTGGCTCTGTGGTCCAGTCTGTGCTAATGTAAACAAACAGAAAGCGTGTGTCACCGGATATGTAACTCCAAACCAGAGACAGTTGTAGCAGGAAAGCGCATGTTATTAATTAATCAACTGACATAGCTAGTAAATGTTATCGGTGGGAGAATGGTTAATTTTAAGTTTATTTGTGTGCTAAAGTCAGATATTGCAGAGTTGTAGACAGAGAGGGGGGGTATTTGACAGGCAACCCAGTGGAGTGGACAGTAATTGATGGTTTACCCTCTAGCTGGGGGCAGTGATCATGAGCGAGCTGCCCCATCTGGGCAGATAGTGTCATGGAATTGTTGTAATAAAGATCAAGATTGTGTTAATATAGAGAACTTCTTTTTATTTATTTCCTGGGTTCTTTCTTGTGTATTGACCCCCCCCCCCCCCGATTGCGATTGTCTTAGCAAACAGGCTGGAGTAACAGCATTATGTAGCAGCAGCACTATCAACAACAACAAGCTGTGTCTATTGCAGCTGTAACTGGACTATCAAAACAACAACAAGCTGTGGCTATTGCAGCTATAGCAGGACTATCAGCAATAACAAGCTGTGCATATTGCAGCCAGTGCAGGACTGTCAACAGGATGTGCTTATTGCAGCTGTAACTGGACTATCAGCAACAGCAAGCTGTGCCTATCGTAGCTGTAACTGGACTATCAGCAACAGCAAGCTGTGTCTATCGTAGCTGTAACTGGACTATCAGCAACAACAAGCTGTGCCTATCGTAGCTGTAACTGGACTATCAGCAACAGCAAGCTGTGCCTATCGTAGCTGTAACTGGACTATTAGCAACAGCAAGCTGTGTCTATCGTAGCTGTAACTGGACTATCAGCAACAACAAGCTGTGCCTATCGTAGCTGTAACTGGACTATCAGCAACAACAAGCTGTGCATATTGCAGCTGTAACTGGACTATCAGCAACAACAAGCTGTGCCTATTGCAGCTGTAACTGGACTGTCAGCAACAACAAGCTGTGCCTATTGCAGCTGTAACTGGACTATCTGCAACAACAAACTGGGAATGTAACTGGACTCCAGTAATCAGCTGGAGTGGTTCCTGGTCAAAGGTGTCTGTGAGAAAAACAGTGCCTGGACCAATGTCTCCTGCCAGCTTACAAGTTCATGTTAATCTCTAGCAGTGCAGTCAGGCAGCCAAGACTGGATACTACAGCCCCTGAACAGGTGTACTACAGTTTGTGTGGTGTTGTTGGTGACAGAGACAAAGGTCACCTGTGAAAGTGGTGTTTGTTGGGAATATACATGTAATTTTGTGAGCCGCCTAAAAGTGGGGTTATCCAAGAGAGGTAGGTGTCTGTGATGCTGGATCGTCAGCCATTTGAATCAATAATCAAACTAACAGTGAAATTCTGTTGATGTTATATTGTCTTTATCATACGCACAATAATTATCAATGAAGCCTATAGACTGATAATTTGTTGTGTTTACAAGTGCCTGGTACTTGTAGAATGGTAATATCTATCTATTTATACATTTTCCTGTTTATTACTCTTATTCTGTGCTCAGTTTCATGTTAATTTACTTGGCCAGAGCCTTACACAAATCAATAACTCTATTGTGCACCTTTGAAATGTTGTCAAAGACCTTTGTCTATGTCCCTGCTGTGCAGTGTATGATTGTGCCAAACAAGTACAATACAGTGCATTACTAATGTGACCCAATGTTGTCTTGGGACCAGCGCAAGTTTAATAATTCATTCATATGTTGTAATGCACAACAGCACTGGGTTTGTTTCAATGATCATTCATTTTATTCAGTTACCAGTATGTACATAGTAACTGGTACCTATAGAACTTTATAATTCTGTTCATGCTGTAGCAGTAGCTACCCAAAATGTCATGGTTTTGATCGCTAGACATTGCATGTGCATAAACGGAATGCATTGCGGGATCGAGTGTCGACAGAAGTACAGCCTGTACTCCAAATTAGAGAGTTTGAAAAAAAAATTTCAGTAAAGAATACATCGTACCAACAATAACACTTACTGATATTAAACAGAAATCACAAGGCTAGCATCAGAGCACAAAACATCAGCTGATCTGACGTTTGAATAACTTTGAACATGATTGAGCATGCATTGACATAGATACACGATTGTTTCAGCGCACAGCGAAAGATTCGTGCGAATTACATATTGTACTTCTGTAAGAAATTCACTCGATTTCATCTTAGTGGTATATTATGCACCAGAGATGTCACTGGTTGTTCCTGGGTAGCATCTATTATGTCAGGTGTGATCTGTGTAATGGACCTATGCATGAAATTCAGTACAAAGGGATTGTTCTATAATTATACTGAAGGAAAATAATTTATATTTGCTAGTACATTGTAAATTGACAAGAACCAGCACACGTGTCCACTACAGGCCGCAAGTAATAATTGTTGTACATCCACTCTGACTACAATTCTTACAAACGCAGTGAGATTTTTGTCCCATTAAATGTTATTATTTACCTACAATTTCACCGGTTATAAAACATAATTATTAAAATGTGTTTAATGATAACCAGAATTGTAACTGTATGGTGAGTTTTCCAGGGTCACCTGGGTGCTGTAATTTTTTATTTGTAATTGAACCCACACCTGGTCATGCAACCATTCATCAATTATGCGTGTATCTTGTAGTATGAGTACCAAATACTTCATATTCATAGTGACGTGTGTCATGTTGTTTGGACAATGCTGTAGCTCTCGTATAAAAAATGTGCCTAAAGACGTACAGTTCCTTAAATAAAAATACTTAACAGGCCACAGTTACTCTCTGTTAGTTGTAATCAGTAATTCAGATTATTGGACTGTGGGGTAAAAGTTAGTCTTCCATTTGTGATGGCAAGATAGATGGCCTAAATCTGGTGTTTGATAAAATGATGTATGTAACAGTGTGTGAAGTTGGGATTTCAGCACTTGAATAAGAAAACAAGATTTACTCTTAGAGAGTGTAGACTATTAATGTGTGTACATTTATGAGATTGTAAATAAAATTAACACCCTGTGTGTGCTTCTGTTAATTTTTCATAGAAACCACCACCATGTGAGTCCACGACAGGTTACATGTTTACACCTTCACCATGTGAGTCCACGACAGGTTATATGTTTACACCTTCACCATGTGAGTCCACGACAGGTTACATGTTTACACCTTCACCATGTGAATCCACGACAGGTTACATGTTTACACCTTCACCAGTGAGTCCACGACAGGTTACATGTTTACACCTTCACCATGTGAGTCCACGACAGGTTACATGTTTACACCTTCACCATGTGAGTCCACGACAGGTTACATGTTTACACCTTCACCATGTGAGTCCACGACAGGTTATATGTTTACACCTTCACCATGTGAGTCCACGACAGGTTACATGTTTACACCTTCACCATGTGAATCCACGACAGGTTACATGTTTACACCTTCACCAGTGAGTCCACGACAGGTTACATGTTTACACCTTCACCATGTGAGTCCACGACAGGTTACATGTTTACACCTTCACCATGTGAGTCCACGACAGGTTACATGTTTACACCTTCACCATGTGAGTCCACGACAGGTTACATGTTTACACCTTCACCATGTGAGTCCACGACAGGTTACATGTTTACACCTTCACCATGTGAATCCACGACAGGTTACATGTTTACACCTTCACCAGTGAGTCCACGACAGGTTACATGTTTACACCTTCACCATGTGAGTCCACGACAGGTTACATGTTTACACCTTCACCATGTGAGTCCACGACAGGTTACATGTTTACAACTTCACCATGTGAGTCCACGACAGGTTACATGTTTACACCTTCACCATGTGAGTCCACGACAGGTTACATGTTTACACCTTCACCAGTGAGTCCACAACAGGTTACATGTTTACACCTTCACCATGTGAGTCCACGACAGGTTACATGTTTACACCTTCACCAGTGAGTCCACGACAGGTTACATGTTTACACCTTCACCATGTGAGTCCACGACAGGTTACATGTTTACACCTTCACCATGTGAGTCCACGACAGGTTACATGTTTACTCCTTCACCATGTGAGTCCATGACAGGTTACATGTTTACTCCTTCACCATGTGAGTCCACGACAGGTTACATGTTTACTCCTTCACCAGTGAGTCCACGACAGGTTACATGTTTACACCTTCACAATGTGAGTCCACGACAGGTTCCATGTTTAGATCTTCACCATGTGAGTCCATGACATGTTACATGTTTACTCCTTCACCAGTGAGTCCACGACAGGTTACATGTTTACACCTTCACCATGTGAGTCCACGACAGGTTCCATGTTTACATCTTCACCATGTGAGTCCATGACAGGTTACATGTTTACTCCTTCACCAGTGAGTCCACGACAGGTTACATGTTTACACCTTCACCATGTGAGTCCACGACAGGTTCCATGTTTACATCTTCACCATGTGAGTCCATGACAGGTTACATGTTTACTCCTTCACCATGTGAGTCCACGACAGGTTACATGTTTACACCTTCACCAGTGAGTCCACGACAGGTTACATGTTTACACCTTCACCCTGTGAGTCCACGACAGGTTACATGTTTTTATTTCCCCTGGCACAGGAACTACAGTTGTTGGTGTGTCATCAGAAAGACATGTATTTAAAACTTCCCATGTGTTTGTCAGATCGAACTGTACCTAGTTTGATTAAATGTGACTCTGACATGTGTGCTGTTGTGTGATGAATAATGCATAGCTTATTTCTAATCTCCATTTATTATACCCTGTGTTGTGTTTGCGTTTAGACAGTTGTTGACTTTTTCTCTAATCCTGTGGGACGACCTTACCCCTTGGTCTCCCATGTGGTAAACACCCAATAAGTGCGTACATGCCAACCATACTGATTCATGTGCTACTGCCTACTGATTTTATGCATCATACATATCATACAGCTTTCACCAGACATCAGCAAAGGGTTTAGTTATATACAAATTGGTTCTGAATCTAAAATTCATTTCACCCAGGCCCACAGCATGATTTTTTGCTGAAATGCATCAAATATCTACATTTTTAGTGCCACATGTCACTGAAAAATACCTAATTAAAAAATAAACCCGTCCAAAACCACCCCTACACTGCACCGGATATCATATACAACTTTTGATGTTGGCATGTAAAGTGTGTAAATTTTAAAAGTGGGGCTCGATGTCGTAATAGTTAGAACACTGGAGTCTCAGTTGAGAGAACCCTTTTTTTAATCCTCTTGCTGTTGTTTCGAAACTTGGGCAACTTTGTTTAACCCCCGTTGTTCAGACAGTAGGGGTGTAACATTACATTGCACTATCATGTGCTTTGAACGGTCCTATGGACTACTTAAGAACATACCTTTACTTTACCTATTTTACTTCACACACTGGTGAGTTGCTTTGTCATTGTGATGTCATGTTTGCAGGTGTGAGGTGACGGGGAACTCAGGGAATGGATACAACCTACTATCCCTACGCGGGAGTCAGCTGCTCCTTCTTCCTGCTCTGGTACAACTATGGCAGCCCGGCTGTCTCTGAAGCCCTCTTTCCTGCCTTCAAGCTGCTGCCAAGGGCCAAACAAATTGAGTGGCACACCAGGTATGTGTCTTATAAAGCGCGGTTTATTACCGTTGTTGTACCATTGTCTAATTGAATTTAAATAGGGAACAGCCAAAGGGGATAAATACGCTTTAAAATAGATCCCACAGTAAAATATAATCTTAAAAAATTATAAATTCAAACACATGTGCTTCCTTTTTATATCAGGTGGGAACTTATGTCACCCGATGAGATTTGAAGATGAATTTAAATGTATCCCAGTACTGCGGAAAATCTATTCTAAAATGTAACTCAACCACAACGCTGTCAGTGCAGTATTTATTTTTATTTAAAGATCCCTACTCAATAAAGTTTTCACTCGTCTCATTTTAAACTCAATTCATGAAAAATGTAACCTATCGTGTATCCACTACAACATGCTAGCTCATTTGTACAAATGTATTATTTAGGTTTGATGAAATCATTGGACAAACTATTAAATTATTTTTGAAAGGGTCCAATCATTAAAAAGGTATGTTCTCTTATTAAGTCGACTGCACATATTACAAGATTTAACAAGATTTGCCATCCAAGCCAAAGGCCCAGATGGCAAGTGGACAAGGAAGCCATTGGCTTATCGAGAGTCCAACAATGTTCATTTACTTATAACCCGCCCTCCTGAGATATGTGTCTACCTTGTTTTTAAAAATATTCACGCTGCTAGCAGTTACACAATCTGTAGACAATTTGTTCCATTCATTTATTGTTCTCTGTGAGAACGAGTGCTTCCTGATGTCCAATTACATTGATCCTTTACTAATTTTACCTCATGTCCTCTAGTTCTGCTATCCTTCTTGAGTGAGAAAAACATATTTCTATCAATATTTTCATACCCATTTAATATCTTAAAAAACTTCAATCTGATCTCCTCTTAACCTCCTTGTCTCTAGAGTTGTTAAACCACATTCTTTCAGGCGTTCTTCATAACTAAGGTCTCTAAGTTCTGGAATCATTTTAGTTGCTCTCCTTTGTATGCGTTCAAGCGTATCTATATCCTTCTTACGATATGGTCTCCATGCTTGTATACAGTATTCTAAATGAGGTCTAACTACTGCTTTATAAAGAGGTATAATTAACTTTTTTCCCTTGTATGTTATGTTTCTTCTAATCAATCCAAGAATTTGATTACCCTTTGAAGCTGCAATACCACACTGCTCTGAAACTTTCATATCAGCGCTTATTGTAACTCCTAAGTCCTTTTCTTTTACAGTAGTACCCAGAACAGTATCTCCCATTTTATAGTTTACATTCAAGTTCCCATGTCCTGTATGTAGGCATTTACATTTCCCAAAATTGAACAGCATCTGCCATTTCTCAGACCATTTCACTTATCTGTCTTGATCGTTTTGTAAATGTTGTTTATCACCATCAGTATTAACCTTTCTAAACAGTTTTGTGTCATCTGCAAATTTCAGTACGTTACTTGTTATACTGTCGTCCAAGTCATTGATATATATTAAGAATAATATAGGTCCTAATACTGATCCTTGAGGTACCCCACTCAAAACCGATTTCCAATTTGAAACTTCTCCATCTACTACAACTCGTTGTCTTCTGTCAGTCAGCCATTGTTCTATCCAGTCAGTTATGCAATCCCCGATACCATGGGCTTTTAATTTAAGTAGTAATCTTTGATGTGGCACTTTGTCAAAAGCTTTCTGAAAATCTAAGTAGATAATATCTACTGGCGATCCCACGTCTATCCACTTAGTGATTTCTTCCAAAAAACATAACAATATTTGTTAAGCATGACCTCGCTTTAAGGAATCCATGTTGAGATGAATTTAATAATTTATGCTTAACGAGGAAGTCCACCATATGGTCTTTAATTAACCTTTCTAATAATTCACAAATCACTGACGTTAAACTCACTGGTCTGTAATTCTCTGACTTATTTCTCGAACCCTTTTTAAATAATGGTATGATGTTTGCTTCTTTCCATTCAAACGGAACAACTCCCTCTTTTAATGACAAGTTGAATACTCTTGCAAGTGGTATACTGATTTGTTCTACTGTTTGCATTAGTAATTTTGGAGGAATCCCATCCACTCCCGGTGATTTGTTATCCTTCATTGCCTTTATTTTCTTAGCTACCAATTCTGGAGTTACAACTAACGGACCTAAATAGTCAGATTTAGCCTCCTGAAATTTAGCATCAGCAACTGGTAATGAACTAATATCTTCTTTGGTAAACACTGAACTGAAGTAACCATTTAGGTCTTCCGCCATTAAAAACCCCTGTGATACTATATTTCCATAACTGTCTTCTAGAGGTCCAATTACCTATACTCATCACACACTACAGATTTAAACATCAAAGAACCTGATTCGTGATGGGCTAAATGAAATGAGGAGTGAGTTTAAGTTTTTATTAAGTTATTAGCAGTTCATACCGGCTAAGTAACATGGATGTCATTAAGTGTTTGAAGCACCCTCTGAGTCTGTCTCTCATTTGTTTTCTAATCTTGATGAAAATAACATGTTGGACATGTGACTCTGGGGTTTCAACAAGAAGTGGTCATATCTTTGGTTGCTCCATGATTCATGCATGAGCCACACGAACACTGTGTGACAGTAAAATTGAGTCTGTTTTATGTGCGAAGGTTGGGATATTTCATTCAGTGTTTGCATTTCAAGGAGGTTTTATGCTGCCTGGTGAATTTCCAGTACAGCTGCATGCTTTGGGACAGGAAGATTAATGCGCATTAGTTCATTACTGTGTGTGTAGTGCTTGTCGGTCCAGGTAAATCGAACAAAAATCAATAAGTTGTACGTCTAATTGCACATGTACAGTTAGCTAGAAGGTAGCGAAATGTAGCAGACACGACAATCAATTATGACATTATGTAACAGCCATGAGGATGGTTGGCGTGTTTTCTTGTCATTGGAAGGTGCCAGGTATGATCTACCGAATTTGATTTGTGTGAGTTGCCAATTTGCGGTGTTTTTGCTGAGAGAAATGTTGCCAAGTGAAATGGCAGCCATGTGTTACAGAACTAATAAATTCCCATGTTATTGTCATAGAAAGTCAGGTTAAAATAGTTTTCAGGCATCTGCTGTGTAAATTTACAGACGTGCTGCTTTAATGCGGCATGTTAGTATATGATTGTATGTTGTGCACATCAGCACATGCACATGCATGTACACACATGTACACACATGTGCATGCACGTGCACACACGCACACGCACACACACACACACACACACGCACACACACACACACACACACACACACACACAAGCGAAGAACAATTATTGACAATATTCAATGATTGTTGTTCGTCTGTTTCAGAACCAAGTCAAGTGTTCACGCAGTCTTAGTTAGTACGTTATGTCTCTATGTTGTCCTGTATGATGACAAAGTCAGCAAGGATCCAGTCTGGTGAGTACATGCTGACCAAATCATGCTGACATGTGCCATAGTCCCTTCACTTCATTCTATTTCCTGTTTCAGGTTAAGAGGAGGCCAAATAGAAAATAAGTTTTAAAAATATTGACTGGTTATGAAGATATTGACAACAATATCTTCATCAAACTTAAAGTGAGTAATAGAACATCAGTAAACGAACAGTACATTGGATAAGAGAAAGTACTCATTCCTCCAGAGGATGGTATATATGAATGGAACAAATTATCTATATTGATTGTGTTAACACTGGCAGTGTGAATATGTTTAATAATAAAACTGATAGATATAAGATAGGGTGAGCTACACATAAATGAACAATTGTGGAACTCTTGATAAGCCATTTGGGTGGCAATCTAGTTATGACACAGTCGCCTGATTCAACCATGAGCCTGCTGACCAAGTGCCAGTGCTCCTGTGGTGCTTTCTATCCCTATGACTGTCATATCACTGGAGACATAATCAACTTGGTTGAACCTAATTCAAGTACAGCTGTACTGACTGGCCAAGTGGTCAGTTCTTTTGTTCAGTACTCTAGATGAATCAAGACAAATAGACACACCAGCAGTCAAAATTTAGTGTTTGATTCATGCGATGTTGTCCTTAAATCTAACATAATGTACAAGTAGCTTTTTTAATATATAATGTTAATATGCCAAGATTGAAATTAGGCATGTAACGATTAATCGATGCATCAGTCCGCGATACGATGCATCGATACACATACAGTGTATTGATGCATCCCCAAAATATGGATGGAAATAACTATGTATTTACACAAGTATCTATCTTTCCTGTTATTCAGAGTAAATTAGTTAATCAACGGAGTTTATAATTTTCCTTGCCAGCAACAGATCACTGACAAGGCAAAGAGGCAGTCCAGTCTGCACATGCAAAGGAAACCCCTGGCATTTGTAACATGGATGCCTATTGGATGATTCACATTTAATGACGTCAGTATCTTGGGAAATGCCGGGGAAACACCAAATCAAAGATGGCGGACGAAGTTGCAAGAATCGTAGAGTTCGACTATTTTTGAAGGATATTATGCCAATTTACTTCATACTGGTGATACCAAGGAGGCAGGCAGTGTGATTAACAGTACAGTGTGCCAAGACATTCTGATTACTCTGATATTTGGCTGTGAAAGTGAACTTTGAAAGCTTTAATTTGGAGTGAATCGAGAATGGCATAGATTGTTGCCCATGCCAGGCCAAGGGCAGTGCGCATGAAACGTTGGCATCAAACATAATGTTACTTTCAACGATTGTAACTGTTTCGCAAATAAAATTCAAATTGAAATGTTGATTAAATTCATTACTTTATTTTATTGGTCTGCTAGTTATAAGAAATGAACAACAGTATTTGATAAAGTTTATATTTATTAAATTATTATTTACTATAATTTAAAGCAGTGTCTGTTTTATGTTTTACGCACAAAAACTTTGTTGGGCCAGTTAATTTTTCAGACACTGATATATATTGTTGAAAGTTGAAGTTGCATTTAATGTGTATTATAAAGCAATTTAATATGTTTGCTGACCTAAGTCAATACCTTTTTAATTTTAGTAAGTTTCTCGATATGTATTCTATCGTGACTCATGTATCGTGTTACATATTGTATCTGGAGGGTACTGTATCATTATAGCCCTAAATGAAATAAATCTTTTCAACATCCTAAAGTGTTTTGTTGTATTAAGTTTACTGATTATGATTATGCTGGTCTTAATTATTATAAAAATTTGTAACATAGAATGTAAGTAATGCAATTAGGCCATTAGGTTTGCCAGTAGTTGTGGTAAATAATACTGAATTTTATTATTTTGTCTTTCAAAGTGGAATGTGTATGTAGTGTGCGACACTTAACAAATAATTTCAGAAAGAATCTGACTTTGTTACTGATGTTATCATATGTGACTGGCCAAGTTCATTTGATCAGTTCACTAGACGAATCAACACAGATAGACCCACCAGCAGTCAAAGTTTAATGTTTGATTCATGCGATGTTGTCCTTAAATGTAACACTGGTCACCTGCTCATTGGCCAAGTTCCTACATTTCAGTGAAGGCTGTGCCAATTGTAATCTTGGTGATTATTGGCTCACTGCATCAGCTAATAACAGCTGAGGTGTTCTGGGAGTTCCCTTGTATCAACGTTACCCAGCACCATACTTGTTGAAATGTAATAATGTCGCCCTGGCTCCAGTTGATAATCAGGATGGCGTCAATGTGGGCAAAGGTAAAATGTTGTATGTACATATTCAAATATTCAAGTGAACAATGCCTAGTTTTACTGGAATTGGAAGAGATATATCCCAACTGTTGAATATTTTGTGTGTACACGTGTCAGTTTGTTTTGTTGCAGGGGAGATTCCCCAATTGTGAAGTACAGTTGTGCTATTGTAGTTGGCTACATGGCGTCAGGTAACTACACTTTGCACATTGTATTACACCTTGTAATGGTTGTAATGGTAACATGTGATGTAATGGTAACTAGGTTCGTTTGGTCTGTAGTGTTAATCTTAAGACATCTAACAGACATGCCTTGGCAAGCCCAACTGGATGGTTTAGGAATCTTAAGACATCTAACAGACATGACATGGTTTTAGGAATTGTTGTGCAAAGTGTTTGGTATCATGTGTTTATGTTTAAATTGTCCAGGAATGTTATTAACAGCTGCAATATGTTTACTGGCTGTTTTATTTCACTTTGATAACACCACTATTGATGTTTCGTGTAAATAATTTGTACTAATTAGAGATTTTGTGTAGTCATATTTTCATTTGTTGCTGACTGCACCACATCTAACTTTGCTGCTGACTGCACCACATCTAATTTTTTTACTGACTGCACCACATCTAATTTTGCTACTGTCTACATCACATCTAATTTTTTTACTGACTGCACCACATCTAATCTTGCTACTGACTGCACCACATCTAATTTTGCTACTGGCTACATCACATCTAATCTTGCTACTGACTGCACCACATCTAATCTTGCTACTGACTGCACCACATCTAATGTTGCTACTGGCTGCATCACATCTAATTTTGCTACTGACTGCATCACATCTAATTTTGCTACTGACTGCACCACATCTAATTTTGCTACTGACTGCACCACATCTAATTTTGCTACTGGCTGCATCACATCTAATTTTGCTACTGACTGCACCACATCTAATTTTGCTACTGGCTGCATCACATCTAATTTTGCTACTGGCTGCATCACATCTAATTTTGCTACTGGCTGCATCACATCTAATTTTGCTACTGACTGCACCACATCTAATTTTGCTACTGGCTGCATCACATCTAATTTTGCTACTGACTGCACCACATCTAATGTTGCTACTGACAGCACCATATCTAACTTTGCTGCTGCACCACATCTAGTACTGTATTTTCTATTTGCAGACACAATAGTGATGTTGGTTCACTATCGAGCTGTTGGTGAACTCTTCTATATATTCCATCATGGGGCATCTATCTATGCATATTATTTCGTCATGGTGAGTAAGACGTTCTATGAAGCATGTATTTATTCATTCATACTATTTTGTGTCTGTATAATTTTATTTGCAGAATTAAAATACGGTTTTCTTTTAACAAAAGTAATATATCATTGTCGCAGAAATTATGCAAGATATTTCTATTATAATCTTGGAGAAATCTGAAAAATATTCGCTACTGCAAATAGTGCATAAAATAATTTTTTTTATTACTTTTCATAGATTGAAAAGCAGACAATTAAACACAACATTGCAAGATAGATGCTTGATGTAGTACGCCCTTTACAGCTGTTCACAGCTAAACTGGGATGATAATAATATTGACACATTTGGTATACTTTAATGATTATAGACTATATGACAATTTTTATTGTGGAATGTCACATTTGTTTTGTTGTACACTGTAGACATACGGAGCACTGCCATGGTTTGCAAACTTTCGCCTCATTGCTGAATTTTCAACACCTTTTGTAAATCAGAGGTAAGTGTGCTGTGGTATTGGTTAGACATTATGTAACAGGATTGTCGAGATACTTGCCTGCCCCTAGTGGATCTGCCGAAACAGAGTTAACAGACATAGATTTAAATTTTCTTCCAGCTACCAGTGTTGCATCTCGCCACCTGTTTGCGTTTTGTATAGCGTCACGAGCACTGATTGTTTGATTTTTTTTATTGCAAATGCATGAAATATTTTTGCAACAGCAAAACGTAGGATTTTTGATAAAAAGTTAAAATCCAATCAGTTGCACAAATGTCTAAGCTGGTTACTGTGTATTGAAACCACTCTTTATACATCTAGCCAGTCGTAATCCACAAAAGTAATAGAAATAGCGCTAGTGTGACTGGCTAAAATGCAGTCGTAGTTCAAATTAATTGATTAAAATAACATTTGCCGTCCTTGAGCATTGTGCGTGAAACTCTTGTGGCTTTCCACAGGTGGTTTCTCGACGTGCTCGGCTACCCGAAGACGTCGACAGTGTTCCTCCTGAACGGTGTCGCCATGGCGCTCATGTTCTTCATCGTGCGCATCGCAAGCATTCCACCATACTGGTACAAAGTGTACACGATCTACGGCACCCTGCCGTGCATCCAGCTTGGCCGCATCTGGTATGTCCTGATCTCTTCCTGCATCATCCTCGACCTCATCAACGTCTACTGGTTCCTGAAGATCTTCCAAGGCGCCCGCAAGGTGCTTCGGTCGACGTGGGACAAACACAATGGCACAGCCATCAAGGCTGCATAGGAGGAGTCAGTGGACATTCCGTTCCAAACACTTGTGCATGCGCATGTGTGAATGACGCCTGATGTGGACAGTGTAGAATATCTGCTATTCATGAAGAAGACGGTCTACCAACAAGTGGGATTTGCAGAGATCTGGGAACAGTTTTTTTATTTGACCATTGCATTTTCCGGTAGATGCCAGACTTTTACTGACCATAACTGTGATGTTTCTATGGATCTATGTCAGTGCTTTAGTTGCTGTCATTGGTTGTATTTATCCATGTGGTCATTTGGAGTGAGGCCGTGAGATTGCGAATGCTCTCATGACAAAGCTGTTGACATGTTATGTGATAAGCACACTAGTTTCTAAGTATAAAGGTAAGTCGGTGTCTCGCAGACAAAGGTAAGCCAGTTACTAAGGGGCAGCTCAACAGGGATCATTTATTCTGTCTGAATTCTGATGATGTCAAGTTTCTTTAACTCCGCAGACCTTGCCAGATATTTAACAAACCACTACCCGTTATATTTTTGCCGACTAGTATCGTTGTTTCACCTTTTTCTACTTGCTAATAATAGATACTTGGTTGTGATGCACTTTTCTACCAAGGTCTAGCAATTGGGTATGACATTCAGATTAGCTGTATTGCAGCGGTGTGTGTATTCCTTGTGAAAGTGTAGCTGTAGTTGTTGCTACCAGTGAACAGGTACACTTTGGTGTAATGTCTTGCTGCATTTTTTTTTACATGCTAAACCTCACTTCCATTATGTGGTATTCATGACCTGACAAATCAATATCCATCAAAAACACAGAGGCAGTTCTACATTGCCAGGCATCTAGCTCATTTGTTATAACGTAACTGCTCATTATAAAACCAATATACTAGATAATGGTAGCTTTGTTCCTGAAATCATCATAGATCTCAGTCATATTATACGTCAGTATACACAGTGGACTCTCCGCTTAACAGAATCATGGATAACACAATGAGCCATTTAGTAGAATCAAATATATTGGCTGGGACAGAATCATCCCGCTGTATTCAAATGTACAGCTTAAGTGAATCGCCTGCTTGACAGAATCAAATTGCTCGGGTCCAAAGTGAGTGTGTTGAGTTCACTGTACTACATTAACCTGTAATGGCGAATGAATGAAAATTGCTTTCTGTAGCCGACATCACAGCTATGAGAAGAAGCAGAAGTTAACATGTTGGCGTGGACGTTGTGACTGTCTAATGAATGCGGCAGTTGATCTACAGGCTTGCTGTTATTAAATTATAAGCCGTAAATAAGATCTAAATAAATGTAATTGTTAAAACACAAATAGTTCATCTAATATGAAAAAGAAACTTTATGAGTTATACTTATCACAAACTTGACCATAAATCATACACCCACAATTAATTTTGTAGCCGTCATTCCTCTTCAATGTCAGTGATATATTAGAAAATGTTTGTACTGCAATAGTTGTGTTGAGGAAATGATGAATTGTAGAGAAATTAGTTACTGAAGTATTTATATTGTCTCATGGTAGTGCATCATGTTTTCTAATTATCATGTTTTATTGAATGTTAACAACATAATGAATAATTTTATGACTTGACATGACAACTTAATACTTTGTTTAGCCATTTCTTATGAAATTGTTTTGTTTGCTTTAAAGTCAGTACAGTTAAGAATTAATTATATAATTATTATGGTTGATGTTGCTATATATTTAACTTTGTCTACTTCGACAAGGACAGCTTTAATGAAAGCCCCTTCAGAACTAAACAACAAATTACAGATAGAATTTTGTTATGATGTAATCTTGTTTCGTGCACACAAGATATGTGTAACATAACTGCATATTTATTTGAGAAGACAAGGTAGAATTCAGTAGCGGTGTCCTGGTGTAAAAACAGGCACTGATCTCTGCAGTAGCAATGCAAGGAGTGAGAAACAATGCAAGTGTCTCATTGAATGTGTAGATGGCTCGTCAGAGACAGGTAATCGTTATGGAGCCTTTAGGGCGAGTCACTCAGATACCCATAATAAATCGATGTCTTTATCCATGTCTGTTTTTACTTCATAACTATCACTGTTGGTTAGTTATCTTCCAGAATGCTGGGCTCTTTATGATTCCAATTATGCCAAGTTTAAAGGTATGATCATTTGCATCATAAAATCATATAATAGTATAAACTATATATATATATAATATATATATATATAGCATATATATATAATATATATATATAGCATGCCATAAAAAGAACAAAATGGTAGGGTGCAACTTCCCAGAGGACAGTGAAGGGTCCATATGGCCTATACATTTATTTCAAATAAGTCAAGATTATTAAATAACCTTATTGAATATATTTTTAAATTAAAATAATTTTCTAAATTGCAATCTGCTGCAGATAAAATGTCCTTATTACATATCCAGTCATAGTAGGGTCATATCCTAAATTTTTCTATTTTGAAAGATTTTTATACACATTTAAAGTCTGAGTGAAGATGTTCATCAGACTGGTTTAAATGAACATACTAAAAGTGATAAAGACAGATGACGCAACACCTGACCAACCATCTAAAAAGAGTGGATGAGACAAACAGCATCAAATTCACACACGCAGAAGAAGCAGAAGGAGCGATACCATTTTTGGACACTACTAGTGAGGAAGGAATCGGGGGAGGTGAAACTACTAATCTTCCAAAAGAATACCCATACAGAGCAATACCTAAACTTTTCCACACACCATCTGTTACACCAGAAGATGGGAGTGATCCGTACATTACTAGACAGATGCAAAATACTTGTGTCAGAGGAGGAAGATAATGGACCATATCAACAGTACAGAGAAAGATGAAAAAAAAAAAAGAAGATAACATTGTGGAAAAAGATGAGCAAAAGCATGGTGGTACTTCCATATGTCCAAGGATTATCTGAAACCACATCATGGATCATGAAAAAATATAATGTGAATACAGCAATGAAGTCTCACAACACCATTAAGAGGTCACTAGTAAAACCAAAAGACAGTCGAACCACAAAAGATGTGTGAAGGGGTGTATACCATAACGTGTAAGAACTGTAATGCCACATACATCGGAGAAACGAAACGTACCCTACGAAACCCGCATAAAAAAAACCAGACGACGCTGAGAAAGCATCAGCTAGCAGACCCTACACCTGAAGCAACAGAAAAACATCGGAAACAAAGATGCATAAATCAGTTATCACAGATCACGACTCAACAGAATCATATCATAGACTGGGAGGGGGCCAAATTTGTAGACAGAGAGTCAGACTGGAGAACAAGAGGCATCAAAGAAGCAATATGGATAAGAAAAACCAAAGACGGCATGAATCGAGACGAGGGCCAATATCGACTCTCACATATCTACGATGATCTCCAGGGCATGGCTGCGGGGGCTCACACCAGAGTGATACGTCTGCTAGTGGCCTGCGCGGGCCTATAATTTGAGCCCAAGCCTGGCCCGCAAGTTTCAGGCCCATACCCACGGGCCAAAAACGCTAAGTTTAGAGAAGATAAACCTATAATCTTATGTGAAAGATGAAACACAAATAAACTGTAAAACAGACGTATTGTTTTATAAAATAAAAAATAATATATGAACATTGTATGTTTACTACTGAAATACTAATATCACTTGTTGTTTAGTAGCGTCTAGCTAGTAGCTAGTACTAGCTACTACTATGTCACCCACTGGCATTGCAGCAGGCCTGCAGTCACTAGCCTGAGACAGATCAGGTTCAGACTTGTGAATTAGTACAAGTGTGAATGAATCAGTACTGGGGAAATTGTCAGACACTAAATAGTAGCCACTAGTTCACACAATTGAAAAATATCAATTACCAACTGGTCTGGGTACTGGGACTACTGGGTAGTGAGCAGTGGCTAGTGGCCTGGTCATTCAGGCAGGCAATCTCCAGAATGTCCACTGGTTGGGTCAAAGGGTGATAAATTGATGGTTAATCATGGCTTGATTGCCTCTGCAAATATGTCTAAAGTAAACATTTGGGGCTGGCTGTTTTCAGCCAGGTGACCTTAAGTGGCCTGGTATGGGGCAATTAGATCTATGCAAAAGGGTACATTCATGCCAAAAATATGCAGTTTACAGAGTCTAGACATCACGGATTAAGGGATAGGAAGTTAAGTTTGAGCTGAAGAAGAATGATGGGAAACATGCATTAACTGTGATGAAGCCAGTGAAACAAGTGCCACTACTCCAGTCACAGTGTCTTGGAAAGCCAGTACATGTTCAAAGAATTACAATACAAAAATATGGGCATGCGACTGTGCATATATTTTATATGAAATGTCTCTATTAAAAAAATGCACATTAAAATGATACCATAGGAAGTCCCATTGTTGAAGTTAAACTGCATTCCAATGTATAAAGCACTAGTGTCGTTCATAATTCCATGCAAGGTCTCAATCTGCAACTATATAATACTAAAAAAATAATTTTAAGCATTCATTAACCGGAATTACAATTTATAATCAGTTTTATTAATAATAAAATTAATAATCTGGGTTTTGTATGAATATTTTTATTATGTCCAGGCCCAGCCCAAGCCTGGCCCGCTAACACTAGGCCCAAGCCCGATGTGTTTAAATTTTCTTCAGCCCAGGCCTTGCCCGCAATATGTAGGCCCGGCCCATGCCGGGCTTGGACCCAAAGCCCCGCCCATGCAGGGCACTAACGTCTGCATATAATGACTACTCTGAAGAAGATTGCTAATAGCAGTCAAAATGTCACGGGAAATAAAGGTAAACTGACTGTGAAATAAGTAAAAATATTACTCACATTTAAAGTCATTGTAGCTTCCATTTTTATACTAAAATTTTTTTATTTCAAATTAAAATTACATCAACAAAACAAAATAGAAAACATGAAAAGCTGCACATTCTTTGGTACCAATCTGCCATGCTTGTAAAGCCTAGCAATTTCTTGGAATGTTACAAACAGACATTGAGATATATTCCTACAAGTGCAGCCTAATTACTTAACTCTGGGAAATAGTTGACACCACTGCCTAAGATAGAATCTCACATGTAATATAGTAACACACATTAAATGTGCTATGTTACTAATAAAGTAACAGACATGCTACTGCTGTATTTGCCACATACTAATAAGGAATCATGTTTGCCATCCAGCAAGATATTGTTAACATTTCTTTAAGAAGACAAGTCATCATAAACACACACAAATCCACTAATATTATATAGCACTTTGAACTACAGCTACCACAACCAGTTATCGATATAACAGATACTAGATATCATTAACATTTCTTTAAGAGGACAAGTCATCATAAACACACACAAATCCACTAATATTATATAGCACTCTGAACTACAGCAACCACACCCAAAAGTCAGAGAAAGCCATGTTGCTGCCTTCATGCAATGGAATGACTGGGTGATCTGTATCTAGTTGTCGTTGCTGTCACAGCTCCTCGAAGGCTCTCTTTGAAGTATGTCTCTCCAGGGCTGTTTCCATGGACGTGGTGACTGCAACAGATAGGTGTCATTACGGGCCGTGTACAAGTGTCGATATCTACCTATTTGTACAAAGCATACTAATTCTCAGACCCCGTTCCCTCGCTGAATTACTGAATACTTTAACATAATTATGCAGAATGAAAAACATCAATGTAACAATAAAAAAATAACCATCAGAATATGTTTAAAACATTTATTAATAATTGTGTTTCCACAAAGTAGTGAAAAGCCAAGATGTCGGACTATATTATAGCACCGCGCAGTGAATGGTTACACAACTTAAA